>OX155964.1:15613818-16220050 GCA_944548615.1 Micropterix aruncella | reverse complement strand
ATACGGGGCACCGGCGAGAAGAGTATACAGTATGGCAGTATTTCAACAGGATGATTTAGAAATCGGAGACTATCGCGGTTGTTTGACATTATAAACAAGGTAAAAAACAAATTAACCACGTGAATTTTGTAACACCCGACGTCTCGGCGACGTTACAGCCGCCGTTGTCTAGGGTAGACTACCCTAGACAACGGCGGCTGCAACGTCGCCGAAACTTCGGGTGCTACAAAATTCACGGGGTAAATTCGTTTTTTATCTTGTCTTTAGGATGATAAAGATCCTGTAGCTGACTTCTGTTGCTTAATTTAAAAAACCAGGTCCAAAAATTGATCCCTGTAGTATTCCAATATTCCCAGTTAACATATCTGATTTAACTACTGTTACGACTAAATTGAGACTAGGCTATACGCAGTCGAAAGCTTCATAATAAAGTTCGCAATAAATGGCTGCCGGAAGCTTTTTATTATTGAGGCGTGTATATGTCTGTGACAGCATTTCAATAGTGCCTGCTGCGTAGATTTGCTCTTTTGGAAGCCAAATTAAACAATATTAAAAATAAGTACTGTGAAAAATATACGTATAAGTACTTCTATATACATATATTTGAGAAGACAGTCAACATCGAAATTAAACGATAATTATTTGTATCATATTTCTCATTTTCATCGGAATCTTCTCGATATCTGGTATCATTCCGGATATACACCTTCATGTGCAGATACTGATTTATTGAACAAGATTGGAATTGGGGACCGAGTCACTATGTCTCTTAAGGGGCCGTTAAAAGGGTAGTTATTCATACTAAACCCCAATACAATTTATTCTCGAATAGAATACCTTGATCTGCGGACACAGCGGTTTCATATTTGAGACTAATTTGTATTGGAATTTCGTATGAAGTACCCCTTCAGCGGACTTTGCAGTGATTTTTCAGTCATTTGTGTGACTTTTCAGTCAACTTTTGGTGGCCTTGTGTGACTTTTCAGTCAACTTTTGGTGGCCTTTATATATTCAGACTCTGCCCTCCATAGAGAGTCGGGTCGGCCGGAGAGTGTGGCCCTTGGGCCACACTTACAGACTTACATACCTTGGCAGTGTATGTAAGTAAGTTATGTATAGCAGTCGAACTTTGCTACTGATATTGCTTATGAATCTTGCTATTTCAAAGTTCGATCTGTTTTTATGAAAAATGGTTCATATTTTCAATTTACGATTGTTGGAGGATAATGTCGATTTTGGGGTTAATTTACAAGAAAGCTATTACACTACTATAGCATTATTTTTAATTTGATCCTTTAAATCATTGCTTTAAAGGATCTTTAATTCAAAACATATATTTAAAAGATTATCCAATAATCTCCAATTAAACTATATTAAAATTTGAGACAAATTATAAATGACATCGTAGTATAAATTACTTACCTAAGAATTGCTTGGAATTTAGCAGTGGCTTCTAAAGCTGCATATCCATACTGGGCCATCTTTTCTGCATCTTCTGTTGGTGCATTGAAGGCCGCTACAAATCGGGCTGGATTATCATCTTCCAGAACATATCCTGTTAAAAACGGACACATAAATATGTAGGTGTTCTATGACTTTGGCACTGAGCTTACTTGTATACTATCTTTGTTTGGGTAAGTAAAATATTCAGGTTGCTAATCAATAATAATATATTAAGCTTGAAAGCAGTTACGTATATACATATATCGCGTAAAATCCTGTTTCTTTTAGTTTATATATATATATATATATATATATATATATGTATATATATATATATATATATATATATATATATATATATATATATATATATATATATATATATATATATATATATATATATATATATATATATATATATATAAATATAATATATATATATATATATATATATATATATATATATATATATATATATATATATATATATATATATATATATATATATATATATATATATATATATATATATATATATATATATATATATATATATATATATATATATATATATATATATATATATATATATATATATATATATATATATATATATATATATATATATATATATATATATATATATATATATATATATATATATATATATATATATATATATATATATATATATATATATATATATATATATATATATATATATATATATATATATATATATATATATATATATATATATATATATATATACATATATATGTATATATATATATATATATATATATATATATATATATATATATATATATATATATATATATATATATATATATATATATATATATATATATATATATATATATATATATATATATATATATATATATATATATATATATATATATATATATATATATATATATATATATATATATATATATATATATATATATATATATATATATATATATATATATACATATATACACATGATTTTACGCGCCATGCAAAATACGAAAAAAAATAGGACAAAAGTGCTACGTTCGCTTGTTAGAAAGTAAGAATCCTTCTGTCAAACAAGCATTGAAATTATTCAAAATAGATCAGTTGATTATATTTATAACAGAAAATCAATTAAGAGAGGAGGACGATTGTGTGAGCGATTTAGAACATAACCATTTATTTTATAGTGTAATACATAACGAATGTAAAGGTCTTGACAATATTCGTACATACCCATTGAAAACAGCCTCGGCTCAGCATTTTGATAACGCTCCCTCATCTTTTTCAATCCGTATATGATCGCTTCTTTGGTTTCTCTGAACTCCTTATAATTTGCTGTCACATCTATATATTCTTCTGTTTTGCCTACATTTTCGTCATTTGAAGCTTCTGTAGAAACTGTGGTTTCTATTGGAGCTTCAGTAACGTTATTAATTTTGCTTTCATTTATACCCGTATCGCATGTTTTAATGACTAACAGTGAGGCATTTTCTTCATCCGGTATCATATCTGAAATTTCGTCAGTACTATTGACATTGATAACTTTTATGTTATGCTTCACAGTAGTGTTTGCGATGCTCTGGTTTTCAGTAGTCGCCTTTGTTCTGTCATCTAGGAAAGCAGATTCAGTCGTCGTGATATCTACACTTTTTAAATTTATATCAATCGTTAAATTATCATTCTTAACACTATCAGATATATTCTTATCTTTAGTTTCTATACAAAGTACATCGCCGTCATTCTGGCTCGTTGTAGTTTTATTATCGGTAGTAGTTTTATTTTGTAGAATCGTAATATTATTTAATTCTATATCTATTTTACTGCTGGAATTATTTGATAATTTATCACTAATTTCATGTTTTGCGTTTTCTGAGCAATGCGCCGTGGTGAGAAGTAGATAACACGTCAGAAATCCAAACGCACTGCATCTGAAATAGAAATATAATTTGTTAAAAAATTTTTTTTTGTTGTAGAACAATCTCTCTAAAAAAACTAGATGTAGAATATTGTGGACATTTTTTTACTTAGGCTGTGGTTACCGATAAAAAATAACTTTCCGTTCAAATTTTGAACATACAATATTCTTTAACGTATTTTTTTTAATGAACCAATCTGGATAGCCCAATAAAACTCAGTAAAGAAATTCTGGAAATAAGAAATAAAATAAAAATCTTATCTTGTTTGATCTAGGCCGCTGTAAAGTCAGCCAACAAAAATCGTCGTTTATTTTTCTTTAACCTTCGTTTGTAGCTGACATTCTAATTGTCATATAATTATTATACATCTATTCATTTTAAAAAAATACGAAGGCATATTGCTGGATTGATAATAAATTATATTTTTTTTAATTATTCTACATAGAATTTGCATTTCTATTGTAATATATTATTCTCCCTGACTCTTAAATTACATTAGTATATTTTGATTATTTGTATGTAGGTAATATTGAATATAATATTACAGTCATGACAACTATCACGATAGTTATGTTTTTAATAATTTAATTTTGTGACGCATCCAAGTGTAGGAATGCCTATCTACTGGAGTAGTTGATTGTATTGTATTGTACAAAACCAAAATAGGTTTATTTAGTTGAATATAGGTAAATTATACTATAGCGCTATACTGTTTTTTTTTGCTAACACGAAAATGGTTACAGTGCGCCTCCCCTCACAACGGACTTATTTGTTTATTTATTAATATATAATTACCATTATAGATAATTCCAAATTGTTAAGAATTTTGATATACAAATATTATATATTATTTCTTGTTATTACTAGTTACTACGTTATAAGTAATATGAAAGTAGTATGTAAAAATATAGTTCGCGATAATATGTAAGTAGTTTACATGGTTATATCGAAGACCAAAGGCTGATCTTTTTTGTATAATGTATTCCGCAGTCATTTCCATGAATCGTAAGCGCCGATTCGATGAAAGGTATAATAATAAATAAAAGACGGAAGAAAGGAAATTAAAGCAGCGTGGAATAAATCGCTGTGTTATCGCCGCCTCCGTCAATAAGAATCTAATTCAAATCTAGCGATTTTCCCTGCTAAATTTGGCAAAGGTTGCCCGGATTCTTTTTCGCAAGTACTTCAGGTGCCAAAGCCTAGTACTTCTAGGAAACTTAAGAATTCCTTATTATACCAGCATGTTTAGGATTCTGACTTTTTCTCAATATATTTGAGGCATACTAAGTAAAACAATTAGGACGCCATCATGGAATATATAAATAAGGTCGGAAGATGAAAAAACACAATAGGTTAAACTTTCAAACTAGTAATTATAGCTTAACATACATGGGATATTTATATCGCTACTCACATAGCTGCGATGGATTTCCCCGACTGGATTGGAAAATGCCAATGTTTAAACGAGATGTCGTTTTTTTTCTGATTTGAATTTATTTGCTGACATTTTAATTTTCCACTTCTAACTTTAATTTAATTATTTAGTTTAAGTATTTAGTCATTTTAATTATGGTTTTGCAATTCTATTATTTTGTGCATACATGGAATATATGCCGTTTTTATAAACACGGTATTGTTGCAAGCACATTTAAAAATAAATGTTTACCTTAGAACAGGTCCCGGCCTAGTTAGGTGACGTTGCCACTAGACTATGCGATGTATTCTTTTTTCTGCTTTTGTTTTAATTTTTTGAGTATTTTTATGTATAATTCCTACGCTGAAATTGTTTACTGTTATTTTTAATATTTGCATTACTTAAAAAAAAAATGTGTTTATGGATGTGCACAATTTTGACTATGCCATGTAGGTTTAATGGAAGTTCCTTTGTCACCGGTGAACGATCACCCTTCACCCATCCACCTCAAAACGCAGGGTATCCTTTTGAAAAACAAAAGCTCCATTTAAAAGGATAATACAAGTTTGCTGGGCTCGTTATCACCGGAGTATACGCTAGATTAGAGAAATCAACTCTGCTGCATTTTATAACTGAATTGGTCAGTCATCTCGAAAATGGCATCAAGAGGCACAAATCACATTTTACAAGAAACATAAAAATATCTATTTCTAGCATTAATCTGTACAGTATGGCTGAGAGCACCCCGTGATTTTTGGCGATCCTGTGTTTTCTTTATTTCTTTAGGTTATTGTTGTAATTTTTATATTTTTATAGTAATGAATTATCAATCAATAACTTATTTTCTAAAAATTATCTTATCAAAATGACCGAGTTGTTACCATACAAAAGGCGTTTTTCAAATTAAAAGAGCATTTTCCTATTATGGAGCGAAAATATAACCGTAAAAGAGTGAGAGAGCTTGCAAGGTTGCTAATCAGCAGTCGAATAATATATCCGCAAAAACAGTACCTACTGTTAAAGAAATAATTACGGTAAAATTTATCAAATAACGCCATTTGAAATGATAGATTTAAATATTATAAAAAAAGTGATGTGTTTACTTTAAAATAACTGAATAAGTAAATAAAATAAAATGAATATAGGCGACTATTCAGGGGGTTTCTCGAGTTGGCAGATAGATATACGTTGCGGTTTATAATATGTGAGAGACGACAGAAAAAAGAGAGAATAATAGATGAAACTAAAGTCTGCGTGAATCTAATGTCTGAATAAATTAAATGTCTCGATATTTCTGGCGGCACGTATTTTTTTTATTGGCATGCTATGAACGTAAACGTAAGCATTGCTGAATTGGGTTGTACGCATTAGGATGTGAGTTTAACAATGCAATTACGAAAATGTTCCAAGGTCTATAGCACCTACGCGAAATGGAATTTAAATATCTTTAATATAGATAAGATAATTGCATCACGCACGCTTTATTTAGTTATTTAGTAAAGGGTGAGTTTTTTATAGAACATCCTTGAAGTGGGTGAACCAGTATGAGTAAATAAGAAACTTTTAATAGATGTTTTTTGTTTTGGAAGATTTGGAAAACTTAATAAACAATATTTACGATATTTTACTTACCGCCAGATGGCAAATTTTATTTTTATAAAATTAAAAATTTAAAGCTTTTTTCAAAAAATAAAAATTCTCATATATTTTTTTTTGTTTTTCCATTTTTTTTAAAAGTTGTTTATTAGCTCTTATTGTTTCACCCACTTCAGGGATGTCACTAATTAAAAACTCATCCAGTATACAATATATATGTTTATGCAGTAGCTGGTATACGAGGGTAATTTGAGTAAATTTACAGCCGGACCAAGAAACGAAACGAATATATATTTTTATTTTCCAACGGATTCACCTTTACACAGATCACATTCCTTCCATATCAGTTCCATTATAAATACAGAAGACAGAATACAGATTTTTGTTCATGACATTATTATGTTATTTAAGAATAATACATTATTTCTTAATAGTCACTCAACAATTGATGAAAATAGATTTATTTTTCCACAATCAGCTACATTTTGTTTTAAATGTTATTATTTTTTATTATATTATTTCTCGATGTCGTTATGTGCGTGTATTTTAATTTTCAGTAGGAATTAATTTCAGTGTGCTCGAATGAATCTCTTAAAAAATCAATATATTGGATTTATTTCAGTATCAGGCAACCAATTAAAAACTTTAATTCCTACAGACTAGTGGCCTGAATTATTGCCATACGTGGTATAATCGCTTGGTGGTAATGAGTCTAGATACTCCTGTCTTGCCGATGGACTGCCTGATGAGATACATATAATACCAAACTCTTATTGTGGTAAAATTGTCAAACAGCTTTTTGGGCAAAACTGCATAAACCTGTCAATATCCCTAGTTTTTTGAGGTGCTCTCGACAGTTACCCTGGACAAAGGCCTATTATTTCACGTATGGCTCGGTAAATTCAGCATGTTAATTTAAACATATCCTCAATGTACGTTATAGTACTCCACAGTAGGACATCATATTCAATACCATATCAGTTAGAAATTCGAAATTTAAACTTATAAATAGGTATAAATCACGTAAAAAAAATGGTTTGTCTACAGCTAGGCGCCGAGGCACCAGTGTCTCGTTTTTTCCCTATTGACCTATATAATACACATAATAATGATATATAACTTACTAGCATACGGAATCATAGCTTGGGGTGGAGCCTCGCTGCGAGCACTTGATCCTCTAATTAAGGCCCAAAAGTCGCTTTTAAGAGTAATACAAAAAACCTTTCCGGTATTCTTCTGAGAGCTTGTACAAGGAATCTAAAGTCCTAGACGTTCGTCAGATATACGCTAAGGCAGTCCTACTCTACTACTATAAACATGAGAATTATCATCTATATTCAACACATCATAAAGTAACATGACAAACAGACAGCACTTAATCCAAAAAAAGAGAACAAGTTTTGCGCAAAAACTTTCTTACATTGCTTCTCGACTGTTCAACAAAATGAATAGTGTTTTACCTATAGGACTGAAATCTAGGACTAGTCACGGCGTAAAGAAAAACCTAACTAAGTCACTTTTGAGTATGGGTCGACAAGAAACGGAGACATTAATAAAATATATATTAAAATAGAACACGATTTGTGAGATAGACGTATATATATACATATATATATATATATATATATATATATATATATATATATATATATATATATATATATATATATATATATATATATATATATATATATATATATATATATATATATATATATATATATATATATATATATATATATATATATATATATATATATATATATATATATATATATATATATATATATAACACTTTTACGTAATGAAAACCTTCAACGCTGTGAAAAACATTGTCGATGACAAATGTTTCCAGACGCCTCCTGAATATTACTTCGCTCGGCGCTGAGTTTATAGAATCGTTTAATCGATAATATGTATTTTTGAACCAATGACGTGTACCAAGCTGTCAGATTTTCTTCGTGGATCTTGTCGGATAATCATAGAAAATGCCGTTTACGTCAACATTTGCTAAGTGCCTGATGACCTAAACGGAAAATCCTTGAGGTACATGGTGGATGCGGTTGTTATCTTTGAGTGACCCAGATATGCCCAATATCTAGCTCACTTCACACAGCCCGCTTATACATCATGAAGATCCGGTTGCTATCTGCCACTGGACCCCACAATTCAAATCCGTACGATGAAAGTGCTTGCACATACGTAAAATAGCATACTCTAAGCGCCACTTTCTCAAGGATCGGCACTAACCTGAATAGTATCTCACAAATTTAACTCACAGGGCATCGATGTGTAAGTTCCATAGTAGAGTGCTGTTGATAACAAAACCCAAAAATTTAGCCGACATCACTCTGTAAGGTGTGGATTGTTAAAGATCAAAATTATTTTCGTAGCGCAAAATTACTATGGATTGAATTGTATGGCTTTAGTTATCGTCACAAGTCACACTTCGACATTCGTCACAAGCTTTCTTCACCTTCATTTAAGGGCAGACTATGATCTTTCTTTCTAAAATCGATTATTGCTTCGATTTGTTTGGGAACAAGCCACAAGATAACAATTTGACAAAAAAAATACATAGATCGGTTTTCCCCGTCACCCTTCGGTTGTAAGACTGAGAGAGAGACAGATTTTTTTAATTTTACTTTTTTTAAATTTAGGTACCTACTTATGATTAGGTATACAGTTCATTGATCATGTAATCTTATAATAGTTATATAAATTATTGAATAATCAATATAGGGAGGTTTAACACATCTTACATGACCTTTCCTGCTAATAGCACATCTAACTAGGCCATAATTTGGCCCGTCTCTAGATGTGCATATTTTTAAGCAATTTTAGGAAATTAAATGTTTTTAAAAAAAAAATATTATTTGGACCCACCACCTGTATATACACATAAATATAAATATACCGATTTTATAAAATATATAGCTATGCATTAAATATATACATTTATTGTTCAAATTTAATAAAATTTAATTAAGAAAAATAGATAAGTGATACTAAATAAATTGTCGTGCGTTGCAAAGAAGTTGATCAGATTTTACATATCCCGTGTTAAGTAGCCATCTATTATGGTTTGCTTTAAATATTTTTATGTTACGATACATTTTCATGTTTTCACTTAGGGAATTATATAATTTTGGGGCTATGTAGAATATATGTCTCTGGGCAAATGTTGTCCTGACTGACGGAATTATGTAATTAATAATAGCGGACATTCTTGTGTTCAGATTGTTTTGAGTTCGGGCATGGTCATCTCTAGATTTGTAGAGTGCAAGAAGCGCTTTAGCTGATAGCACATGGGATTGGGAAAATAACAAGGCAGATGGATGACGCCGGTTTTTCCTGTGAATTA
Source organism: Micropterix aruncella (assembly GCA_944548615.1). Classification (NCBI taxonomy): domain Eukaryota; kingdom Metazoa; phylum Arthropoda; class Insecta; order Lepidoptera; family Micropterigidae; genus Micropterix; species Micropterix aruncella. Next base: position 16,210,293 of record OX155964.1, on the reverse strand, counting down.
CTCTCAATAATAATTTCTGCGCTTTTGTCAATCTATCCAGATTACCATTAGTAGTAGCGCCCCATGCCGCGACTCCGTAGGACAAAATACTCTGACACAAGGCCATGTATACCATTCTTATGGTTGTTTTGGACAGAATGTTGCGCAGCCGAAGAAATACATAAACCAGCTTTCTAATTCTCGAACTCAAATTTGCAATCTGGTTTTCCCAACATAGCTTCTCATCTACCGTTATGCCTAAGTAGGGGACTGTTGCAGATTTGCTTAATTTAGTACATACACATCTATTCTTATCCAAGCATTTGTCAGTATGAATGGCAAGTGTTTGGTTGAGATCCTGGCTGGGATTTCCCCGCAAGCTGAAAGTGATAAATTTAGATTTCGCAGAATTTAGCGTTAAAATATGATTGTCGATCCAAGTTTTAGCCAGTTCCAAGTTACTTTGAGCTTTGGAGAATGTGTCATTCCAATTATTAGTCGCAGTAAGAAGGACAGTGTCATCCGCTAAGGATACAATTCTACCATTAACAGGATTGATTCGATTTACATTCTCTAGAAATAGAGGCATATTCAAGTGTCAAGAAATAGATACGTGTAAATTTAAAATTACAAGTGGAATTATTTCTCGAAATTACAAAGTATCCGAGATTACTCTCATCATGCAAAATTACACAGGCGTGGTCATGATTAGCCTATCTCTATTTTTAGCAGTTATTTCATTTTCAATACGTCGCCAGTGGGTATTTTTATCTAGTCCATTAGTCTTAGAAAGTCTTACGATTGCGATAAGCTGCCGTATGGCACTTTAAAATCATAAATTATTACTATTATTATTGCAAGTGACCATTGGTCAGCGTACGTGTATGTACTATAGAGTGATGCACGTGTCCCGCATCACTAGATAGTAACTTTCTTTTCTTACAAAATATCAATTGAACACTAATCGTTAGGTGCTTGGATATTTCCTCGTATGTTTAGTAATATCATTGATTAGATACATTACATTACATTACATTTTCGTCGTATCCAATTGACGGCTAAAAAACGCTCTTGGGCGTGTCAAAATAATCGTGTTAGGTAGTAAGTCCTGTTACTACTCTTTACTGATCATAAATAGGTAGTCAAGAATTTAACCACTATATTGTCAAACTATATATATAAATATAATCAAAATAGAAGCATAATATTTGAAACAGTCAATAACTCGAAAAGATACGTAGTAAAATTCTTAAAAAATTCAAAAATTGTCAGTAAAATGTTAAATAATCAAATTGAAACTACGACGACATGCATTTAAAAACTAAAAGTACAAATATAAGATCAAATAAAATAACCAGATAATAGGACTCTACTTTTTTAAGAAATTTAAATGGGCAAATGAAAAGTCATGGTCCTCAAATTCGGCCAGATCATAGAAAGGGTGGCCTATCAGCATCTCCTTGTTGTTTTTTAATTTGGCGTTTCCAGCTGTTTAACAATAGTACGGAGTAGATTATAGAATTGAATGCTAAGGTATATGTAGCTTTTCTGTACTTTTGCCAATCGTATTCGAGGTACGCACAAGGGAGCTACCGCGGGTATGGTGCTAGTGAATGTCCGCATTAATTGCAGTTTCTGCGAGGTGCTGTCTTGTATACATTAAACGTATAGCGTATTAGATTGAATATTATTTGAAATTTTATTTATTATTGAATTTTTATTTTAAAAATTGTTTGATTTTATTTTATTTCCATAAATATTTTTGTTGAAATTGATAGTTTAAAATTTTAGTATTACTTTACCTATCTGTCATTCTAGGTTTTTGCGAATATTTTTAATTGATTTTACTGCATTCTTCAATGTAACATTTAATTCTCATTAGGCAGTAGGTATTTATTTTATTATACGTATCTGAGCCTACCTTAGTGCGGACGTTTCGTGCGATCCAGTAAGGTTAGGTTTAATTAATCTGTATATGTAACTATGAATTTTGATAAATAAAGAATTTGAATTTGAATTTGACATAAGGATGCCCATTTTTAATTAGGTAATGGCTTCAATATGTAAAAAATACGTACTTTAACGCTCAGATAGACTAACAGATGGCATTGTATCTTCTCGTATTATTTATGTGTTGTTGTAATCAGCCTGTATAAAAATGCGACAAGACAATCTACTGTCTAGCTCCGCCAACAAGCCCGTTATAGGCCAACGCCTTAGGCGAGGCACCAGCAATGGTACAAAGCGGGCACCCTCGCCCCCTAACTACCACTTTTGGAAGGATATCTATGTCTGGAATTAACATTTAGGATAACTCCGTCCTTCCGACTGGTCACAGGCTCGAGGTCCCCATTTAAAAGTTATTATATACTTGCTTGTACTGATTCACCCCCTTAAAGAATGCTGGTTAATTAAAACTCAACCTGTATAACGATATCTTCACTCAATCGTCTATTCCGAATAGTTCAACTCTGCGTGATTTTCTTTCCTTGTAACAATATCTCTTATGTTGTAAGGAATATTAGCACCCTATTGTACGCCGATGACGTCAAGCAATATCAAAAAGTGAGACCCCGAGTAGTGTGAACTACTAAGCTGAGAGAAAATCTTCCAGACGGTTGCAATGGGGAAATGGAAAATGCCAGATTAATTTTATTACACACTCAAAACCGCATGCTGCGCCTCGATGACATCGGAAATACACATATATTAATTTTTCGATTAAACCTAACATAATTCTACACAATGATATGATAATAATATATTTGCACTGGATATCAACACATTCTCATGTCGAAACGCCCTTATTAATAGCATCGATGCAAGATGTATATTAGTTATATGCCAGTGGTCCAGAAAGAATGGAGTATTATGCGTATTTTTAAAACGTATTTTTTTTTTAGGTTCTCGTGATACACAACTTCTACTACTGACAGTCAGCTTACTCATGACGACGAAAATTATATGAGTGTAGTTTAGTTGCGTGCTAATAGATCACGAGCTCGTCTATTTAAAGCGCGATGTCGAACAATGCACTCTCAAAAGTTGTCCATTGGTTTAATGTAAATAACCTACTATTAAATGAAAGAAAAACCAAAGTGATTAAATTTTCTACACCTAATGTTAAGCAGGTACAAACCAATGTAGAAATAAATGGAACTAGACTGGAGCCTGTTGCTTCAACTGTGTTTCTAGGGATAACTCCAAATTACAATGGGGCCCACAAATTGAGAAAATGTCAGGAAAACTTAGCTCTGCGGCATACGCAGTTAAAACAATAAGGCGGCTGACTGATGTAGATACAGCAAGAATAGTATACTTTAGTTTTTTCATAGAATTATGTCCTATGGGATTCTTCTCTGGGGAAGCTGTGCGGACATCAATAACATCTTTATACTACAGAAACGTGCTGTAAGAGCTATATATAAACTTGGTCCTCGAGTTTCACTTAGAGAAAAATTCAAAGAGATAAATATTCTTACTGTTGCATCACAATATATATACGAAAATCTGTTGTATGTCTACAAGAATATTGACAAGTTTAAAATAAAAAGCGACACTCATAATTTTAATACTAGACATAAGCATAACCTTGTTGTACGTGCTACTCGTCTCCACAAAATAAGCAATTCTTTTTTGGGACAATGTATACGCTTCTATAACAAACTTCCTCATACTATTAGAGAACTATCTGTAAATAAGTTTAAAGCTACCATCAAAGCAAAATTGTATAAAAAAGCATACTATACAATATCTGATTATGTAAATGACAAAACGGCTTGGGAGTAAGGCTTGGACGCATCATAAGAACATAAATTAAAAATAATATTTAATTGTGTCTATATGAATAAAGAACATTTTGATTGTGATTTTGATTTTGATTTTGATTGGCCGCATACAATAAAGTCGTTTTAGGAAGATAGTTATCTTAATTGGCTAGTTGGTTCAATGAAGGTGAATGCCCTTGGGAGGACTGGTAATAAAGGCATCATTTCACGGTTTACATTTGACACTGTATTACAGTACTGGTACTACATACATGACATACATGCATGCGGCATGGCAGATATCAGCTGCTCCAACTGATATTGATGGGCAAAATTGAGGGTAAACGGCGCCGTGAAAGTAGGAAAAAGTCGTGGTTGTGCAATGTCAGAGAGTGGACCGGGATCACCAGTACGGAACAGCTTTTCCGGATGGCGCAAGACCAACAAAAGTATTCAGAGCTAACGGCCAACCTCCAGTAATGGAGAGGCACTTCAAGAGGAAGAAACTACATACATACTTGCATAAATCGTGGCGTTCTAATTGCCTTGCATGGCAATCTTGAGTTATCGCAATGGTGCCACACAATGCTTTCACGGTTTAAATGATGATACGACATTGCGGTAATGAATGGCATCATGGCATACAAAAGTATTGGCAGGGCGCATCTCACGGGTCCGCGTCATTCGGTCATGGCAAAAGTTGGAAAGATTGTGGTTGAAATCGGTCCACCGAGGGGTGCATTAGTCATACTTCAATATCGAAATATTGGCGTATTGAAATTCGGTACACAGATGCTTTGTCGGACCGAAATTACGTTGTGAAATTTTGCATGGAAAATATCGTTTACAAGCGACGTATACAACGAAAATATCGTATACAAAGAAAATACTAAATATATTTAGGAAAAATACAATTTTAATACTATGGAAAAAACTACAAATATACTACGATTTTTCTCTCAAGAATATTTGTATGCGTATTTTAGGCGTAAACGAATTTTTCAAGTAAATATGGCAGAAATCCCATTGGGCCTCAGAGAGTATCCCATCAAGTGGATACTCAACTAACTCAACTAGAGTGCTATATATTTATCCTAATTTATTGACATTTGGATATTTATGTAGATAATTATTTATTGACATTTGTGCACATTAGGTACCCTATGACACTCTGGGGTGATATAACTCCTTTAACAATACCACACACTTCTAAATTGGTTCAAGCGTGTAGAAAATATGGTGCAATAAAGGAACGGAAAGCATACATAGATGAACCTGAAAACATTACACTCCTTTTTTGTTGGGCAGTCGTGTAAAAATAGAAATCTATGACCTTTTACAAGGTCGGATGTATATATTGAGATGTCAACCACAACGGGCGAACCCGTCACCGCAGGACGTTTTAACGATTCATCGTTCTATCGACCGTGCAGTCAGCGTAGAAGACTTTGGACATTACAAATCCGACTTCTAGCTACGCCACAACCCGCAAGAGACCAACGCCTTTACCGCGAGATAGCCAGTAATGTTACCTGGCGGGCCGACACTCGCGCCCTTGCTTCCAATTGTGACCAGATTTCTCCGGTCTCTCGATTGGTTCTGAGTTCGAGGTCGCTTGCGCGGTCATCTCCCTTACGAAGCGGTGAAACGGTGTACACAAAATCTGTCGCGGACCAAGGCGTCCTTTGCCCGACTTTGAACCGGGATCGGATGGCCAATGGTCATTTCAAGAGCAGTCGCCGTAAGGTAGGCAACCACCCCCGCTCTATAGGAAACAATACAGTTCCCAGACTCCCCCGACTGTTAGTCGGAGAGCACAATCGATTGCCTTGCGCCGCTCGGTGCGCAGACCGTCCAGGAGCGCCAGAGGTTTGATTCCCAGGGGAGACTGGTTGACCCAGTGTCCTACCCAGGTTCGCACCCTATGCGTGGAGGCCATCGGATGGGTGTTGACCCGTGAGTGTGACCGACCCTGAACACATGGGTCATCGTGGCCACCTCATCATGGGCCTGTTAGCTCCCTTATGGGCCCGTTAGCTCCCTGATTGGTCGGATGTATACATCTATATATAGGATTGACTGGGCTATGAATACGTACCATGACTCTGAGAATAGTCTCCAAAAAGTACTACTTTTCTGACAATTGTCATACAATACCGCCATATTGTATGACTTATTGTATAAACAAATGAGAGGCAAAATTTCATTGTGTATGCGTCTGTATGTGTGTGTGTTTGTGGCCTGCGAGAATGCGAACAACTCGAGAATGCGTTGTTCTATTTCAAAAATTCATACCAAACACTTTCATATATTGCTAACTCAACTAGAGTCTTGAGAAACCGTCATAATGACAGAAATATAAGGGCATACCTAATATTTTTAGAAGATTCAACATACATACACACATAACAAAAAAATACTATGCGTAGACATTGATATCAATGACGTTTTATATCAATGTCTATCAATTTTATTCTATTTAATTTAAATAGAATAAAAGTGGGTTAGTTGCCCCAGGAGCTGTCGTCGAACTTTATCTTTATACAGGCGACAAGTCCAGTCTTCGCGGTTGCCGCTCAAACACTAGAGGGGCAGGGGGTTGTACTTTGCTTATAAGTATTATCTGCGACCGTATCATGTTTGCAAGTCTTAATTTTGGAGCATGGAACGTCTATCCTCCTGGGCAACTATCCCATTTTTACCCTAATATCACTATTATTATTATTATCATTTCTTATTTTGTTATTTTTTTTAAATACATATTATTTTCTTTTACTTGATTATGCAGTATCATTACATAATATTCGGATATCTAGATTAATCCCCCTACCTATAGGAACGTACGTGATCCATCCGATATATTATCATAGAGAAAAAAAATAAAAAATACATATTATATACAAATTTATATAAAACCACTATATAAAAACCGCCTATTCAAACCGCTGTATATTTTGTCTAGTATATTTTAAACAAGTATTGTTATTGAGAAATCAAATGAAAAAAAAAATACGATTTTACCCAATTTTTGAATAATAACGGTCAAAAAACGGCGGTTAAAAACCATTGTTGAGATTCATACTGCTTTTCTTAGTTATATTACGTTGATAAGTATGCTAAATTCACAATTTACAACTAACATATAGTCGAGTCTATGTAGGAAGACTTACATAACAAACATACCTTTTTAAGCATATCATTTCGCATATAAAATTATCCTTATTCTTAATTTTCCTAATATCTATATTGCAGTGAAACTATATCACACATTTGTATTGTTTGTTATGAAAGTCATTCGTGAATAACTAACTGTCAGGCACATATTTTAAGAATACCTATGCCAAAGATAGGATAACCGATTTCAACCTATCAAAGAGTAGAGATATATGAGGAGGACATCGAAACTGGACAGGAAAGAAACTAAAGATGTTAAAAGACTAATCTTAATTTCATCGGAGATGTCATTTCGAAACAATCAGTCTTATCACATTCACAACGAGGAGGACATAGAAGCTTAAAAACTAAAGATGTTAAAAGGCTAACCTTAGTTTCATCGGAGATGCCATCTCGATATGATCAGTCTCATCACATTCACAACGAACCACCCATAGAATGAAACACCGGCCCTGTTTACATTACTCGTCACTAACACTACGGTCACTTTGGTTCCTCGGATAGAGGTTGCTCGGCTGCAGCCTGCTCGTGCGCGGTCGGAGTGATGATTGATCCAGGACTCGGCGCCTGTGACGATTACGCGGATGAACTGAGGCGCCCGATCAGTTGAGTACAGTTAGACGACCTCGCGTCAGTGCGATGATCTTGTTTGGCGGCCATTTGGTCTGATGTTTTTTGCCTAACGTTTGACGAACGTCAGGGCTGGACAAACATACTATAGGGTAATTTCAATCATAAATCAACTGTTTATATCGACTAAATAGATGATGGACGACTAAATGGAAACATCGCTTCTCTCAGTCGAAACAACTTCACTTCGAGAAATTTTGACATAAAGTTGTAAGAAGTAAAGTACCAAGCACGTGTCTTCCAAACTAAAATGGTCCCACCGCAGTATTCATCTATCTATTATCCGGAATCACAAGACTTCTATATTCAAAGGCAGTTGTGTATATGCAGCGGCAGCGATGTGGTAAAGTCTACACAGACATGTGAGATCCAAAGCCACCAGAACACTTGGCTTCTTATATTCTAAATTTCTGCTCGATGTACAACGTTCTGGAAAAAAATACTAACATAATATGAACTTTTAGCCAGGAGGAACGTTTTTTTGAGTGAGGAAAAAGCAAATGTCTTGCTTAAAAATATAACAAATACAATAAAACATTTCACTTAAGTTTATACATCATCGAAAAGTTTGTCATTTTAAAAATTAAAATTTATAATAATTGTTTTTCCCTGTAAATAAATAAATGATATTATTGGCTATGACATCACATAATGCCGCAGTAGGCCGGTTGCGTTTCTTCGTGAATTAAAATTGGAAATTAGTTCTAGCGAACGAGACAGAGTAATACGTTAGAGCGGTAAAAAATAACGATCGTCGATTTTCCCGCACCAAACTACATGTCGAACTTATAGTCGCCTGAATAAGTTTGAACATATTTCGTGATGCCTTAGATTCGGCTGCTTTATCTTCGGTGAGTAGTTTTAATGCGGAAAAGTGACAACCGTTCATTTCGCATTTCGCTCTATCGTAGTCTCGTTCACGTGAACTAATTTCCGATTTTAATTTACGAAGAAACGCAATGGAAACCGATTAATGGCGTAAGTATGTTTACTCGTAATTAAATCTATTTTAAAATCATTTTATTAACCTCTACATTTATAATACTTCCTATCCAATTGTCGAAAATTCGATGGCCCTGCCTGTGGATCCAGCTTCCAGATCGATAACCCTCGATAAGGCGGAACAAATCGTCAGGAGATTAGCAGCGCTGTGGTCAGGCAGGCAAGACAAGCGGGGAGGAGGCTACGGAAATAGCGTTGCATAATCACTGGAAATCCAGTCATCCTCAAACGGAGTCTAAGAGCCAGCACTGCGATTGCGAAGTAAGTCGGTAATTCGATGACGCAATGCTGATCCGTCACGGATATGCTTGACAATTTTAGATCAGAATCAATGATGCAAAGAAATGACGGAAAACTGCGGGATTAATTTAGCGTTGCATCGGCGGTAGCTTTGTTGATGCGAAGCTGTTGTGTAGAAAAATGTACCTTCGGTGACACGGTTTTTGCTTGCTCGTCATTCTTCTTCTTTTTTTTGCCCTCCTACCGCGGAAGTTTGGGTACCATCGCCATAGCCATTTTTATTTTGGACACAGCCACATAGATCATTCTATCATTCATACCGAACTCCTTCTTTTATCAGCGACTCATGTAAATCTTCATGTAGGTCATTTTCTATGTATTTGTCGATTTTTACACGACTGCCCAACAAAATAACGAGTTGAATGTGTACAGGTTTCATTTATATATGCCGTTTTTTATTCCGCTATAACTTCTAAACGCTCATACAGATTTAGAAGTTTGTAGTATTGTTAGAATCGCTATATCATCCCAAGTGTCATACAATACCTTAACTGTCTAAATATTAATTATATAGTTGTCCTAATGTCCTAATCTCCAAATGTCAATATATTAACATAAATATCGTGTTTAGTGTGAAATGAAAGGTCTGATTGAGTACATTTCGAAATTATATATGTACCTATATTGATAAATAGATAAACCATATTTCATAAAAAAAACGTAACAAAAACAAACAGAAATACAGCAGTTCACTTTTTGTACCGGCAGGTTTTTTTTAAATTTTAATATAATAACTTCCCACTGGATATTTTTGAAATTTGAAAAAGTATGTTAATAAAGTTTTTAAATCTGTTTCAAATTTAATATAATTATTTATTATTTTATAAATTCAAATTCAAATTCAAATTCAAATTCAAAATTCTTTTTTTATCTATAATATTACATGTATTTTTAAAATTCAAAGCCATCCTAACTAGGCCTCGCCTGTACTAAGGTAGGCTTAATATAAAAAAGTTATAGTGGTTTTCGTAACTTGCTGTAATACATCTTTGTATATTATTATGTTACATTTGAGAAGATAGATATGTCTCCAAAATAAGAAAGCGTAATAATAATTTATTTAGGTATATACATAAAAATATATACACACATACATAAATAAATATATACTTTATAGATAAATATAAAATAATACTAAAATATCTCACATAAGGTGTCTACTTTACAATTTCTTTGAGAGCTTGCCAAACACGTTCCGTCGGCTGCTCGTAAAAAGTGCCGGCTAAAGTGTATGCAGGAGATACTTTGACTTCTCAACATGGCAAGTGTACTTTTTAGGAAGATGTTCATTTACAGTGAGTTGCACATTTCATTTTTTTTTACTTTTTATACAAGGTTTTTAGTGATCAATAATTTATTAAAATATATAATTTTGGACCTAGGTAAATCCTACTACTATTATAAACGCGAAAGTTTGTAATAATGTATGTATGGATGTTTGTTACTCTTTCACGCAAAAACTACTAAATGGAAGTTGATGAAACTTTACAATAATATAGCTTACACATCAGAATGACACATAGCCTATAATTTATAAAGATATATAGTTTTCTATTATCATTATCACAATTTTCCATCACCACGCGGGGGAAACCGCGGGGCGCAGCTAGTATTAAAATAATTTCATCTATTATAATCATAAGGAAATAAACGCGTGAAATAGTGAAATGATCAATTTGTCCTAGAAATATTTTTTTTCGTCACAGGGACAGTCAATGCAGAAAGATCGGTTCTTCATCATTGTGGCACCAATTACCTATGTCAGCATATAATAATGCAAAAAATAGCTTTATATACCACCGCTTTTCTGTAAACAAAATGCTTGCTAAAAATATTAAAAAAGTATTGTTTTTTTTTTGGTTCATTTTTTATGGATTATAATATTACTGCCATCTAAAAATACTCGTTTTACATATTATAAAAACACTTTTCTGCAAAAAACGGTAACACTAATATTAAAAAAAAATAATTCTGTAGAATATTTCTGAAAAAAGTACAATTCGAGATATTTGTTTATAGATTAGTAAATTAAAAGTCAAAACGAATTATATTTTACAAACGATTGCATTTCATAGATATAATAGTGATGTGAAATAAATCTTACCGTGGTCTTCTCCCCGGGATGACAAAAACTGTGTTTTCAAAGAAAAGTCGCAAGAGCAATATTTTACGCGGTAACATCCGTTTCCTAAAATAATGATGCGAAGATAATTTTATTATTTAGGTATATAATCAGCTCGAATGCTTTTAATCGAAAAATATTGGAAAATAATTCATGTGAACAAGACAGAGCAGTGCATTAGAGCGGAATGTGAAATAATTGTCCTGAATGTGAATAATCTTTTCCCGCGCAAAAATTACCTGTAGAACTAAAACAATTTGAATTAGTTTGAAAACATTTCGTTTGGTCTTATATTATGCCGCTTTATGTTCGATTGGTAGTTTTATACTGGAAAAGTAGCAATTATTTATTTCATATTGCGCTCTAACGTATTGGCCCGTCTCGCTCGCATAGGCTTTTTCCGATTTTAGTTAACGAAGAAATACAATCGGGCCCAAAACGATATATCAATAAAAAACCTAAAACCTTAGGAGGTTTGAAAGGTGAAATTTTGCCTGAAAATGTTTTTGAAGTGTGAAAATTAGTGTAACTTATTGGCTAATTCTAACTTATTGGTTTATTCTAACTTATTGGCTTATTCTATCTTTGGTTATTGTCTCTTTTATCTCACCTCGTCCATCATAGTGCGCTATAATAGATCATTTTACTATACAATTAAAACCAATCGAAAGTTCAGCGACTCCCATAAAGCAGTATAATAAATTTCTCTTTCGTCACGTGAACAGCTGGCGAACGTTGTGTTTCTGCTAAAAAGTGAAAATATTTTTATCGCAAGTCAAACGCACGTTTACGCTTAGCAAAGAAGAAGCATTCTTCACAGCTTATGACACACTTCCGGCAACCGTCACATTTCCATCCGATTTTTTTATACCGAAATATGACGTAAATACAGCGATTGGATAAGCTTCATTTGATATGCAGTTATGAACAGGCTTACTATTCGACGCACATACAAATTGTGCTCATTTTTTGTTTCGTACAAGCTGCCGGATTCATACGGAAAGGGTTTCTAATTTATTGTTTGCGATTGGATTACAGAGTCGAACAAAATTTTCAACAAATTCCTGGCGCCAAAATAAACGAATATGAACATTATTGCCGTATTTATTCTGTGATGTATTTTGTTTTAACAGATTTTATCGATTTTTCTAGTGGATATTTCGTAAACTTTCTCTGTATACACTATTGTCTGTTTTGGGGGGTCCTTGCTGAGTTGGCCACGAAGACCCATTCTGTTCAGGGTTGGCCACTCTCACGGGTCAACACCTATCCAACGGCCTCCACGTATGAAGTGCGAGCCTGGCCTTATGGTTAGTTTCCCCTATGAATCAACCTTCTGGCGCTCCTGGACGGTCTGCGCACCGTGCGATATAAGCCAATCGATTGCGCACTCTGACTAATAGTAGTACTGTTTCCTATAGAGCGGGGGTGGTTGCGGACCTTACGGCGACTGCTCTTGAAACGACCATCGGCTACCCGATCCTGGGTGAACAGCCGGGCAAAGAATGTCGTGGTCCGCGATAGATTATGTATACACCGTGTTACCGCTTCGTAAGGGGAGGACCGCGCAAGCGACCTCGAAATCGTAACCAATCGAGAGACTGGAGTAATCTAGTCGCAATTGGAAGTAAGGGCGTGAGTGTAAGCCCGCTGGGTAGCATTCCTGGCTATCTCGCGGTTGAGGCGTTGGCCTCTTACGGGCTTGTGGCGGAGCTTGATGGTGGACTGTTTTTGTCCAAGTCTTCTGCGCTCACTTCAGGGTGACAGAACGACTAATCGTTAAAACTTCCCGAGGTGACAGGCTCGCCCGCTGTATTTGGCAACTCTAGTTGTCTGTTTTGCCTTCTGATGCCAATACGTTTAAATTGTGTATTGACATGATACGTTACTGGTTAGTTAGTTAACGAAGTTAACGATGTCCGGACGGGACAGGTTTGTTAGCTAGTTAACGTATCCGGACCAGGGTAGGACTCGTCTATCCAATAATATGCCGCCTGCATCGTCTTGTTGTTCGTCTCGTGTAGGTCCTGGTGTGTGATGAGGGTTGACAGCTGCGGGCAGGATAAGAAGTGGTTTTCACCCTGAAGCGTGCCACAGTCGTATGTTGGATTCGCTGTGTGGCCCCGAGCGGACAAGATTGGCTCCGTATCTATAAAAAGTGTCTATAGTAACAGTGTCCTTTGGCCCGGCGCGGTGGTAGAAGGATTGTCCGACGAGTTTAGACTCACCGTTTCCAAGGACGCCCAATTGTTCATGTTCGCAGACTAGTCGAAAATCTTTGGGGAGGCTCCTTCCGCGTCCCATTTTAAATTATATAACGATTTTATTAAGGAAAATTTCAAATTAATTCTGCTCGCACTTGGAATTTCGAATTTAGAAGAGAGGTAAGTCCATGAGAGAAAAAATCACAATACGCTTTATATAGCGAATTGCTGCATAGGCTTGGCGTATTGCTTGCAACGATTTACAACACCAATAAATCCTCAACCGATAACTATATACTGTTAAAGACATATTCTACCTACATTAGTTTCCTGACCTAACGTAAAGAAGTATTTTACTAAGAATTACAACAAGATAAAATAAAAATAAAAACGTTCTTTGTTACTAAAAGTGAATTGAAAAGAACTAAAAGCAGTGGACAAACTATTAAAAATATTTTTAAGCTATTGCATAGCTTTTATCGCGGGCCTAGCCCAGCGCGGCGACCGAATGAAGAAATTTCTTAACGAAAATTAATGATTTTAAACTGATAATTCCGTCTAAACGAGTACTGCTTACGATTCGAAAAAAATATATGTTAAACAAGAACATTTTCCTAATATTCTTAGCCTTGAATATTTTATATTTTGTTTATATTACATAGTGTAATTAATTTGTGAAATTAGGTCTAACCGAACACAAAAACCACTACTACGCAAATACTATCTGGCGTATTATTATGAAACCTGCACCATTTTAAAGATAATTTAATTATCTATCTTTTTATCTACGATTTTTTTCGAATAGTCAAAGAATAAAAGAATAATATCCGGTTTTGTTGCTTTATTGAATAACATTCGTGCGCGGCGCTCTATCGGAATTATTCCGAATCATTTGATTCCCCAGCCCCATATGATTCGGAATAATTTCAATGTTTGCCGATAGAGCGCAGTTATCTGATATCAGAAATAAATTGAATTAATACAGTATGACCGCGGCCATGTTACGGTAGGATTCTGACAGTGTGTTCCGAAAGAAGACGAAATAAATTACGTTATTAAAAAAACAAAATGGCCAGGAAATCAAAATGTTTCCAACATAAACGCCGTATACTGGAGAAAAATAGATTATTAAGGTAAGTAACGTGTATTATTACGTGTATATTATTACCATTTCTCTGCTCTGACGTTCCTTGCCTGACGTCACATTGGGGTGACTAGACGAATAGGCTTCGTGCAACAAGTTAACTAATTAACACTTATAAAATAAAATACGTCATTTATTTCATAAACTGACGTGATTACTGTTAGATCAAACTTGAATATTGATTTTGAAAATCGATTTAGGGTCGATTTCAATATGAAACCTGCGGGTAAAAGTACCTACACATAAGTATAAGTTGAACCGTCGATTTGCTAAATTCATTCATAAAGCGACAAAATTTCATTCGTGATTTTCGTAGTATGACGTAAATTATACTTTGGTTGGAGGGGGTTGTACCTATTTGTGGCAATAAGATCATTTTGTGGTTTTTAGCCAAAAATCTAGTAGTAATCATAATAATTCTACTTATAACATAGTTAGGCGCATATCTGACTCACTGACTGACTCTAACGCTGTAGGTAGACAGTCTTTTTAAGCTATTGCATAGGTTTTATCGCGGGCCTAGGCCAGAGCGGCGACCGAATGAAGAAATTTCTTAACGAAAATTAATGATTTTAAATTGATAATTACGTCTAAACGAGTACTGCTTATGATTCGAAAAAAATATACGTTAAACAAGAACATTTTGCTAATATTCTTAGCTTTGAATATTTTAGATTTTGTTTATATTACATAGTGTAATTAATTTGTGAAATTAGGTCTAACCGAACACAAAAATGACTACTACGCAAATACTATCTGGCGTATTATTATGAAACCTGCACCATTTTAAAGATAATTTAATTATCTATCTTTTTATCTACGATTTTTTTTCGAATAATCCGTTTTTTTGCTTAATCGAAAAAAAAATCGTGCGCGGCGCTCTATCGGAAGACGTTTAAATTATTCCGAATCATTTGCTTTCGCAGCCGCATAATTTCAACGTTTCAACGTTTCCGATAGAGCGCAGTTATCTGATATCAGAAAAAAATAAATAAATAAATAAATAATTATAATTGCATAAGTTGTTAAAAATGCTATGCAATAGCTTTACCGCGGCAGTCCCCGAGTGCCACACGTATTTTTTTTATAACCAAACTGTTCTCGAGCTGCAGTAAAAAATCATAAAACAAAAAATACCATACACAAAATACAATACAAAAAATACCATACAAAAATACCATACAAAATACCATACAATCGTTGAAATAAGAATCTCTTTTCCTCCTTTGGTACAATGACGCTTTGAATTTGACATAGAGTAAATATATATTTTCGGAATGTACACAATCAGATCTTTTATTTAATACTAAACACGAGGTAATTATCGTATTTTTAAATTTATTTATTTATTTTTAAATTTATATATTTAAGGTATCCTATGTCACCCGGGATGGCATAACGATCCTAACAATAACACACACTCCATAACCGGGCTAATAATTTACAAGTTATGGTGGAATAAAGGAACGGACATACATACATACATACAAACATACATATATACAAGAATACATATGCAATTACATATATACCTGTAATATACATGAACGCTGGAAATATTACACTCTATTTTGTTGAGCAGTCGTTTAATGAGCGTTGAATTTAAAATTTGTTTTTAAAACCTCATGGTTGTTGCTCATATATATCGGGAAACACCAAATCTACCACTTTGAAATATGCACTAGTCGACTCACTAGATACAAATTTACAAATATATATATTGGGTATCGCTTTAGTAATTTTATTGTCAATAATTTAAAAGCCGCACGCAAGGCTATTTTATGTCGACTCAATAAACTTAACTCGTCACTGCTCAGTCTCCTTTTTATATTTATTGATATTTTTTACAGTTTAACCTTTCCTTGAAGATGGCTTAACTAACAGTTAAAACTACATTAGAATATTTTCAGTGGTTATTAAGTTTATGGCTGACTAAGAGCAGGACAGAATGTGTGGAAACCGCACGCTCCGCCGTTTCCATCTACTTAAAACTTACGTATACCGTTTTTCAGCCCTCTTTTTAGGTATATTAATGATATCAGGGGCTCTCTAGACGATCAAGCATGCTTGTCAAGCATCGCGTCGAGGGCTGGGGGGGGGGGGGGGGGGGGGGGATCGTAAAACGCAGGAAATATGCAAATGTTTTTTTAAATATTTACCAAAAATGCCTAATTTTGTAGTTTTATACCAGAGAGTCATGTCATCCCTAAATCAACTACATCTAATTAACGTGACTCCCTGGCATAAACTACAAAATAAGGCATTTTTGGTAAATATATTTGCATATTTCCTGCGGTTTACGATACCTTCCCAGCCCGCGACGCGATGCTTGACAAGCATGCTTGATTGCTTAGAGAGCCCTTACATATAAACCCTCCTATAAATTTTAATTAAAATTATTATTTTGTATAGCTAACGCAAAACTTGTAATATATATTTGTTATAAGTTATCTGTTATAAGTTATCTGTTATAACTTATAACACTTGTTATAAGTTATCTGCTTTTACTTTCAAAATCGCTCTTACGAATAGTGAAATCAGCATCGAAATTCGTCTAGTGGTTCTTGAGTTTATCGCGGTTAAACACATTGACACAGAGCATTTTTAAGAATATATTTCACGTAAATTTTTTCATTAATTTACTTCTGGCTTGCCCATTCATTGATGTCTCTTGAGTCAAGAAAGGTTTCTGGCGACAGGGCCCATACTTAAAAATTCCTTACAAAATATGTTTCCAAAAATCCTAAAAAAAAAACAGGAAAGGTGGCTTCATAAGCAGTAATAGACGATATGTCGAGAAAACCATTATATTCGAAATAAAAAAAAAAAACAAAACTTTTATACAGTCTAAAAGGGAATTCAAAATTTGGCTAAGGTCTAAAAGTTTTTGCAAAAATAATTAAGTATAGTGAAAGAATATGCAAAGCTTGATATATACCCTTGTTTTTTGATTATTTTGTTTCTATAATTCGCTGTAATGACTGAAACCTTACCGCATTTTCCCCAATACTTTAAGCGCTACTAAATTTTCTTAGAAAATTCAAGGCTATAAAAGTATGAAAGATATTTCATTTTTGATATCAATGAATATGTTTTTCAAAAATTCATTTTCTTTGGCCAAATTTTGAAATCCCTTTTATTATGTCAATTTTAAAATATACACTTTTAAAAGTCAAATGCATTCGTTTTTTATGACATAATGATAATTTTTAATCATAATGTCTTTTTATGAAATCGCATTAATTTTATTTTTTGCGTAAACGAAGTTTTGAGGATAATAGTAGAAACATCATTGGCTCCCAAAAAATGTCCCCTCAACACTTAGAGACTTGTATTTTCAGACATATAAAAGGAGGTAGAAAAGTTTTCGGCCTACCAGTAGAAAAGAATATTTTTATTTATACTTTTATTTTTAACTTTCAACATAATTCCTACCAACCTCGTCATATTTTTAAATCGTTGCTTCAATGCTTCAATCCTATGGAAATAACAGTTTCGATCTTTGCTCTCAAAGTAATCGGAAATGGCTTCATCGGTCGAAGTTCAATTGCCATTAAGCTTTTTCACCTGATTTAAAAAGAGGATGTCAGGCCGAAATCAGATAGCGAAATTTTGGTTGGATTATCTCGTATATAAATTGCAAAAATATTAATTAAATTTCGTCATACATTTTAATCAAATATTAAAGCCGAGCCGCCCGAGGTTAGCCGAGAAACGAACCGCGCCGATTGAGGCGGTTGTGTAACGGAACCCAAACGGGTTCCTCCGCAGGCCTCGGCCTGCGGAGGAACCCGCTGAGGAACCTAGCTGCCAAAACGTAGTATGGCAAAGAGCAATCCAATAACGTATGTGTCCAATATTAATGATTTAAATCCAATAATGATGGTTAAATTGAATTGCAGAACTGGGATTATGGCACATTTTAAGATTCATGACAATCTCCACTCTTTGACGAAAATTTTCGCCTTCGTCGTCATGTCGTGGTCAAATATTCGTTCACGTAAAGTTCCCTGAAATGTAAAGTATTTACGAATTTCCCCGAAATTGGTTTGAACCGAGGGAAATGCCCAAGTTGTCGACTCGACTGCTTTCTCTTACCTGCAACTAATATATTGATTCGTCTTCCGTGACCGCCGCGAAGAAAAATAATTAAGATTGGCCTATATTTTGACGGAAAATATCAAATTGAGCATTACGCCTAATTAAATACAAGGGGCCTCGGCCTGCGGCCTGCGGCCTCTCTCGAGAGGGAACTCATCGGTTTTATTTTAAAAATTATTATTCAGGTGAAATCTCTGCTTAGACAAAAAATATAATAAATAAAAAAAAATGCGGTTGACATAATTTTGATGCGGGCGGAACCGCGGATATAGCTTGTTTTTTTATACGATATTCTGTAATATCTCCATACTTGTATTTCATTGACAATTGTTGCAATGGACACCGATTTTTTTTTCAAATAACATCTTAAGTTGTCCCATTTGTTTTATGCAAAAATAAATTCTTTTATCTCCTGCGAAAAAGAAGCTTTTTGCAACCGTGTTGCTTTGATAAAAACCGATTCTTAATGTAACATGTTATAATTATTTTTGTAGTAGAAAACATTATTAAAAATAACTCGAAATTATCTTAACAACCCTGCATATTTCTGTTCTTAAATAGAAGCGAAGGGGGGACCATTATAGGTTTTTTAAAATGTAATATTAATATTCGTATATTTTTACGCGCAAATCGCAATGAAAAAACATTGCCATCTGTCAGTAATATTCTTAGATACTGCGAGCAATGATCGAGAAAGGCGCGATGGAGGCTGGTTTGCGTCTGTGCTAAGGCGCTACTTGGTATAAATGTTCCCTCACAGATGGCGCTACTAATATCAATGTATTATTTTTATTGATAGGACTTACCTTATGAGTTTAGTGACTTTTCCGTGCCTCTCTGGCCGCCTTTTCCTGTAATTTGAGGTCGTTGATTGCGGCGACAGTCCCAAAGAGAACTTTTGCTGTCACCTTCTGAAAGTAAAGACAACGGGAAAATTTGCATAAAAAATGTGACTGTATCGTAGTGCAAATCTAATGTCGCAATAAACTAATTCATAAAAGAGATCGGATGTGACTCTGAGCTAGTAGCTACGGGCACCATAAAATATAATACAGGGCAAAATTGATAATTAATTTTTATTAAATAATTAGGTACCCTTTTGCAATTCCTGCCAAAAAAACTATTTGGGATTAGTTTTAGTATTTTCCTTCCTGGTGCTAGACTGGTGCCAGCAGCTTAGTGCCGACAAGGTGTTAGCATCCTGGTGCCAGCCAGGAGTCCGAAACTCAGTGATGGGCGCAGTTGATTCTTAACTTTATTCAAAGTTATACATATGTAATCCATTAAAAATGTGTAAAACTTTAACGGTAAAACGTTAATAGTGCTAAAATTATAAAATATGCTAGTTCAGTAATCGTTTAATAAGGGCTCAGAGTATTAAAAATCTAGTTTTAGACAAAATTTTAGACAAGTTTGTTTAAATTCTTGTATTATTTTAAATGACTTTTAGTCCAACACGAGAAAAGTTTAACAAATAAATAATCCTACAGTAAAACTGAGAAGTATGGACTTCAAAAACCTATGAACCAAAATGTGAACATTTATTACAAAAAATATGTGTAATAAAAAAATTGGTTTGTCTTCTATACTTTTCTTAAGGATCAGGTCAAGACAAGGTCATTGCGCATACGCTTTTAGTTTAGCTCTTTCGGACTATATTTACTGAAAATCATTTATATATTTCAAAATTGTACCTTCTTTACTTCATTTTTTAAAAAAGTTCCCTCACTCTTTTCCTTAAACTAAAATATAACAATAATGTACTTAGCATGAAAAACAGCGCATTTTACCGAGTTATATAGGTTAAAAACAACCAATCATCGCTATTTATTTAGAATTATATAAAGAAACACAAATAGAAGTGTTTTCTAAGCAATCATATCGTCTTAAAAAACGTGTTTGTTTATACTATTTATTGTGAAATTTCACAATGGGCGAGTTTATTGTCATACCACAATCTCTTCCAACCAACTCTACTTTGAAGTGTTTATATGTATGTGTGCTTGTAACATGTGTGTAAGTGTGTGTCTTGTTATTGCATTCGAACGAAAAAATTGAAATGCGATTCCGTCAATTTTATCGCAACGAAAAATTGTAACCCAGTCGGGAATCGAACCCGGGACCTAACAAAGTAAGATTAAGAGACCTAGCCACTATGCCTCGGGCTGTCACACGACGCTGCATAAATTCCTTGCGTGATATTCCTAGCATTTCCTAAACTTCGCTTGTAAACCAGACAAACTGTTTCAAATAGTTTAATTAATTGTTTAAGAAAAGTCCTTTTAATAGAACTACTATCCAAAATCATCTGACACTAAACTGACATATTAAGCAACCCTAAAGAAAATCTCCCACGTCGAATTAATATCCACGTTTTTGCAAGCCTGCAGATTTTATTTTTATTTATTTATTTTTATTTTATAAAAATTGATTTTGGCAAAAAAAAATAACAAATATATAAATAATAATATTTTAACATTTTTTTTGCGAAGCAAATAAGA
This sequence comes from Micropterix aruncella, assembly GCA_944548615.1. Classification (NCBI taxonomy): domain Eukaryota; kingdom Metazoa; phylum Arthropoda; class Insecta; order Lepidoptera; family Micropterigidae; genus Micropterix; species Micropterix aruncella. The sequence continues at coordinate 16,189,369 of OX155964.1, read as the reverse complement.
TTACATTTGTGTGGATTTTATCACCCCACTAGATTGTATATCTGTTCTAGGATGATAGTATTTAAGACATAGTAACTTTTATTTTTTTTTCATTCATTCATTCCGATCGCTCATTAATTCTTAAAAAAAATATGGTTAATATAATATATTGTATAATATGGTTAATATGGGTAATATAATATATGTGTATATAAATAAAGAACTAATATTAAATAAAGAAAATGAAAATATGTAACTTTATAGATAAGTAAAATAAATAAATATATAGATAAATAAATAACTAAATTGACCAATAAATTAAGTAGCTTAAAAAAGGTTTCTTACTATGCACATATAAAAGTGTAAATCTAATTATCAATTTATTTTAGACATAATCAACTGATACATATTTCTTTTCAAGTATCTTGTCAAGTATAACGCTGATGGTCATTTATTCGGACATCAGAACCCAGTGGCGTCGCTAGGGGGGGGGGGGGGCGGTCCGTCCCGGGCCTCGCAAGGGCAGGGGCCTCCAAATAGTTTTTTTTTTTGGAGGCCCACATGAAAAATATAAATGTAATGCTTATTTTCCATATTAAATAGTTTCCATATTAATAGAATGGATTTTTTGCTGGGGTTCCAAAAGAAGAATCGGAGAAGTGGATATCACTAAAAGTCTTACAGTTCATTGTGTAAATGGACCTCACAGAATCTGTTCCCAATGTGTATGTAGCATTGAAACTTTTTTTGACAGTGTGTGTTTCTGGGGCTTCTAACGAAAGAAGCTTTTCAAAGCTCAAGCTGATAAAAACTTATTTAAGATCAACAATGAGCCAAGAAAGCCTTAACGGCTTGGCTATTCTGTCAGTGGAAAGGGAAGCAGCAAACAAGGCGGATTTTGATGCAATTATTAAGGAGTTCGCTGAAGCTAAAGTGCGCAGGCAGAAAGTGTTTAGATTTTGTTGTTTAACACTAAAATTTTAGTTATTGCCTTTTGTTTTTCACCTTGACCTTAATAAATAGGACTTTAGTTTTCGTGGATTATGATGGTTTTTATTTTCCGCCCTGATTTTATTCTTGACACAGTTTCTTATGATTTATCACTTCCTGGGGGGCCTCTCAGATTATTTCCGCCCCGGGCCTACAGAGGTCTAGCGACGCCACTCTGAAACCTATTAAAACTCCTAATTACTACATAATATTCATATTCACCTGGTAGTTGTTTGCAGGTCCAACTGCGTTGGTGGAAGCTGCGCCATATGCTCTGGCTGCTCCTCCATTTCTAGCCCCTTGTCCTTGGTGCACGAGGTTGTTGTTAGCATCTCTAGAAGTAGCTCCTGGACCGCCTAGGGGCGGGCGACAGTTGTGAGACATTTCCCTATGATATATGCTCGTATAATATAGTCTCAAAAGTCTATATTCTTGACTCGCAGATAATTTCACAATGGTGGATTGATATATGTAAATATATAATTTTACATTTTATCGCAATGTTAAAAGCATCTAATTTCTTTTAGTGATAACGAGTGTTTGCGAATATTATGGTTTCTTTCACGGGTTGTATCTCCTATTTATCCAGTATCTGAAATTAAGAAAAAAATATTACAGCTTAGAGTTATTTTATTTCACCATAACAGTATCTCCTATTTAGGTCACTAGTACAGTGACCTAAATACAACAAGGGTAACAACTTAGATAAAAGAGGCGAAATATTTGTCTTATCAAAACCTCGATGCAGTCAAAGTCAAGCAGTTTTGAGTTAAGAATTTATGGTATTGCAACAACAGTGCAGTAATAATTTGATTTCCAAATGTTCAATGATCTTTCTCAAGTCCGAGATCGAGTTCGGTTTTAAGTAGCGGAATACTGAAGCGACCTCTCACTGCTCTCCTTTTTTCATAATTAATAAATTTTTTCTGTTATACGCCATTTAAATAGATTATCAATATCAAATTATTTTATAAAACTAAAAAATGAACACCGTGACTGTGCTCTAGCATCTGGGTAACCAGTTTTCAAATTCGTAGATGTGTGTCCTCCTTAATATGTAGTTTGTATCATGCCTTTGTTTTTAAGTTACTTTATCGATGTTTAAGGAAGCCGAGAAAGGGCAGTACCAGTATGGTTTGTTTTCTGAGAGCTGTTTGAAATGCTGTTGAAATTTGGTGTTGGTGACAAAACCTGGATTTACAGCTGCGACCCTGAAACAAAGCAGCAATCAGCATTTGGGTTTTTGAAGATTCGCTGAACCTAGCATGCAAAGTGCCGCGAAACGGATGATCGCTTCTTTCTTCGGGAAAGCTGGTTACGTGGCTACTGTTGCTCTGGAGAGTTATCGTACTCTCAATAATAATTGGTACACGACCATTTTCTTGCCGAAAGTTATTTAAGAACTCTGTAAAAGCAATCGTAAGCGCTGCATCATCTTTCAACATGGCAATGCCAGCTGTCATACGGTTAGATAGGCAATCGATTTTTTGTAGTCGGAAACCGTAGAAATCATGAGCTATCCTTTAAACAGTAATAAACAATAATAAACCAATTACGCGCCTAACGATTTATAGTACATCGCTAGAAGAGACTGTCAAAAAATATGAAAACATGTATCCGAGGTCACCACAGAGCAGTGGAATAAATGTTATGAAAATTGGTTTACATGTATGGAAAATTAAATTAACTCGCACGGATGATATTTAAAGAAACAATAAATGACGACCTTGGAGCCAGAGTGGTCTAAGCCGCAAAAGTATATTTCTGAGAAAATGAGGTAAACGCGTTAGAGGTTGCTGTTACTAATCTATGAGCCTTTTATTAGTTTTTTAAAGTTAAGTGTAACTCTGATGAGTGTCAAGTATAATAGAAAATAGTTTTGTCAAAATATTTTATTAAATTAAGCTTACATTCTTAGTTTTATGATTAAAAATCACTTAGATCACTATGGTATTTAGGAAATTTTAAAAATTAGGAAAAAACTATTTAAGTTATAAGGAAAAAACATGTCCTTTCTCATTATAAGATAAACCACACCTTAATCATCACCTACTACAGCAGACAATAGGTTATCATCGCCTGGTGCTTCGTCACCGCCTCCTCTTCTCGGGACATGTGGTAATGTGAAGTAAAACGGGTGATGGATGAGTGGGATGAATTTGAGAGTTTTTTTAATGTCGCATTTTTTGATACGATATTTACCTAGTTTCGGTGGCTTTTTCCAGTATATAATTCTTGAGGTTTAAAAAAAAGTTTTGGAATTTATACCGTCAACCGTTTCATAAGTTTCGATGTAATCACCATTGTAACTTAGTGAGCTTAGTGAGCTTAATTTGTTTCTGTATTGCTTTAGATCACTTTGGTTAACCAAAAACTATTTCAATTCTAGTAAAATTGGGACCATTGTGATCTAAATGCAATTTGTTATGTAGATCACTATAGCGTTCTATTATTTTGTAGATGACACCAATTCTATAGTAAGATGTTGCGATTTATCAAGGAAAATATGAATGAAGAGCCCTTAGACTAGTGTGGCATGGAAGAATTATGAATTTTATATGGCATTATGCAAAAAAGTCTATTTCGCTCAAAATGTCACTTAGACCAGTCTGGCTCCATGGTTGTCAAATGGATTTTCGGCCAGTCATTGAAATTTCCCTTATTTACTCAGTAAACTTTTAGTGTGGCCCTCATTAATACGATGGTCACATTAAAAATTTCCGGTACTTATAATACTTGATACATACAACGACCATACACTCGATTTTTAAATATTTTTTTTCTATTCCTGTTTTTTTCTAAACTTTTCTATTATATTATCCTACCTAGCTCTAATTAAAGATCAGATCGTGCTGTTTGGATTGATAGTATGCATGAGTTGGGTGTCATCTGCATACAAAGGTGATCACAATATTGGAAAATAGATGTATTAACTGAATTAAAAGTTTGAACTTGATGGGAACCGATATAGGTCCCTGAGGGACGCCAGTATCAACTTTACCAAGGAAAGAGTAGGATGTTGGCCGAAATGGTCTTTGACAATTCTTTGCCAGCTAGTACCTATGTTCTGCGGTTCTTGCATGTTGTTTTTACAAGATTTTATTTACCTTGCAATGTTTGTTAGTTTGTTTGGTTTGTTTATCCTATGAAGTCCAAATTTTATATATTGTTTCAGTTCCGATGATAATGCATTTTTATGGTGTCCATGACCTGATTCTACACCCAGGATCGACTTCCGACGAGGATACTCTTCCACAGTCAACAGTACAGTTCTGTATACGCATTCAATTATGACAGCCCGTTCTAATTTTTACAATTGCATGGCTGCTGCACTCAGGATTGGCTTCCGGCGAGGGGACTCCTCAACTGCCAACAGCACAGAAACGAAATTGTGTATACGCATTCAATTATGATAGCCCGTTCTAAGTGTCACCGCGATAGGGCTGCTGCACACAGGGTTGACTTCCAACGAGGGGACTCCTCAACGGTCAACAGTACAGAAACGAAATTTTGTATACGCATTCAATTAGGATAGCCTGTTCTAAGTTTCACCGCGATTGGGCTGCTGCGTCCAGGTCACGACCCCTCAACGGTCAACAGCACAAACACGAAATTCTGTATAGCATTCAATTATGATATCCCGTTCTAAGTTCCACTATTACGTGGCTGCTGCACCCGGGCAAAAGAGCTCGGGAAAGAGACTTTAGCTTGTTTTTAAAATGTGTTTTTACTATTAACTTACTATGGTTTGGCGCGGAATAGAAGTGTGAAGAGATCGCGTGGTTGTTGACCCGCGGCCCTCATATTTGCAGTAATAACATGTTCGTTCGTTAGACGCAAATGCAACTTTCTCTCGTGGCAATAGCCGCCTAGCCATGTCATGCGCGCAACTCGTTCGACGTACATCTTGCAACAGAAATCGGGTCTGCGATCTTACAATCTGACCCCTAACATAACAACACTCGGCGGGGACAAACCGTTAAAGGCCAGTGAGGACGAAATTAGCATTGAAATCAAAGATTATCGCGGTTTGACATTATAAATATGTACCAATAAAACCATGGATGAAATTCGGTATAAATTCTGAACAAGTAAATATATTATAAAGAATAAAAAACACGACTGCCGTTACAGAAGTTCTTATGGCACTAGCCTCGAATACCATTAATACAAAGCTAGTGCAAAACTGCATATCACTACTGAATTCCCCGGGCGAAAAGAACAGGGTAATTCTAAGATGAGTTCCCGGCCATGCAGGAATCGAGGAAAATGAAAAAGCCGACGAACTTGCTAAGACGGGAGCAAAGGAAACGTTATACGGCCCTGAACCTTGCTGTGGCGTACCAAAAAGCCTTGCAAACCTAATGCTCAAACAAATGTGTTTAGAACAATCCGTCAACCACTGGAACAACACGCCAGGGTTGAATCATTCCAAAGCGCTAATTAAGGCTTACGACCGTGAGGCCTTATCGCTAAATAGGAACAATCTACGCATACTGGTGAGAGCGCTCACGGGGCATTGTCGCCTGAATAAACACATGTTCTACCTCAAGCTCAGAGACACAAAAATGTGCAGGTTCTGCCAAGGAGCAGAGGAAACTCCCAAGCACCTCATGTGCGAGTGTGGCCCGCTGATGCGTAAAAGATACACCCACTTGGGTGGTCATTACCTCCAACCTGAGGAGGTAAAACAATCTGGCGCGAAAAGCCTGTTGCGGTTCTTAAATGACACGAGGCTTAGCGCAGAACTATAGTAGGTGGCGAACACAATAGATCAGCAATGGTCGCAGTGTTACAAGGTGTATAAAGACCTTAGAAAAGCCCCACTCAACAAATAAAAAAAATAATACAGAAGTATTTATAATTGTTTTTCCTACGGTTTTTACATGAAATATTTGTGGTTCTTGCATTTATTGCTATGGATACATGTATATTTCCGGAATGCACTGAATCAGACCTTTCATTTGACACTAAACACAATATTTTATGTTAATTTATTGACGTTTGTACATTTAGACAACTACTTACTTAATATATAGACATTTAATGTACACTATGACCTTCGTGATGACAACTATTCTAACAATATTACACACGTCTCAATCGGTTAAAGCGTTTAGAAGTTATGGTGAAATAAAGAAACGAAAAACATTTACATAAATGATGAAAGAAACGTAAAACATTTACAAAAACAACTTACATAGATGAACCCTGAACACATTAAACTCCTTGTTTGTTGAATAGTTGTGTAAAAAATCTCAGAGGCAAGCAGTTGAAGAACATTCTAAATAAATTGGAAACCTATCGACGTTTACTATGGTTTTAATAAAATTCGGAAAAAAATGATTTTGAGATTTTTTTGCGGAGTTTTTAATTTTTGTTTTTAGCCGGTGATGCACGAACCACAAGAGGTCGATAGAACTAAATCTAGGTTCGCGAAACTAAGTTTTATGATCATGATTAAATAATGGTCACATAAAATAGTCAGCGAATCGCGCAAGCTCCGCCATTCGCCCGCGTTTATAAAGTAAAAAAATCGGTAAAAAAATATGTCGCCCCAAGACATTCCCGGTAAGCAGACAACCCCTCCAGGCCAAAACCTCAACCCCCAACCATATTAAAATTATATAAAAAACGGCCCCTTGGTCTCCCCATTGACATTATCCCTTCCTATGACACCGCTTACTCGAATCATCAGGAGTCTATGTATTAAATTTCAAGTCAATCGGCTGATGTCACCTTCCCTTAAAAGGTCACCCGATTGCAATGACCCCTTTTTATGAATCACACTGTTTGCTTGACAATTTCATGATGTGGCTTAAGCCCATCAAGCCACCTGCCCACCGAATTTTAAGTCACTAAGTCCAATATTTCGGGATTAAATTATCTGGTGGACCGATTTTCAACAAAATCTTTTCAACTCTTGCCATGGCCAAATGATGCCTGAATGCCAAATTTCATCTGAATTAGATGAAGCGTTTGGGCGCTATTGTGGAGAAATAAACGCACACAGATAGACAGACACACAGAAGTGCGTTTACAGTATTTCGCTTCCTCTTCGTCGCACGGCGCGCGGCGGGTCAAAACTTCTTTAAGGGACTTTCACTTTTTTCCCTTTTTTTAATGCCGATGGATAGACCTTATTAACCTTAAAAATAGTTGGCTTTTGTGTTTTATTCCTAAACTTTATACTTTGGCCAGATTTTTTCTGATTTTTCGTATGGGACGGATCAAAAAGAAATGAATTCCTGCTTTGTCCTGATTAATCCCGCTTACAAACCTTTTTTGAAATCCTTGGCTACTTTACTATCGTTTTGCATATTGAACGCGTGCATAAACATGCCACTCTGCCAAACGAATGGAACGAGAAAATGATAAAAAATGCATGTTTCAACGCCCAACTTTTAATTATCTTCGGTTATTGACAGCCAAATTTAACTCGGAATAGTAAGTAAAACTACATATTAACACAAATCATTATTTCAGAAGTAACAAAAGTAGATTTTGAATGTAGATACCTAATTAATAAACTATCTTAATTTACTAATGTTTTCTGGATTTCATGTTTTTTACCATGTGATTAGTAATAATCTATGCTCTTGATGTCAACTACAACGGTCGAACCCGTCACCCCAGAAAGTGTTAACTATATTTATCTTGAGGTGAGGTGCACATAGAAGACTTTGGGATAGGTAAATTTATCGTCTCAAGTGTTTAAAACAAAAGACTATTCCCTTTTACTGCATACAATTTCCCTTTTACTGCATAAATGGTTAAAGAGATAAGACACTCACAAATAAGACACTCACAAGAAGACACTTACAAATAACGGTAATATAATCAAATTGGCATGCAAATACATACATACATATGCAGTAAAAATATAACCCTTCTTTTGGCAGTTAGGAAATAAATACAGTACTAACCGAACTACACTCATAATTTCATCACAAGTAAAAAGTTTTACTGCCCAACGAAGTGGGCACGGGTCAGCTAGTCTCCAATAAAGCACTTTTCAAACAAAAATACTCTTTGTTCCAATTAATTCGCACGGTATTGTGGTTTCATTTTAGTAAGCCATTAGAAAACTATAGCCAATTCTGTGTCTATTCAAAAATAACAAGCTGTAGCTCTGATTTAAATATTGGACATGACATTCAAAACGGATACGTACGTATGCGTGAATAATTGAAATTATTTAAAAAAACGTAGGTACCAAGCGAGAGTTGAGGAAGGACAGGGTCATAACGGCGAAGAGGTCGTTTTGAAGGTGATGGATCAGCTATCAATTATTTATCTACTTTTTTACAATTGGTTGGCGTTTTGCCATTCTATTCTATTGTAATGTTGAGGTAGGACTGGCAAAGAATTCGTTTTCAAGAGCGACTTGTATTCATCATTTAGAACAAGTCAATATGTTAAAAGGAATGAAAAACACGACTGCCGGTACAAAATGTGAACTACTGTATTTATAGCTATTTATTTGTTTTATGAAATATGTGTGTTCTACGTATATATACCCATATAGATACAAATATATTTTCGGAATGCACTCAATCAGGCCTTTCATTAGACACTTACCACGATATGTATATGCTCATTTATTGACATTTGGAGATTTAGACAACTATTTACTTGATATTTGGATTGTTAAGGTACCTATGGGACTCAGTAAGACATAATTATTCCAACAATTTTGCATATTTCAAAATCAGTTTGAGTGTTTAGAAGTTATGGTGGAATAAAGAAACGGAAAACATACATAGATGAATCCTGAACATATAACACCCAATTGTGTTGGGCAATGGTGTAAAATCAAAGAAGAATGTTATCAATGTTTCATTTATATAACGTGTTTTATAACAGTCTACGATACACTTGTGTATTGATGCTGAGCCTATTCTAGATCTTATAAATTCTTCGTTTGTTGCAATCCCCTTAGTAAATAATGCGGTTGCTATAATAGTCTTCTTCTTCTTCTTCCTAGACCTTGTCCCATTTACGTGGAGTCGGCCTTCCTTGTCCTTCTTTTTTTTTTTTTTTTTAATTTTTATTCAGAGAAAAAATACATTTTTTTAAATTGTAAAATCTCGCCAAACTGGTTTACAGTTTGTTGGCGAGACAAACTCTTATTTTTCTAGTCTTACACTTCTAATTTTGTGATACAAAAAGACATTAATAATATAAAAAACAATGCATAGCAGTATTACTACTGGTCTTACTACATGCTTTAATTAGGCCAGTATTACTACAAGCTTAAATTATAGAAACGTATAGCAAATTTACTTATGACCACTCATTTCACTATAAACGTCCAACAGGTAGCTTTTTAATCTCTTTTTAAACATCTGTTTGCTCACGCTTACACAGACTTCCTCAGATACAATAGTATTAAAGATTCTTGGAATGAGGTACTTTAACGTCCTTTCACCATAGTACCTAGTTGTTCGCTCTTGGTTCTTCAAATCTTTTACGGACTTTTTCTCTACTATTCCTATTGTACTGTATTGGTATTTTAAATTATGAATTTCTAAAGTACTCCATTGCTAGTAAGTATGTATTTTTTTCATTTGTAGGTAATATATCGCATCGCTTAAACAACAAGTTATAGTTCTTTTTATATTGTGTTAACACATTTTTATTTACTAAAAGTTTTATTATTCTACGTGTGCGAAAAGTACGACCAAATGAAGTGAGAGCATAGCTCAGTACTGCATTAGCGAGGGCATGATGTACTAAGCGTAATGTTGGTTTATCTACAAGATACTGAAGGTGATTGAACTTATATAGAATCCATCTCAATTTATTACATATATTTTTCACGTGCCAGCCCCAATTCATGTTACAATCTATCGTTAGAACCAGATATTTATACTCTTTTACAAATTCATTTTTTTTACAGTCAGTACAATTTATTTAAAAATTATGCAGACACGGCTCGATTGTGTTTCTCCGTGAACTAAAATCGGAAATTAGTCTGTGTGAACGAGACAGGGCAATACGCTAGAGCGGAGTGTGAGATGAGCGGTTGTCACTTTTTCGCATTAAAACTGCGCGCCAAGGTCAATCTTAGACCGTACGAAACATGCTCGAATTTATTGGGACGAGTATAAGTTCGGCAGGTAGTATTAATCGACGATCGTTCGTTTCATATTTCGCTCTAACATATTGCTCAGACTCGTTCGCTTCGACTAATTTTAGTTTTAGTTCACAAAGAAACGCAATCGGGCCCATTCTCCTCCACTGATCACGATATTGTACTGTGTCAGCGTCGAGTTGAGCTTCTCTCGGGTCTTTTTTAACCATCGTCAACCAGTTAGCGGATGATCTTCCAAGAGCACGTTTCGTCGTTGACAGGTCTAGGGCAAGCTTCACCATGTGATCATCTGGGCGTCGCTGGACGTGACCGTACTGCCGCGCGCCGTAAGCGTCTTTCTTTGACTTTATCAGTTATCGGAGCGTCTTTAAAACTCATTTCGGATTTTGTCTAATAGTGTGTCACCCGCTGACCAATAGTTGCTATAATAGTCATTCTCGATAATTTAAAATAGGTCTTTACGTAATTGCTATTTTTGTAGACTGGCTATTTTGAATTTGGGAAACCGTTTGAAGTAACACTTTTAATTCAAATAGGTTAATTCAAAATTCAAAATCAATTTACCCTTTAGGGACCATGAGGCATATTATGTCTCCCATAAATGGGCAACAGCACATACATAACATTTTGTATACGCATTCAATCATGACATGGCTGCTGCACTAATAAAAAGAAATAGAGTTTTTTTTTAATTTCGTCTATTATTATGAATTACAAACGAGAGAAAGAGAAATGAATAACTGATTTTGAAAAATTAACCTATTGAGGACCATATGCTTCGCGTTAGAGTAAGGAAAATGTTGATACATGAAACTGTTAAAGGGCGACGTAAATAATATATAGGTATGTCAAGTTTTTTGAAAATGTGTTCAATAGATTTTATATAAATTGATGGGCCATAAGTGTCCATGTGGTCCATAAAGATGCAAAGTTCCAACTTTTTCCGAAATTTGATTATTTTATTATTTAACTCAATCAAACAGAAATCAAACATACTAAAAACATACTAAAAGAAAATAAATGTAATTGGAAAAGTCGCCACAAATATTGTAGTTCTTTGGTCGTTAGCGATGTTTGGAAAAAAATAGGTACTTGAGGAAAAAAAACAGACCTTTGAGGCATAATGACAAGTTCATAAATGGCAGAGCTCTGAGGTAACAAACGAAAAAAAAGTTGACACAACCGAATCGATAACCTCCTCCTTTTTTTGAAGTCGGTTAAAAATGCGAAGGTCTTGTAATAAAGTTGCCGAACTTGCTAAGACGGGAGCAAAGGGAATGTTATACGGCCCTGAACCTTGCTGAGGAATACCAAAGAGTTTTGCAAACCTAATGCCCAAACAAATATGTTCAGAACAATCCGTCAACCACTGGAACAACACGCCAGGGTTGAATCAATCCAAAGCGCTAATTGAGGCTTACGACCCTAAGACGGCCCGTGAGGCCTTATCGCTAAATAGTAACAATCTACGCATACTGGTGAGGGCGCTCACGGGGCATTATGGCCTTAACAAACACATGTACAACCTCAAGCTCCGAGACACAAAAATTTGCAGGTTCTGCTAAGGGGAAGAGGAAACTCCCCTGCACCTCATATGCGAGTGTGGCACGCTGATGCGTAAAAGATACATCCACTTGGGTGGTCATTACCTCCAACCTGATGAGGTAAAACAATCTGGCGCCAAAAGCCTGTTGCGGTTCTTAAATGACACGAGGCTTAGCGCAGAACTATAGTAGGTGGCGAACACAATAGATCAGCAATAGAACTGGTTCGCAGGGCTCGCACTTCTGCGTGGAGGCTGCCGGGTGGGGGTCGACCAGTGAGTTTGACCGACCCTTACACATGGGTCTTGGTGCCCTTACTGCAACAGGGCCCATTAGCTCCCTAAACAGATAGCGGATGGATTTACCAAGGGGAAATAATGGTCCGCCTTGCGCGAGGGGTTCAGTGTTCAGGGCGTCATAATCTATGGCGCACGGTGTGGCTCGTCGTCAACAGAGTGGAGTCGGTCGACACAGTGACACGGTGACTGTCCCGCTACCGCTAGTCGGCCAGGTTAGCCTCGGGCGCCCGCATTGGGTCAGGTCGACGACACGCCGCGTCGCTCCATTGCCCGCGCTCACCGCGACAGCGCGACCAAACAAAGTTCAATAACCTCCCACGTCCTCATTGCAATTTGGCAACATTCTATCTTCTTCTTCGTCTCCTTCTATTACTTCTTCTTTTTTTTCACAGGACTAGCCGAAAAAAAGGAGTGTAATGTGTTCAGGGTTCATCTATGTATGTTTTCCGTTTCTTTATTCCACAAAAATATCTAAAAGATTGGACCGATTTAGAAATGCGTGCTTCTGTTAGAATCGTTATGCCATCAAATACAAATACAAATTATTTATTGAGTTCAAATTATGAGTAGGTTCAATATACAAAAGACTTAACCTAACTAGGCTGCCGCCTGTTCCAAGGTAGACAATTTATTTTAATTATCCTAAGAAATCCATAATATTATATTTATATAAATAAACAAAATCACACTTAATGTAACAGAGATATCTTAATTACCTAATTAAAAATTCGTAAGAAAATGTCATGAAAATTGTCAATAACCTATTATTAATTATTTTAAGACATGATAAAAATTAATATATATATTTATATATGTATTAATAAGTATTAATATGTATTAATAATATACAAAACAAATTTCGAAATCATCAATTTGTATTACTAAATATTATTATACTATGATGTTTTTTTATAAAGATTTAATTATCTAATATGGTGTTCAATATCTGCATTTTTACAATTTAAGAGGTAGGCACTCAAACTATTTCTAAATTTATATTTAATGTTTGGTGGTAGGCAATTATAAAATTGGGGGGCAAAATAAGAGAAACTGGATTGGCTAAAAGCGGATCTCCTGAGTGGTATTGCAAAATTTGTTTGTTTCGATCTTATTGTCACACGCGATTTCTGGCTTTTTTCCTGTTTTCCTAACTCACTCTGGAATTTAGTGAGAGTTACTAGCACAAACATTTTTCTCATCATCTCATCGATCGTTTTTTTTATTTAAAAAAAAAATCTTGATTGCACACACCAAGATTTAAAAAAAAAAAACAACAGCGTTGATATTGCCAAGTCGCACTATCTTACGGCCATATTTTAGAGTGGCAAAATTTTTATGTAGTCAAATTAATATATGACAAGTGTAATTTTTGTAAAGCAGTAGTCATAATGAATGAGTAAAATTATATAATAAACATAATAATGCCAATAACACAGAAATTAAAAATATGTCAACTCAATTATCGAAGAATGGAACGGTATATAAGGACAAGCAAAGACGGGTAAAGATGAGGGAGGGTTTCCTAACATCAAATAAATTCCTCTTAATTATTATTAAACACGATCCAGTTTTTAAGTTGTGTCAGTGGCAAAGTTGTGTCAGTGGTAATGATTGCTGCTCTATAAACATCCGGTGCTTAAATACGATTGCGCATTCTGTGGGTCAGTCGACGGGCCTTGTCCACGACGAGGCTTCATGTGAGCCGGGCCTATTGACCCGGCTTTCAGAGTGTGACGTCGCAGGGCTGCGCACCCTGCATTAGAGATGCGGAAATCGCGGTTTTGGATATTTTCTAGGAAAGTGTTGATTATTTTCCTAAAGAGATCAAGATCTATGAAGTGGCGAAATAGAGATTTGGCTGGTAGGCCACGAGCGCTAACTTCCACCGCGTGAAGGTGAACAGTGAAGCCGTTCCGGGTGACGGCATTTGCGAGATCATGGTATTTATTTAGTCTGTACTCGTGGTCTTTTGGGATATTTGATTCCCATGAAACAGGTTATTCTACAATAAGGGCCATTTTCCGAGATAGAGAGTAAAGAGTTATATCTGAAGGGAGGGCTGTGCATCCTAGACTTTCAGGGAGTGTGACCAACCCTGAACAAAATGGGTCTTCGTGGCCAACTCAGCAAGGGCCCATTAGCACCCGGGTGTTAGTGCACGAATACTAATGTATAATGGTGACTTTTTCAATGTTTGCAACTTTTTAACACGCTTTTATTAGTTCGACCTATATGTAACTAACTATGTAATGGAATCTAAGGTAACTAATTTAACCATCTTCCAAGGGTCGTAGCGTCATGAAAATTGACACCTGTATATAGTTCTGATGTCAATACAATAATATGGTACTGTGGAACTAATCTGATGATGGAGTCGGAAGAAATGAGCTGAAACTTCATGATGGAACATCGTATCATAGCTGTGTTTGGACTTGTTAGAAAAATCTTGGAATGAACTTTGACCACGATTAGGTTTCAAGGTCTGATGATGAAGCCGGAAGATAGGCACTGACATTCCATGATGGAATATCGTATCATAGCCGTGTGTATGTGAATATCGTATCATAGCCCAAAAGCGTGTTTTTAGTGTTCTTTTAAAACTATTAATTTATTTTCCATATAATTACATAATTGCATAAGTACGGAGATCGGCCGCCCGCGAGTTGTCGCAGAGGAAAAACCACCGATCGGTGGTATTAGCATTTAAGCGGTTAAGATAAGATATAGTTTTAAATATAGTTTTGAATATAGTTTGTATTTTATGCAAAATAACCTATTTGTTTATTATAACATTTTTTATTTAATAACGCATCCATGTACCACTGCACTGTATAATTAGGTTAGTTGTAAGATATTTCCATGTGGATATAAGCTCGTCTTTTATTATTTTATGTTTTTCAGTGCAAATAAGGTTTTATTTATTTATTTATTAATGGCAAAGTTGCCGCACTAATTTTCTTCGATTAACCGCCCTTCCATTAGGTTATTATTAAAAAGTAGGTACAAAATCGTTTTTTTTAAATTAGATTTATTAATAACAATACTTGTTTACAATATACTAGAAATATTTTTTAAACAATCGACCTATTTATGACCCTTTATTGTATTTAGATTCGTAGGAACAATTTGACGTGACGTTTTGGCTTTTTATTATGTTTTTTGTTTTTTTTTTTACTTGAACGTACGGGATACGTTTTGTTGCGTGCGGGCGATAATAAAGTGGACATATCAAGTACGTTCGTATAGGTAGGGTGGGTTATTTGATTGTTTATATTCATATTCATATTCATATTCATTTTATTAGTATACTGGTATACAAGTCAGATACAGATTCAGAACATTCATACATATTAACAAACAAACATTTTTTTATCGTAAAGAAAAGGTAAAATAAACAAAACAAAACGAAGAAAAAACACAAGAATAATGTAAAAAGAAGAAATACGAGACAAAATGCAGAGATCATTAAATACTTTAGCCACCAAAGCATTTTAGACTTCACTCGAGTAATATTCCTACAGTGAGTAAAACGCCTTATCTGTTTAGTTAGATCATTCTCCCTTGCTGGCTAAGCTTACGTAACCTAGCTTTCTACTTATTCCTGCTGTTGATTCGCCAGCTACCTTATTGGTCGTAGGTAGAAGGTAATGATACGTCCGTAATGATCTAGGTGAACTTGCCTTCTGGTATATAAGGTAAGTCACGAGATGCTTACAATAAGGCTCTAAATTATGGTCGATTTTGTATGCTTTGTTCATCTCGGGCGTAGGTGTTAATTTTCACAGCTGCAGTTATCACCCGTACGCAGACCGATCATAGTGAGCCAATGGTGGCAGTAACTAATAACAACGAGGATCTTGATCGGTTAGTTGATTAGTTGCGAAGCCATGGCTTTTTACTTAACCCTTTAGATTTTCCAGATTTATTAATATAATTTCAATCGTTACCTCAGGTCCACAGTGCTCCGATCGCTCACGTTAACGAGGAATTTGAATGATATATTGATATATTTCCCGAATCAAGTCCCTATACAAATCCTGAACTGCTCGGGATTTGCTGTTCCGCATTCAACTCGCTGATGCTCTCTTTCTTTCTATTCTATAATACGGCGACTGTGTTTAGAGCCCGGTGGTGAAAGGATTCGTGCAGCTTAGGCCACAAGATCCATTTTGTTCTCGGATCGCCTGAACTCACGATTCAGCTCCTATTCAGAAGGCTACCCCGGGTAAGACTCCCGTGTCTCAGGTCTCAGAGCTGGTGGACCGGTTCCTCCTGGCGGGATTGCATCCCGGCGCCACTGGACGGTTTGCGCACCGGTCGGCGAAGCCAATCGGTTGTGCATTCTGTTTAATTGCTGAAGGGGTCTTGAGACTATGGAAATACACTGTTTCCTAAGCAGCGGGGGTGGATGTTGACCTGTTGTCATCATACTCTTGAAATGACCTTGGACCACTCGATCTCGTGTGGCACTACAGGCAAAGAACGCCCAGGTCCGCGATAAATTATAACTGAATTACCGCTGTAATACAACAAGTAGAGGTCGCGTAAGCGACTTCAGACTCGTAACCAGTCGGGAGGACGAGGGTATCCTGAAGGTTAGTTCCGGACGGAGATATCCTCCCAAAACTGGTAGTTAAGGAGGTGATGCTTCCCGCTGAGTACCTTTCCGGTGCCTCGCCGTAAGGCGTCGGTCTCTAACGGTTTGCTGGGGAACTAGACAGTAGATAGTCTTGTCGCCAAGTCTTCTACGCTCATCCCACGGCTGAAAGAACGATCCATATCGTTATACCAGCCTGGGATGACGGGTTCGCCCGTCGTAGTCGACACCACTCTACTGTGTTTAGAGCCCATGCTTGTATTGGAAAATGGAGAGAAGAGTATAGAGGGTCCGAATGTAGAATGCCTGTGCAAGGTATTGCTTCACAATTCTGCTACGGAGTCATGTCACTTCTTTTCGTTCTAGCGCCTCCATGCGACATAAAGATCCGAGATCTACTTTCCGATATTTTTCCATTAACTCCATTAACTAGTGAACACAAAAAAGCTTGTTTATCTATATTCGAAGCTGATATGGTCACGAAACACCCACTTGTCTACTATTTCGTAAGACGCGACTAATGGTTATTTTATAAGTGCTTTACTGACTATCATTTACTTGGTCTTTATGGTGTTCAGCTTCAACCGAAGGACTTCATCAATAGGTAGTAGGAGGTCCGTATTAATGGCTATCGGTAGAATATTATCGACGGTTAACAAATCGTTAAAGTGGACAGAATTGACCATGGTATCTCCAGTCATTCACTGCTAGTTTTTTGGTGATACTGCTTTATGAGAATAACACGTGCCATGAAAATAGTACCGACATAGACTTTTAAGATTATCGCAGGCTTATCCCCA
Organism: Micropterix aruncella; assembly: GCA_944548615.1. NCBI lineage: Eukaryota > Metazoa > Arthropoda > Insecta > Lepidoptera > Micropterigidae > Micropterix > Micropterix aruncella. The sequence continues at coordinate 16,172,063 of OX155964.1, read as the reverse complement.
CTAGACCTTTTTATGAAACAGGATGCTGCCAGAGCGAAAATAATATTGCAATAGTTAAGGCCTATAGAATAACTACGGCAAAACAACTGGATACATTTTGTTTAGAACAGGCTATTAGTTACATACTTAGAGATGGGTAAAGCATAGTTGAAGAACTGCAAAATGCAGGCAAGCAAAGACAGCTTTTGTAAAATCTAACCTCCGGCTGACAAGGTACTGCTTGGGTCTCTCTAGAATAAACTTGCGAATAATAGTAGGCACGTACACATTCTAGGCATCGTGGATGAGGCAACTTGTCAGGGATTCGGAATGGAGGAGGACAGCGGAACGTATGGTCTGTGCATGCCCAGCATTATTCGCAAAAAGAAAGAGAATTACAAGATATGCGGGACGCGACCTTCGTGGATTCTGCAAATAGCATTTGATGTGAGCTGGCCACAGGACATGCAGGCATGAAAGAATATAATGAGTCACATACAAATGCTCCATATGGAGAGCCAAGTGCGGTTGTCGGACCACTGAAAACCAACTGAAACTCAAATCGTCATTATCACCTGATTATGTTCGGTGCTATCTTCCAAACAATGAATTTAACGTTGTATTTCTTATTAAAGAGGCGACTGAGTTGTATATATGTCAAACAATATACAAGAGGAAAGTGTTTGAATATTCCTGCATTCGATGATCACTGTCAAATAAAGTTTATTGTAACATCCTTTGATAAATAGTGTTAATGTTTTTAATAAGATTTTCTGCTTCATTAAAATATAGTCTATTTTATTATTAGGTTTTACAAACATGCAATATGATTGCTGATATGTCTCAATTTACCACTTAGTTTACTTATAGCAATTAAAAAAAATATATTTCTAGTTTTGTTTAATGAGTTGACATTACACGCTTCTACTGGTACACAAACCGCTTGGTTACGAAAAGTTTCCTAGGATTGTTGTACAATCGAGATGCATGTGTTTCTGCGTAACGATTAATAAAAAAATAAGGTTGAAGATTCTTGGGTATGGGCAGTTATAATCTTCGAAGTCTTTCTGTGTATGCCAGCTTTTTAAAACCCATTGGCATGTTGGTCGCTCTCCGTTGGACTTTCTCCGAGAGATCCTCGTTCTACACAAAGTAATAGCTATGTTTTTACACCAAAAAATTATAACTTGACTATTTTACTTTAAATTTTATTTTTTTCTAATTGTTTTAATTAATTCTGGGTTGGATATTTCCTTTTACTACAATATTTTAATACAACTGAACTATTGTAACTAATATAACTTAACGATTTTGTCTTGTTATTTTTATTTATTCTAGTTTGACTCGCCTTTTTATTACAATTTTAATAATCATGAGACATATTGAGACATCTTAATCATGAGACATCATGAGACATCTTAATTCTTCTATTTTTTAGTAATGCTCTACGTCCAATCCTTAGAAAATCAATTTAACAAACTATACATTTTGATTGTTTTTTTTTTGTACCGAACTAGAATATTATTTCCAGTTTTTACTAAATTATTAACGCTTGTTTACATCACTTCGTTTGCTTCGCTTTTATCATTGATTTGAATATTGACACCTTAGAACAATATTTTCTCAGTAGTGCGATGTAGGACATATCACAAGATTGAAATTCGTAATTCCAGATCTGGAATCAAATTCTAACATTTATTTTATTTAAGTTTTATATACCATCAAAAATAAGTTTGGTGTGATGTATTGGTATGATTTACAGATGAGGTACATAACTGAGTTGCCTTTTTCATGATATACTTGTGTGTAAAATGTTCACCAACATCAGATCGCCCACTATCGCGATGCCCAGGCTCGTTTGCTTCTTTTGAATCATTATCAAATACACGTCTTCTAAAGAAGTGGTATTTCATACAATACCACGATATCGAGAGTGAAAGCAAGCATTGAACGCACAGTTGACATGCGATTGAATAATAAACCAGTCGTTAAAATGTAATCTGCAAAAACACTACAGGATAAAAAAAATATTAATTATGTTTACAGCAAAATAAAATATGTTTGATAGCATTTAAAAAGCATAAAGGATACTGATTAACCTAGGAGGAATATGATTACTACCTTCAACCTTCAAGATATATAGAGACTAGAGGCCTTTCTCTGAAATTACCAAGCTATGAATTTAGCTTTCAAACTCAGTTTACGCACTACATTTTACAGGGATCTGTATCATGCAAAATATTGTGGAAAAAGTGATTTTAATCCAAAAATCATGAGTTTACAAAAAAGCGACACATGAGAATACATTTCTGTTATCTTATTAAAACGTTACCAATTTGTCAACAAATCATACCTATTTTGTAAATCTCGAATGTAAATATTAAAGGGTAAAAATTTCAGTCTCTAAAATCCGTGAAGCTATTCATGATTTACATAATTGCTGCATACGCCGTACGAGTAAGACAGATACGTATACATAGCTATAAAACATACGAATGACCAGTAGAGAAATTGTTTTACTTAGTTTTGAAGAGAAAACTGAAAATTTCATAAATTATTGTGTTTAAAGTTTGTAAAGTGTTTAGTGTTTTTAAGTAAAGTGTTTTAAAGTTTACTTTGCGGAACAAATTTGTTCAGTTAAGGATACAGAGTAACCTTCTACACTGTTCTTCGATAACAGTCAACAGGCAGAATTATGCCTATTTTGTGTGTAAGTACTTACTTATTACAATAGGTAGTTATACAACAATGGGATGTTAGGATGCACATGTTGGTTTCGAATTGTCCAGTTAAACTCCTTGGCTAATTTTAATTACTCCAACAGTTACATACGTAATTAGTTTATACGCTAAAATATAGATTATTCGTTACCTATAAAATATAGAAACGCATGAAATTACTGAACACAATAATGCAACGGGAGGAATAAATTAACAAAAGAGAATAAAAACCAAGACCACATAAGCATTACCACAAGAAGGCATTTTAGTTTTTTAGGTACGAAAATTTACAATAAATTTCATGTAGAAATGAAAAAATGTAAAAACATAATGTCAATTAAAAGTAAAATTACATTTATGCTATTTGAACTTGGCAGAAACGAAGTCGGGACTATAATAATATAACTCATATGATAATAAACATTATATGTTCACCGTTCAACGCCTCTCCTGTATCAACAATATATGACTTTACAATAGCCATTTTCTATTGCTAATTTTATAATAGAATCATTTTTCATTAGGGCACAAGTCCACTGATTCACATTTTACACCTATATAAAAACTTCCTATTTCTTTCCATTGTTAACAAGTTTTTCTATTTTACAGCCTTTTTTACGTTTGGACATCTTCCCTTAAAATAATAAACACTGAACATGGGCAATTTTATGACAAACATATTAATACAGTGGATTAAACAGCCGCAAATTGGCTTAAAGGTATTATTTATTACTTAAAAGCCAATGTTTATAATGGTTAGAGTTATAATAATATAAAAGTAGCTACAAAAAAATATTAAAGAACTAAACAGAACAAGATTAATCATAGCCTCAAAACATATTAAAACTGAACACAATGATATTAGGTTTATATATTATTAACATTTTGCAATGATTTCTATTATAACCACTATAACCGGAATCTGCAGCTGCAGTTATTGTTGGCAAAATCGTAGAAGCTTTTATATTCTTCCGGAATAAAATCTAGTACTGTTTAATGCCATTCATCTTTTTTATATTAACAAACCTGCCAACGCAGGAAAAACCTCCACGTCAGCGCTTTCCAATTATTTCAATATTAAAAGACCACATGTACAGGACATGAGCCCTTTCGATTACAACCGAAGGTTACAATTGTCCATAAATGTGTATAGAGAGGTTTGTTGAAATATAATTTGGGTTTGTTGAAATATTATATAACAAATATGTGATTATGTTGAAATAAGTCACATCAATGGCAAGTGCTTTCAGGTCTAGATAAAAGAAATATACCAAAAAGTTTTTTTTTTGTCAAAAAGTAGTCTTGTGCCATTTTATTAATAATAGATTCAATTTATAACCATGAATGACTGATAAAATAGTTTCCACTACCGAATAAGGAAAACTAAATTAAGGGAACGTTTGATTTTAGAATATTAGAAAACTGAGCTGGAAAATAACATATATAGCAAAATTCTGATATACTTTAAATTAAATAAACTGCGCGTAATATTAAACGCTCAACATATACACACTATTAATCAAAAACAGTAATAATTGAGTACCCATTTATTTTATTTTTAGGTTTATTCATATTCATTATTCTCACCTCAAAATATGTTTGCTGATTTAATTTCAAGGTCTTTTGTTAACATACTGTGTCAAGACTGCGTATATTGCCCACTTAAAACATAAATATTCTGTGATTTGGGTGACATAATGCTGTTTTAATTGGACAGCAAGAATATATTTTTTTACTGGCATATCGTTGTTATTGAAGACAAACACTTGTTTACTAGTATTTGTCTGTAAATATGTTTATCTAATAACCCGCGAACAACTGGGGGGATTTTGACTAAGTTTCTTCTTCATACATAGGTACTTATAATAAACTTTGCTTGTACAAAACACGATTTTTGGAAGAATCAGTTCTGGAGTCAATTCGAAGGACCAAATCAATTCGGAATCATTGGATGTTTCACCTCTTCAAAGATCTTGGTCTTTCCAGGAAGATGATTAACTCCTTTCTAGAAAAAATATCTTAAACCGCGATTTCCGCATCTCAAATTCTCTGGCTTCGAAGGGACAGGTGAATGAGTGGTAAGGTGTACGCTCACTTAACTGTGCCCTTTCTGTATATACTGAAATGTTGTGAATTTATTAAAAATAATCCCGATATCTGCTCCTTACGAAGAGATGTACATTCAAGCGAGGAATAGAAACCTTATAAACTATCCCTCAGTGAGGACAGTAATGTATAAAAAGGGACCTGAGTTCTGTTGTGTTAAATATTTTAACGCTATTCCACACAACATCAAATCAATGCAACAACCAGGATTCAAACAGACATTAAAGCACTGGCTTAAAAATAAATGCTTTTATAGCGCGAATGACTTTTTAACGATAGTGACAAATAAATAATATAACATATTCTTATTGTAATTCTCCAACATTTTAAACTTTAAAAATTTATATTTTATTCTACCTCTAAATTTGACGAACCGTAGATAGCCTAATAATTCAAGTTTGACATTTTAATTTAAAAACAAACTGACATTTACTTTATAGTAATAGGAATTTACTAAATTTGTAGATAATAGTTCTAATTATTATTTTTGTTAATACCTATGTCTAAAACGTAATACTTTTCGGATTTGTTTTACTTTAACTTGCGAAGTGAAAATATATTTAATTATAGAAAAATAAATATCGTACGTCTGATTGGTAAACTGTATAGCACATATAATAGTACCTATCCATTTTGTACGACCTACTTACAGTTCACATTAAAGAAATTATTATTATTATTATAAACAGCTATCCTAAACCTCCTGTCGTTAGACCGGAGTCTACTGCTCACCCCAGACGTGTAATAATAGTATTATGATAGGCCCGAATCCGGTCGGTGTATTCCATGGCAGCATCGTTCGTATTTTTTTACCTACTCGACTCTTTTGTTAGAGAACGTTTACAAATTGTCGTTATAACGATGCGAAACAAACTGTATAAAACTCAAGTCAGATTTGCCGCAAGGGCTTGTGTCCACTTTTATATGTTAAATTTCTTAATGATATAAATAGCCGTTTGGAGACTTCCATTTATCTGATATATGCAGATAACTATGAAAATTGCCTTCAACGCTATTGTGAGTAGTCGATTATATTATTCTAGCGTAGTATATAGGCGACCCTGTTATAAGGTGCATCAACAACGCAATGAGACGGCAAGTCGAATTTCCAAAAAATATTTGCTTAAAAAATGTTAGCAAAACGAATACTCGGGTTATGAAAATGCGTTAAAATACCTTAGCTATCGCAAAGACGAGGTACATAAAATAGATTTATTTTTATTTATAATTATTATTTTTATGTATAATTTCTACTCGATGATCTTAGAGAGAGCCCAGTGATCCCAGTGCAGTTGGGCCACTATGACCCATATGTTAGGGTCGGCCCAACTCATAGGTCAGCACCCATCCGGTAGCCTCCACTCGATGTGCGAGCCCAGGTAGAACTCGTTGCCTGCGGGCCAGTTCCACTGGGAATCGCCCTTCGGGCGCTCCTGGGCGATTCGCGCACCGTGCGGTACCAGCCAATCGACTGTGCATTTCGACTGATAACCGGGGGCATCTGGCAACGGCTTTGTTTCCAATAGAGGGGGTGGTTGTTAACCTTACGACAACTGCTCTTGAAACGACCAATCGGCTAGCCGATACCAGGTAAACAGCCGGGTAAAGGATGCCGAGGACCGCGATAGATTTGGTAGACACCGAATCACCGCTACGTAAAGGAGAGGACTGCGTCAGCGACCTCGAACCCGCAACTAATCGGGTGGCCGGAAAAATCTGGCCGTAACTGAAAGTAGGGGCGCGAGTGTCGCCACGCTGTTTGCATACCCGGCTTCTCGCGGTAAGGCGTTAGTCTCTTACGGGCGAGTGGCGTAACTAGACAGTGGACATTTTCTTCCCAAGTTTTCTACGCTCACCTCACGGGAGACAGAGCGATCAAGTATCATTAAAACTTCCTGAGGGGGCCGGTTCGCCGCTGTAGTTGACATATCCAAGTGATGCTCTTGGACTGCGTGTAAAATATTGCATAAAAAATACCAAACACATTACGAGACAAATTGTATCGTACTTGGCAGACCTCCATCTTTCCGAATTTGAACAACTTTCTACAGGAAATAGAAATAACTCTGAAGAGGCAATGAACACGTCTTTCAAGCACTCGTTGCTTCCTGTCAGTGAGAGTTTTACAACAGAGGCATTAACCAATTCTGCTAGATTAAATGGTAAAACTTCATCGATAATTGGTCTTATTCGCTTTCGCTTTCGTTTGCTTGCTTGCTTGTTAGTGTGTTTTCTATTCATGATTATACGTGAATTATTATATCGCACATAATAGATATTGAAACTTTAAATACCAATCTATATTCTCCTACCAAAACTTGGGCATATCGGTGCTTTCGGTGCTTTTGTATCAACAATTTATTTTAATAATTAAATTCACAATTTTATATGTGCATAGTAAGAAACCTTTTTAGGCTACTTAATTTATTGGTCAATTTAGTTATATATTAATCTATATATTTATTTATTTTACTTATCTATAAACTTAAATATTTTCATTTTCTTTATTTAATATTAGTTCTTTATTTATACACATTTATATATTTATATTAACTTTAAAATTTATAAGAATGAATAAACAATCGGAATGAATGAGAAAAAAAAAGAAAGTGAAGTCACTATGATTAAAGTGAAGTCTTAAATACTATCACCCCAAAACAGATATACAATCTAGTGGGGTGATAAAATCCACACAAATGTAATCTCATCCGCTTCGCAAAATCAATTGAACTGTATACGATAATTTTATAAAATAAAATAAAATAAAAAAGTTTCCGAACTCGTTTCGCGAATCGAAAATATCTCCAGTCATTTGCTTTTCGAAAGTTTCTGATATTTCGTTTGTAAAATTAGTTACACATTTGACTTTATGGCGTTTGTTTTTGCTTGAATATTCTCATGTGAGCAATACCATAATTCTAAATTCGAAATTCGAAGTGACAGCAGCATTCATTTTGAATTTTCCTTAATAAAATGATAATATAATTCTAAATGGGACACAGAAGGAGCCTCCCTGAAGATTGTTCACATTTTGGACTATCTGGTCTGTGATCATGAACAATCGGGCGTCCCTGGAAACGGTTTACCACCGGGCCAAAGGACACCGACAAGACGCCAAGCCAATCTCGTCCACTCAACACACCACTGGGGAAGGATGCGGATGACGATGTCAACCCTCATTAAACACCAGAAGCTACAAGAAACGAACAACAAGACACGTCGCATATTTTTGGAGAGACGTATCCTAACCTGGCCCGGACACGTTAACTAGCTAACTATGTGAGCAATCATGGAAAACTTGAAAATTCGCGTTGTTTTCGAATATGATTTGATTCATATTTAACAAATAGGACGCAAATCGTGGAAATTACACAATGTCAAAATCAAAACATTACAAAACACTGTTCGATACCTTTAACTAATAAACTTGGAGTCCCGCAGGGTTCCATTTTGGGCCCTATTCTATTTTTAGTATATATAAATGATTTACCAATGTATTTCAACGATATAAATGTAACGATGTTTGCTGACGACACTAGTTTAATTGTTGCCGGTAAAGATATGGACGAATTATTGATTAACGTTAAAAATAATCTATTCAAACTAAATAGTTGGTTTGAGACAACAACCTCACACTAAATGCGTCTAAAAGTAACTTCATACATTTTACAAATCATCGAAATCGGAATAAAGGTTCGCCAATAATACTTTCAATAAATAACACTGCCATTCCTCAAACTCATTGTACTAGATTTTTAGGTGTTCATGTCGACGAACTTTTAAAATGGAACTTTCACTGTGAAAACCTCGAAAGTAGGTTAAGTCGGGCATGTTATGCTTTAAGTATTGTAAGAAGGTCGTTGGATGAATTGCAAACAAGAAATGTTTATTTCAGCTATATTGAAGCTATCCTAAGTTATGCCATTACGATCTGGGGAAATTGTTATGCTTGTCATAGGGAACCCATATTTATACTCCAAAAGAGAGCAGTGCGAATAATTGCAAAGGTGAAAAGGGAAGAGTCGTGTCGACCCATTTTTAAAAGGCTAAGAATCCTCACCTTAACCTCACTCTATCTCTTTAAGTTACTAACTGAGTTTTTTAAGAATAAAGAAACACATTATAAAAAGTTTTCAGATACACATACTAAAAATACGAGAAATAAATTAAACATTTTTATACCATGTATTAAACTAAACACAGCAAGGCAAGACACAAAATACTCAGGGCCATATTACTTTAACAGGCTACCAGGAAGTTTAAAAACTATTCAAGTGGAAAGCTTATTCTAAAAGTTACTTAAAGAATTCTTATTAGACAAAGCTTTTTACTCGATCGATGAGTTTGTTAATTTTAAATAATTTTTCAAATTTTTTGGTCATTTTTTTGACAATTTTAAGTAGCATTTTTTAATTATTCTGACTTTTTCTGATTTTAATTTCTTGATTATTTTTATCAATTATTTTAATTTGTGGTTTTAGTAAATAAATCTTAAAAATGATTTGGATGCCCTAAAAGCAATAATGAAGTAACTGTATGTACGTGGTGATAAATTTAAATATTGTAAAAACGAACTAATATACTGTAATTTAAATGTACCTAAATATTAAGTTTCTACAATCTGTTAAGATTTTTTTGGAAATAAATTGAAATTGAAATTGAAATTGAAAAATATATGAGGTATTGTGCCGGTGTTACAGCTTATTGCGGTCTGGCTCAATAGTTAACGCAAATGTGTACTGTCAAGAACTGCAAACAATGATGAAGATGCACGGGATTCAATAACTGAGCCTTGGTCATTTGATCTACGCTAGTACTTTTGCATGAGAACGTAACGTCCACATACTTCATAGCAAACAATTGCAAAGTTGCAAGAGATACGACTGGACATTCTCTGTCACCCATCCCACTCATCAGATATTGTTTCGACAGATTTTCACTTTTTGGATTCTGTATAACTTTTTACAAGCTAGAAAGGCTGTGGAAGAATCGGGGTATAAGCAAGCGGACTAAGGTCAGGCTGGTTCGAGCTCTGGTTTTCTCGATCTTTCTCTATGCATCGGAGACATGGACCCTGAATGCTCGGATACGCACCAAAATCTATGCACCGGAGATGTGGTGTTGGCGTAAAATGCTAGGAATCCCATGGACAGCACGCCGCACCAACAAATCTGTCCTGGAAGAACTCGGCATCCAAGTGAGGCTCTCCACCGTATGCATGAGAAGGGTCCTGCAGTTCTTCGGTCATGTTGCCAGGAGAAACCCAGAGAATCTGGGGAAAATGCTTTCCGGGGGTCAAGTAGAGGGAAGAAGAAGCAGAGGCAGATCACCGGCCAGATGGAACGACCTCATCAAAGAAGTTACAAAAGGGTCAATACAATCGGCAACCCGCTATGAAGAAGACAGGTCGAAGTGGAGGAGCCTCGTAGGCAAACTGTTGTCTAGTGGCCACGATCCTCAGTAATGAGGGAACGACGGAGAAGAAGATAACTTTTTACAAAGGAAAAAAAATCAACTCCAAAGAGGCAGGGAAAGCGCTTTTAAAGCATGCACCTATTGCTATCAAAGATAATTTTACAGCAGAGGTGTTAACCATCATCCATTAAAATTGTAAGACTTCTTAGATATATAGGTCAATATTATATATAACATAATTAAATATACACTTTCCTATCATTATATAAAAAAATACTAATACAATTTATCTCCAATATCGAACCTAACCTAACCTGCTCAGGTGTATTCTCAAAAGTGGCCAGCTAAAAGGCCTGTTATTAGCCTTCGCATATGCATGCGGGCATCATAGGTAAGGTAAGTCATACTTGCTGAGAGTTTACGATTGTTTTCGCTTGTCTTTACCCTAATGTTTTATTTCGGTATTTGGCTTTGTCTTTCTTATTCCTGGATCTGACTTGCTACTCTGTAACTTCTAGTCTCACTGTAGAATGGTTACATCGAACGAAGTGTACGTTAGCGTCTTTGCAAGGTTTTCAGCGTTTTTGTTACCATGCACCTATTCATTCTCTCGCACCCATAATAAGAGTTACTATTATTGAGAAAAAATCGTTTTCGTTTAAAACGAGACGATACGGAATCAGGCAAAAAATTCTGTTAGGATCACATGCGACTACAGGAGTGTTAATCAATCATCTCACCCAAATTTAAATAAATTTAAAAACCGTATAGACGTTTGTTTAAAGATTTCGATCATCAATTTTATAGAAAGACTAGCTGACCCGTGCCCACTTCGTTGGGCGGTAAAACTTTTTACCTGTGATGAAATTATGAGTGTGGTTCGGTTAGTACTGAGTGCTGTATGTATGTATGTATTTGCATGCCAATTTGACTATATTACCGTTATTTGTGAGTGTCTTCTTGTGAGTGTCTTATTTGTGAGTGTCTTATCTCTTTAACCAATTATGCAGTAAAAGTGAAATTATACGCAGTAAAAGGGAAAAATCTTTTGTTTTAAACACTTGAGACGATAAATTTACTTATTTTGATAATATTTTATAATAATGGTTGATAATATGACCAATAAACTTGACCTAACGATTTAAATTATTTTTTAAATATAAAATACTACTTTTTGTTACTTAAATATAAAAGTTAGACATATGCTGTCGCTGACTTTTTTGTAGGCATTATCAAGCTCTACAACTTTTCTCTAGAACTTAATCATATATCTCTCATCGTTAAGGCAGCGTTCATTAGAAACGTTTTCGTTCGACCGCTTATTCTCCGACTTACTTTGCAAATCCGACTACCACGAAAAAGGCTTTTAATTTTTCGGATTAATATATACCCTATGACACTCACAAATAAAGTAGCTTTCTATTGATAAAAGAATTTTCAAAATCGGTTCAGTAGATCCAGAGATTACTTTCTACAACGTCACAAACTTTACCTCTTTATACTATTAGTATAGATGACGGGTAAGCTCCTGATACCCTATGTGCTCCTAATATGATTTCTTGAAGCACGGCCGAAACGACGGGTTTTCAAAGAACTTGCACGATCTGTTTAGCCAGGTGGCCTGACATCCGCACTTAAATGGCTTTCCAGATCTGCTAGTTTGGTCATCGTCAGCATAATAAGTTCACAAAGGATACCGTCCATCTCTCAACAAACGATATTTGCAGGTAGGGAGAGTTGGTGAAACGAAAGCATGCTAGAAACGTTTTGATTTTTTGTAAATGAATTTTAGGGGAGAAAGGGGAGAAATTTATAAGCGCATCTTCGAATAGGGTAAGTTATATGTAAAAAAATAAAACAATTACGCACCTCTTGATTTTTACCGGCAAGATTATCCTGCCCAATGCCCAAAACGCAATTGCTTCACTTTTTAAATCACCCAATTCAGCACTTGTTAAATTTTATCACAAGAGTTTCACTGGTAACTGTAGCACTAATTTCGTCACAATACACTGTGGGTTTTGCGGTTTCCGGGTGGCTTTTGTGGCGGGAAATGATTGAGTCAGCTGCTCGCGCGCACGAGCTCAGCTGGCGTTTGATTTGGGTGCGCGAGCGTCGCGCCGTCTCGCCGCGCTCGGCACACTTCGGCCGCAATCGGCCACAGTCGGAAAGACCCGATCGACTTTTGGCGCGACCTGAGGAAACGTCTTAATTTTTGGCGCCCGACCACCAGCGGGCAGTCGTGCCTGTGGCTGTAGCAGCGCAGAAACCGAGTGACGTCACTAAACCAGGGACGTAGCCAGGGGAGGATACGCCTACTCAGTGGCGTTTCTACCCTATAGGGCTACTGAGCTTGGGCCTGCATTTAAGGATACTCAAATACAAAATACAGACTTGTATTGCCATTACAATATTAAATTATTTAGGAGTGATAAATTATCTCTTATAAGTTACTCCACTTAACTTAATTAAATATTAATGAGAGCTATATTTATTTTTATGAGCTATTATTTTTTATTATATTATTTATGTTGTTTATACGCGTGTACATGGTCATTTTAGATAGGTGTGCTGGAAAGGGTCTTTTTAAAATCAATATTTTTGAGCTTTTACCTAATCAATATAAAATCTTATTCACTTAACTCACATTTCTTGGCGTCGACGCAGAATATACTCCGGATATACGTAGTACGTTGTGCGAAGCTCTTTTTACACTCGCTATCGCTCAAGCTGCTTGATTTTTAGGGATGGAAACTATAGACAAAATTCGTAGAATCTCCCCATATGTTCAGAACCATTCACTTTCGACTACTCGCCAAGTTAAAAATCGCCGCTGAAAGGAACCGATTCGAATCAACGAAAGACATTATGCGTAATGCGACGGCCTATTTGAACAGCGATGCGTTTCAAAAGTGTTTTTTCTGTGGTACGTATATCTTTATTATTAGGCTACGCGGTGACGGGCGGGGGGAGAAACCCCGCCCACCGCCCTGGCAGTTTTAACGACATAGGTCGCTTTATCTGCCCAGGATGTCGTGCAGCGACAAACCCACGCGTGCCAGAAGGGTATCGCATGAGGGGTGGACGATCGAAGACGTGGATAAGGTTTCTCCTGGTTTCTACCCTTTCCAGCCCCCCGTGCACCGTTTATTTTTAAACGTTTTTTTACAATTTACTTACAACTAACATTGTCCTTACATATTTAGATCCCTATTTACGGAGTTAGTAATTTACTAACTGAGATGAATCTGTTGGGAGCAGTACTGTTGTTATGTAATTAGACGAAATTGTGAAAGATTATATAATAGAAAGTTTATCCTTTGGTGAATATAAGTATTTTGCTGGCCAAAAAAACTCCAAATTTTTTTGTACACAGTTTTTTGTACACCTATACATTTGCTTTTAATATTCTATATCCATATCTGGTGCAGTTGACAATATTAAACAGTTCGGGGCAACGTCTCAGCCAGCAGAAAGTGTGAATGTAGTTTTTGGGCTCGAACACCATTTTTCTACGAAATAGTCTCAGTTAAGAAATATGACGGCAATACATTAGGTAGGTATTCTAAAAGGTCACAACTTAAAACTCGGGAACTATAATAGGTGAATAGGGTTATAACCTATGATAATGATAACTTTTATTAATATTTTTTTTTTATCTACAAAATACGCATGTAAAAATTAATATCTTAGTTTATTTTTTTTCAGGCAAAATTACTCTCGCTATTACCGGCGAAAATAGATACCGTCATTTCTGCAGCGGTTGACACATTTGCAATTCAACATCTCAAAAAAATACATTTTTTACCATTACAAAAAATATTTTTAACATTCAAATGTTAACTGATATAAAAGATTCATGAACAGATTTCAAGTTCAATAAAAAAAATAAAAAACATGAAAAACATGTTTTTTTGGCCTTTTTAATCAGGCTCCCCCCTTCAATATTATATGAACCTTTGAAAAACTGAACAATTTCAAATGGTTTTCGTTACTTCCCTTCGGGTACGTAACGACCGAATTTGGTTGCACATCAGAACACCGTTGACTACGTAACGATCAATATTGGCGGCTTGCTCCCGGAGCGCCCAGTAATATTATTTTCTAGTTCGAACGCATCCTAAAATCCATACCAAATATCTTATTATTACCATAAATACATAGATGGGCGTTAGAATAATTTCGCGCGTCATTTTGCGGATATTTCTGGTAAAATTCCATTGTCAAAAATCATCTTTTTTTTCGAGATATCAAAATTTTTATTGGTTTTATGAGCTAATATCTAAATATTTTTGTATGTAAATAAGCAAAACGAAATATTACCTATGATATGAATCTAATAAATATCATGACAGTATTTACAATTTATAAATAGGCTTCCGTCTATTTCCGTAAGACAAGTACAAGTTAGAAATGCCGAGTTTTTTCCACTTTTTCGAATTTCTCATATTTATTCATAATTATCTAATTGTTTTACAAAATGATATTTCAAAATTATATATACAAAATTTCAATGCAATTATTGTACAGTTATTCTTTTTATGATTACTATAGTAGTTCCATAGTTATAGTACTCTTTGTCGAGCGCGGCGATATTGCAAGAAATTCCAATAAATTGCCGCGGTCTGCCATGAAATTATGCCGCTACTCGATGGGAAACATAAAAAATTCTGAGTTGGGTATCGTCCATGCTTCTGTGACATTCGGGAACGTATTTTTAACGTAATCGTGGCTCTTGGAAATGTCTGTTTATCATTGACTAGTTGGCTACTGACACAGAATACTGTGCTACTGACAAGAGGATGGATATTGTATCGCCGCAGCCGACACAAAACCTGGGTTTCCAGAGTTGTTTATTAGCGATCGAGTGTCATAAAATGGCAGCTTCGGCGCCAGCGAGTGCGGAATGCCGAATGCAGGTCATTCATTGTTGCAACGCAAACTGACAGACTAGATATTTCTCAATTTCCCACTCGATTCACTTGCCTCGTAGCTTCCCAAACTGTTGTACAATTTTCCAAGGGAATTTTAACCGATTATAGATTTATGGTACAATCATTTATTTATTTAAGAATTAATTACTATAAAACATTGATTTGCTTACAAAAATAACAGAAACCGATTGGCAAAACCTTAACCTTTTGCTTATTTGATTCTGTCACCCAACTGGGACTAGCCCGTTCTAGGGTGGACATAAGGATTGCTTATACAGGATAAGTTTTTATACAGGATACAGTTTTTATACAGGATACATTGCTTATACAGGATACGTTTTTAATTAGTGACATCGTTAAAGTAGGTGCAATGAATCAGTACGAGCAAAAAGCAACTTTACCATATTTTTTTGAAAAAAAAACAAATGAAAATGTTTTTTTTTGGTAAATTCGAAAAATATCACTGTTAAATAAAAGTTGTACAAGCGTTGAACGCGCTGCGCCATCTAACATTAGATATAATATCGCGAATAAACAATATTATCGATATTTTAAGGCGCAACGCGCTCAACTCTTTTTATACTACATTAAAAAAAAAACACATTTTTTTCTTTCGAATAAAAATATTTAGTTTTTGTTTTTACCAAATTTGTTTATCAAAAGCTGCTTATTTGCTGGCACTGGGTGTCACTAATTAAAAACTCACCCTGTATAGTGTATTAGATTGATCAATGTCGTACTACAATTTGGAAACCAGGATTTTACAACGAAACGCAACGTGTAGATGTCACTCATTGCTATATCAGGCAATGGATTAATTACTCATTGGCACTCATAGCTATATAAATGGTATAACATTGTGGCGGAGCAATGCAGATAGCGCTTTAAACACGCATATACGGTATAAAATCATAATATAATAAAAAACTAATTTTGAAATCATATCTCTTATTAATTTAAAAATCTACATAAATATATCACTTTATGGTACAGGTTTTAATACGTAATAATTACGCGCTTTAAAGTTTAGATATAATAATAGATAGCATTATATCTCTCCGTATTATTTCTGCGATGTAATCAGCCTATATATATATATATATATATATATATATATATATATATATATATATATATATATATATATATATATATATATATATATATATATATATATATATATATATATATATATAAACATAGGCGTTTCCCAATCCAAGCTGGGATTTCCTTCGCTGCTATTCAAGTAGCGTTTACTAATTTTATTTTACTGCGAATCATCATCCTATGAACGGATTATTTACAAAACCTTATCAAATATAAATATATATATATATATATATATATATATATATATATATATATATATATATATATATATATATATATATATATATATATATATATATATATATATATATATATATTTTCAATAATATATAAAATTAGATTCATGAAAAGTTACTTATCTGGGGTCCTGGTGGACCAGAAACATTTTACCGATAGTTAATGTCCTCTTTAAATACTTAGGGCAGCAGCACCTGTTTCCGCAATTGATAATTTATGATGTTCTTAGTTATTGCAGCCGAATTACTGTATGCCCTTGGATGTAATAAGTATAGGAGGATGGTTTCTGTAACAGAAATGGATGTTAGTAACTTATTTTAGAAGAAATTATATGATTGAGAATATTTCGACACAAGTCGTATTCATCTCCATGACATTTCTGGAGATGAATACGACTTGTGTCGAAATATTCTCAATCATATAATTTCTTCTAAAATAAGTTACTAACATCCATTTCTGTTACAGAAACCATCCTCCTATACTTATTACATCCAAGGGCATACAGTAATTCGGCTGCAATAACTAAGAACATCATAAATTATCAATTGCGGAAACAGGTGCTGCTGCCCTAAGTATTTAAAGAGGACATTAACTATCGGTAAAATGTTTCTGGTCCACCAGGACCCCAGATAAGTAACTTTTCATGAATCTAATTTTATATATTATTGAAAATAATTTAAAAAAATTTACACCCTTAAAATATCAAAATATATATATATATATATATATATATATATATATATATATATATATATATATATATATATATATATATATATATATATATATATATATATATATATATATATATATATATATATATATATATATATATATATATATATATATATATATATATATATATATATATATATATATATATATATATATATATATATATATATATATATATATATATATATATATATATATATATATATATATATATATATATATATATATATATATATATATATATATATATATATATATATATATATATATATATATATATATATATATATATATATATATATATATATATATATATATATATATATATATATATATATATATATATATATATATATATATATATATATATATATATATATATATATATATATATATATATATATATATATATATATATATATATATATATATATATATATATATATATATATATATATATATATATATATATATATATATATATATATATATATCTATATATATATATATATATATATATATATGATAAGAAGAAGGATAAGAAGCCTTATCCGCGAGATAGCCAGGTATGTTACCCAGCGGGCTGACACTCGCGCCCTTACTTGCAGTTGCGACCAGATTACTCCGGTTTCCCGACTGGTTACGAATTCGAGGTCGCTTGCGCGGTCCTCTCCCTTACGAAGCGGTGAAACGGTGTAAACGGAATCTATCGCGAACCACGGCATCCTTTGCACGGCTGTTCACCCGGAATCGGGTAGCAGATAGTCGTTTCAAGAGCGGTCGCCGTAAGGTCAGCAACTACCCCCGCTCTATAGGAGACAGTACCGTTTCCAGACTCCCCCGACTGTTAGTCAGAATGCACAATCGATTGGCTTTCGCCACACGGTGCGCAAACCGCCCAGGAGCACCAGAAGATTGACACCTGGGGGAAACTAGCCCTAAGGCCAGATTCCTACCCGGGTTCGCACTTCATGCGTGGAGGCCGCCGAATGGGTGTTGACCCGTGAGTGTGACCGACCCCGAACAAATAGGTCTTCGTGGCCAACTCAACAAACCCTTTAGCTCTCCTTATAATCAATCAGTCATTTAAAGAAACATTTATTTATTAACAATGCTATTATACATGGCCAAATAAATTATTATTAGTTTGACCGACAATGCTATCAGCGCCATCTGCATTTCGCTGTTTTAGAAGGGTTGCCAAATAGTACTTTTGAGTTGAGCAATCTGATATCATATATGTATAATCAATGGTACAACATGTGCGCTAACAATCAAATATTTTTTCTCACCTACCATGGCACAAACCGATGTAAAATTTAAATAACAGTTAGAAACTATCATTTATTATATTGTTGGTTGGCTTCTGTCTTACGCTACGTTGGTAGACAATGAAAAGTGATACACTGTATATTTCTATAATGCCTCTTAGGCGAAAATACGGGTTGTGCCGCAATAAATAATTGTAAAACTCCATGTTACTATACCACAAACAACATAAAAAAAGGATAATTAATATGAATATTTGCCAGTGATTCTGTGCTGACATATGTGAGGTTTTTATATATAATTATACATACGTTTTTTACACATACATACGTTGCTTTTTTCCAATTTTATTTTGATACTTTCTATTGTGTGATTATTTTTTGTATAGAGGGCCTAAGGTGACTATTAATATTCTTATAATAATTATTTATGTTATATGTATACTCATGTACATGGATTCAGCTCTATTTTTTTATTTGTACTTGTCTGCCGTGTAAAGCCGACTTTAGTCAACGCTATTGTCAAATCAATATTTCTGTTTTAATAGTTTTATATCTACATATATTAATATATTACTAGCAACTGACGAATTCTAATATGCGATAATTAACTTTAATTGATAATTCATGCTTTTATTGTATATTCTGAATGAATAAATTGAATACTGAATACTGAATACTGAATATCATTTTAATTGTTTTCTTAGATATTATATGGTAGTTAAATGCATTATTATGACGTTTTCTGGTTTAAAGAGCTAAATATTTGTGAATTCATAAATGATTTAATGATTAATTATCAAAAGTATTATGACCGTCATAATAAAAAATATGGAAATAATAATATGAAAATAATGAAAAATCCTCTTTTTAGAGAGCCTTTAAGGTTTTGTTTAAGGGTTAAAGTTAAATATAAGATATTGCTGTACATTCAATCTATCAAACTGTCATATAATTCTAGAAATATATACACTAATAGTATATGCTACGAAAATATAATATTATGTTACGTTATGAACAGGATAGTTGATTCAAATTCTCATGTTTGTGAAAGTTGTTGTGAACACATTTTGACGCATTTTAACCTTTGTAAAATCGATGTAATTTTACAAACGTCAAAATGTGTCTTTTTATTTCCAAGTTCTTAGAATGAAAAATTAACAGAGAGGAGAAAAAAACAAAATTAGCTTTTTAGCGGATAACCAGACCAACAGCGTCAGGTTCAGCAACACTAAACCAATATATATTTTTGGACTGATCATCTGATGACTCATTCAAGTTTTTTTTTTGAGAAAGTCTATGCATACGGGTGAAACATGTTTTCGCTTTCTTGCGCGGTTTTACTGTCTGATATTTAGACAATCTTGAGGAAGTCGGAACAGAACAACGTAGAAGCTACTACGATAGCTTTCCTTTTAGTAATTCGCCAATGCAACAGTTTGAGAGGTGCTTGATCGACATGTGTTCGGCTATCTACAAGAGTGATTTGCGCGATGACTCAGTGGTTCTTAAAGGCAAAACGTGTAAATGAAAATTACACAATTGGCCTGCGTTTCGCCTTCTGTACCTACGAATCGCCTCTCTATACCACCAACACCAATGCATGCGAATTTGTTTCTTTGTGTCTTTTACAAAGGCTTGGTGATTTGTTAGTGAGTTGCAGTAAGACTTGTATATACCTAATTTACCGAGATTTAAAAATACGTATACCTATATGGATTTATACAGGATGAGTTTTTAATTAGTGACATCCTTATTAAGGGTGAATCAGTAATACAAACTAAGCAACTTTTAATATAACATTTTGGAAAAAAAAGTGTTTTTTTTATTTGTTTAAAAAAAATAATATAAACAGTTATGTGCACGATTTCCTATCTAGTGGTGAGTAAAATATCGCTAATATTGTTTATTATCTATTTTTTACCTACTGCTAGATGACGCAGCGCCCTCAACGCTTCTCAAACTTTTCTCCAATATATAAAACTTACAGGTATATATATATTTTAATTTGTTTATTTAAAGTTGTCTACTTCGTCGAACTCATTCACTCACTACAAGGATGTGTCTAATTAAAAACTCACCTGTATATGAATTTGGCCAGAGCCACGGGCCGTTTCCTCGCTAATTCGCTAAGGATGAAACAAGAACGGTAAATTTGCACAATTAATAGAATTCAATGTCATTTAAATTATAATCGTTTTTCACAAATTATATATATAATTGACTGTGAATGTGACTAGGGAATTTAAAATTTAGGAGTCATACCCAAAATATATTTGGATTGGAATTTAATTATACTCCAAAATGCTTTAATATTAACAATAAAATAAAATTAAAAACTTTATTGATATTTAATAGACGCTTTAGGTTTATGGTAATGTAGATTTCTACAAAATATAAAAGATTTTGATAAAAATATGTAGATTAAAAAAAAAGGTTGTAATTAGCTTAATGGGTATATTATACTAGTTTAATACCATATGGTTCCTATAAAAAATATAGTGTATCTAATTGTAGCTCTTATTATTTTAATATTATATTTTTTAATTTGGTACAGGTTCAATACCTAATAATTACGCACGTAAATGTACAGATAGACTAATGGATGGCATTTTATCTCTTCGTATTATTTCTGTGATTTAATCATTCTATATAAATGCGATAGATGGCAATAGTGATTGAATGTTATTATTGTTATCATTAGTTAAATTATTGGATTTTTATAGTCAATTAGTCCTTTATAATAAAGCATTCATTTTTAATATTATTATTATAAATGGGCAAATAAATCTGCAATGCAATCAGCTCCATCTATATTTCTCCATTTCGATCATTACTTAAATTATGGGGTTTTTATAATCAATCGATGCTTCATAAAAAAAAACATAAATTATCAATGTTATCATAGATAATCAATTAAATTGCTTTCAGCTTGTCCTTCAATGCTATCAGCACGACTTGCACTTTGTATTTTTAGAAGGGTTGCTAAATCGTACTATGGGGTTGATCAATCTAATACCATACCTATATAATCAATGATGATATCCCTTTCACTCTTATAGTTAAGTGACATTGCGTTCCCTTTCCATACAAGTATACGTCTATGCAAGAGAAAAAAGCATGTACCTATATGGTCATTTTAAATTACTTTGTTAGCGTAATCGTAGCGGAAATAAAGAATAGTCATGGTGTGGTCGACCAGGTCAGGTGAGTATAATTCGTGGATGACGGGCGTCGCATGAGCGAAAACCTTAATGACGCGGCGGGTCCCGTTGCGCGTTTTCGTGTGTCCGAACCGCTATTTGGCACTTTGGCACTTGAGCGTGAGATGGAGATGGCATGCTTCGGTAGCTGGTCGGCGGCCAGTTGCCGGTATACCGTTGTCTTGACAATCGAGAGACACGGCCAAAAAACCGGACTCAATGGACATCTCTCATTGCCGCAGATTTCGCGAGATTCCGCTTACATTCTGTATCATCTGTATCAGGTTTAAATTTTGGGATACCTGGTAAGAACGACATTCACACAAAGGCAGGCTTCGTACATTTATTAATTTATTTATTACAAATAACAAGATTTACTGTCTTATCGGCGTAACATAAATTCGCTATCTTATCGGCGCAACTTGAATGATGCTCTGTGCCTCTATAAAATAATAAATGGTATATTCGATTGCTCTGACCTGGTGGGCGAGATCAATATTAACGCCCCAATGAGGACCACACTCCAATTTGACCTGTTTCGATTGCCGCGTTTTAAAACTAATGCATTAAGGAATGGAGTACTCACACGCTGCTGTGAGCTTTATAATACCCATTTAAATGGTATTGATATATTTAATAATTCCACAATCACTTTTAAATACTCCGTAAATCAAAACCCTAACCGATACAATAAACTGACTCGAATTAGCTATTTTTATTGATTAATATTATTATATGTTATATACGCCATTACTAATAACATACACGCTCACACTCCACACCCACGCCCTCAACACACTCCCACAAACATATACACACACACCCTTAATACTAGGCTCTTGGGAAGTACTAAAATTGAAGGTACATTAGTTTTATTCCGTAGTTTTTTTTAAACGTAATTTATGTAATTTTATTGAAATCCGTAACCGGTTTTATTTGTTGTAAATCTGTATATTTTTTAAAATATTGTTACTGTAATACTGTGTGATTTATCAATAAAGAATAAAGAATAAATCGTGCAATAAAAACAAATTAAATCCATATCCATTGGCTCATCGTATACCTATCTGAGAAAACACGCCCGTATCTAGGGATAGCGATATTTTACTTAGGATATTGTTTTTCCGCGAGCTGACTGGTATGACGTTAGAGGAGCTAATGAGCCCTGTTGCAGTTTGGCCATATACACTAACAGTTGTATAGGGTCGGTTAAACGCACGGGTCAACACCCATCCGGCGGCCTCCAAACAGAAGTGAGAGCCAGGGTAGGACGCTGGCCTGCGGGCTAGTCTCGCCTAGGAGTCAACCTTCGGGCAGTCCTGGATGCTTTGCGCACCGTGTGGCGTCAGCCAATCGATTGTGCATTACGACTAACAACCGGGCGGGTTTGAAAACGGTAATGTTTGATATAGAGCGTGGGTAGTTATAACCTTATGGCAACTGATATCCCGGGTGAATCCACCGGGTAAACGATACCGTGGTCCAAGATGGATTTAATAGACATCGTATCACCGCTACGTAAGGGAGAGAACCGCGCAAGCACCTCCGATCCCATAACTAGTCAGGAGGGAGGAGTCTTCTAAACTGGTAGTCAGGGGGCGAGGCTACCCGCTGGATACTTTTCCCGGTGCCTCGCCGTAAGGCGTTGGCCTCTGACGGACGAGTGGCGTATCTAGACAGTGGATTGTTTTTCGTCCCAAGTCTTCTGCGCTCACCTCAAAGGAAACAGAGAGATATAACATCGTTAAAACTTCCTGGGGTGACGGGTTCGACCGTTGTAGTTGACAGCTCTAGTTATTAGGACGTTAGGTTATTTAAAAAAAAGAATTAAGTAAATATTCAAACTTGTATAATATCTGGGAGCTAAGGGGCCCTTGCTGAGTTGGCGACGAAGACCCATTCTGTTCAGGGTTGGTCACACTCACGGGTCAACACCCATCCGGCGGCCTCCACGCATGAAGTACGAGCCTGGGTAGGACTCTGGCCTTAGGGCTAGTTTCCCCTAGGAATCAACCTTCTGGCGCTTCTGGACGGTCTGCGCTCCGTGCGGCATAAGCCAATCGATTGCGCACTCTGACTAACAGTCGGGGGAGTCTACCCAGGATCGGGAGCTACCCGATCCTGGGTGAACAGTCAGGCAAAGGATGCCGTGGTCCGCGATAGATTCGGTATACACCGTTTCACCGCTTCGTAAGGGAGAAGACCGCGCAAGCGACCTCGAACTCGTAACCAATCGAGAGACTGGAGTAATCTGGTCGCAATTAGAAGTGAGGGCGTGAGTGTAAGCCCGCTGGGTAACACTCCTGGCTATCTCGCGGTTAAGGCGTTGGCCTCTTACGGGTTTGTGGCAGAGCTTTGACGGTAGACTTTTTGTCCAAGTCTTCTGCGCTCACTCCAGGGAGATAGAACGACTAATCGTTAAAACTTACTGAGGTGGAGGGCTCGCCCGTTGTAGTTGACAACTCCAGTTGTATAATATCTACACGCACACTGAATTACCCCGTCATACACTCACATATTAGTAGAAAAAAACAGATTTTTAAATAAACTTTCAAGATGGCAAAAATTTATCGGCCACATGTAGATCCTTTTATTTTCTTCAGAATTTCAAAACCTGCTTATATGGAAAGGATATTCTATGATATATAGTTGATAAGAAAAATACATATGAAAAAAATCACGCTTGGTGATGAATACTAGCATGAGGTTTTCTGATTCCAGGCGATTTCTTATTAACATTTATCTATATGGTCCACAGACAGCATCATATGATTCCGTGACTATTTCGACCATTCGTTCTGTAGATCGAGTGCAGCAGAAAACCCCTTGATAGTAGGTAGTATTGCCGCCGTATGATCAGGTTTATCCAAGTGCTCGGATCGTGTCACGTGGGGAAGATTCCAGACATACCGCTTCCGAGTAAGGAAGGGGTGGGAGGATAAAGCGGGAGACGCAGATTGCCTCTGTATCTTTTTATAAAAATATTACTGCTCTATAGGGTGGCCGAACTGAATCAAAGGTTTCATTAGTCACTATTTAGTTTATTACTCACTATTCAGTAATTAACTCTTATTTATTTAATAAATTTATATTTTGAGAAAACAATTATTTTGATTCTAAAATCATCTAACTAAAATTAAGTATTTTTCCATATTTTCAGAAAATTCAAACCCGTTATGGCAGTATTAAATTTGGAAACTGTTTTTTTTTGTGGTATTTTTCCTGTAATATTCATACCATAATAGTAGATTGTATCACAAGGGAGAAAAATAATATTTTTACGGCTAGGGCGCTTTGAGGGATTCTAGAGGAGAATCCCGAGCGTAGCGAGGGATTCTTTAGTAGAATCCTGAAAGTAGCGAGGGATTCAAAAAAGCGCCCGAGCCAAAAATATTTTGCGCCCGAGTGATACACTCTACTTTTCATCACCCTCCATGAGAAAATAAATTTCCATAGGCTTTCATATATTTCTCCCGGGATTTTGCAGGTAATATATAATCAATCACATTTCTTGCCTCAGTTCTAATGCTTTTAGGAGTTAAATCTATACTTTCACTGTCACTTGAAGAACTCATTTTTCAAAACAAAACGATGAATTTCTTACAATACGTGAAAATTGTCGAAAATGCGGGCGACAAAAACAATTGACGTTCGCGCGTTTTTAATTTCATTTGTTTTTTTTTTATTCAGCCGGGCGGCGCGACTAGGGGCCGTCGTACGAGCCAGTCTTTATTCAAACAATATTTGCGTTCGATTTCATTGGCGCTGAAAACCAAGATGTTCCAAATTCAAAAAGTGCGCCGCAAAGATAAATTGCTGCGCACTTATTCAAAAAGTGAGCCGCAAAGATAATTGGGTGCACTTATAAAGTTTATTATAGAAAACATCACTTTTGGGCGCACTTAAAGGCGAACCAAGTCGTCCTTTTCGAATACATGGGATTAAAAGCATCTTTTCCACATAGGGATGTTCTCATTAACATTTTTTTCTCCATACAATAGTGATTCACCATACTGCACATATTAATTATATCGTTCCTTCCTTGTCGTTTCTCGTAGCAACTAATACAGAATCGCAGCCAAGTCATTATAATCGCAGCGGTGCCTTTGCCTGTAATCTTGGCTATGACGCGGATGTCGGTCAGGAGTTGCCAGGTCAGATGGTCAGGTGGTCAGGCGTGGAATGATAAACATGCGTACATAGTATTAGCGGGAAACGGAATGGCAACAGTACAGTGATCCGAGCCAGACCTTTACCTGCTAAATGTATTGAACTATAATGAAATACTGTCGGTAGATATCAGGATGGTTAAATATTTTCTTTTTCCAGTCTAATGGGATCCTTATATAAGTATGGATATACCGATGCCCAAAATGAACTGGTACTCCAAACAAAAGTTGGCAGACAACGATAAATTGCGAAAATTACTGGAAATACCATGTTCTACTACTTATATCTTAGGCACAATAACTATTGTACATATATCAGAGAAGCCCAGGGATATGCAGAATTCCTTGTCTACCGAATATTCTCAGATGAAGGTTTGGAAAAAGCGAGACTTCCTTGTTCGGACAGTTGCATCTAATGGCTAGAAAAGGAAAAGGAACACAAAGAGGAGGAATGGTGAAATAGTGATGTGAAATTTGGATGTATGACACAAATTTTCAACAAAATAATTTAAGGGTTATTATAGTTAATGTGTAGAAAGGAAAATAAAATTCGTGTTTATTATATTTTTGGTCATTATAAAAGAAACAATATTTATTAATAATTTATATGTTTTTTAAAATAAATGGTGGATATTGGGGGCTTCTTGTTTTATAAAATGTTAATATTGGGCTCGATTGCGTTTCTCTTGAACTAAAATCGGAAATTAGAGCAGTACATCAGAGCGGAATATGAAATGAACTGTCGTCGATTTTCCGCATTAAAACTACCCACCGAAGTGAAGCAGCTAAATCGAACACCGCACGAAACGTATTCAAACTTATTCGAGCGTCTAAAGGTTGGACAGGTAGTTTTGGTGCAGGAAAATCGACGACAGTTCATTTTATATTCCGGTCTAACGTATTGCTCTGTCTCGTTCAGTTGAACTAAGTTCTATTTTATTAGTTTAAGCTGGCAGATTAGAAAAAAAAGATATTTATAATGGAGAATATCATGGAAATTAGTCAACGGTATCATGCACACTGATATAGATAAACAGTATAAGTATATAAATAAAAGTATTTGTAATAATCTAATAATATTATTATGTAACTAAAATGTCGAACAAATATAACTGAAGCCATTTGCATGATAGTTAGTACCAGTGATTTCATTCCTTGGCGCCATCTAAACGATAGTAGACGAATTTCTCCGTAAGACAGGCACAATGCTATCTATAGTTTGCAAGCCTAACTACTTGATTTTTACCTTTTAGAGATTTGTCAGTGGCGATTGGACCATTGCATGGGGATGTGTGAGCAAAATCTTTTGTAAGTGGCGCTAGCGGCGATTACTGTGGTGAGCGGCCCAAGGAGGTGTGAAGTGAGCAACCCACCGCGCGCGGAATGTCACTCGCTGCGCGGTGTGTCGCTCACTTCACACCCCCTTGGGCCGGTCTTTGCAGTAACTGCCCCTAGCGCCGCCACACAGTTCTGCGGCATATATTTTTGGATCATCTGCGTAGCAGACGCATCTGGAGGCTTAGAAATTGTTTCCTATGTCGGAGATAAGGCTTTAAAGAAAATGGGACCGAAGAGCGAGCCCTGCGGAACGCTCAAGGAGTGGTCTCAAAACGCGACCTTAATCTATCAACTAGGTTCAACGTGGTTCCGATTTGTCTACTTACTGGGAAAGTTTTTGGGTGAGTTTTGGGGGGAATTACATCGCTCCCACTGAACATTTTTGCATCCAACACGCCATGCATTTGTTGACAAGATTCTCTGTGATCTCTTTGCTACCAACGCTGCTATTGCCGTGAATACCGTTAGCCTCTAATATGTCGTCAGTATGGAGGCGTCTGATGTGCAACTAAATTGTTATCCCCCGTGGGGTACATAGATTTTTAGAATGTTTAAAAGAGTTTCGATATATCTGGGCCCTTCTCCGTAGTCTGGTTCTTGACAGTTATGAATTGTGGGATGGCGTTGTTTTGTGTTATCTAACTAATATAAGATCTTTAGTCTCCTTAATGAAGTTTCTTAACGAACTTAAATTAAAATGAAAGGACACTTTTATTACAGAAATGGCTTTTGGAAAACTGGGCTTCATTTAAGGACTTTTAAATTATTTTCTAATGTATGTACTTATACTATTAAAACGCTTTTCACGCTTATGTCCGCCCGCACCTTGAATATTGTTCACAAGTGTGGAACCCATTATATGACATCTATGTAAACATAATAGAAAGTATTCAGAATAAATTCCTAAAGTATTTGTATTACAGGTCCTACGTCACATTCGATAACCATAGACAGCGCTATTTTTACACGACTGCCCAAAAAAAAGGTTTTGTACGTTTAGGATTCATGTTTTCCGTTTTTTTATTCCACCATAACTTCTAAACGCTTGGACCGATTTAGAATTGTGTGGTATTTTTAGAATCCCTATGTCAGCTCAATTGTCAAATAAATAATTATCTATACGTCCAAATGACAATAAATAAGGATAAATATATCGTGTTTACTATCAAATGAAAAATCTGATAAAGTACATTTTGGATATATATGTATCTATAAGGATAAATACACAAACCACAAAATATTTCATAAAAAAGCCTTTTTTCCACCCCACCCTCTGTAAACGCTCAGAAGATTTCTTCCTATGGACACAAATAAATCTCTTGCACAGTCTCTCCTCTTACCTTTTCTTGACTATGCAGATTTGGCTTATTTCGATTTATCAGAGGAACTGCTCAACAAACTTGAACGTTTGCAAAATGTATGCATACGCTTCATCTTCGGTCTACCTAAGTATGATCACGTGTCCGAATATAGGGCACAGTTAAAGTGGTTGCCAGTACGCCAAAGAAGAAATGTTCATGTACTTGCTCTCCTATATCGTGTACACTCCCAATTAACACCATCCTATCTCCACGAGCTTTTTGAACCATTAAGTTCCCACTGTCTCTTACTTCGGTCAGCCTCTGACAGTTTACTAACAGTTCCGAGTCATAATAGTGATTTCTATTCCTATTCTTTCTGTGTACATGGTGCAAGACTCTGGAATGATCTCCCAGCAAACATACGAAACTCGCCTTCTTTACCATTGTTTAAGACTCACCTTAAGGATTACTACCTTTCTAAGAAGTAACCAGTTCTTCCCTTTCTCTCCTCTTCCTCTCCCAATTTCTTCTCCTCGGGCATTATTAGTTTTAAATTCTTTCACTTGACTGTATGTTATGCAGACGGTCTGTATGTTATGTAATAATATTTATTTTCACAATGCGCGTATGTACCACTGTGTTTAGGTTAGTTGTAAGACATTGCCATGTGACAAAAAGCTCGCCTTTTTGTATAATAATTAAGTGCAAATAAAGAGGTTATTATTATTATTATTATTTTTATTACTTGACACTAAACCGTGGCGGCGGCGCAGTGGCGCGCGATCGTTTCAAGATATCTGCCGCAGGGCGAAGGCGAACTTCATTCTCTTACAAAATATGCTTTTCAGCGAGAATACTTTTTTTTCTAATAATTCTAAATACAACAGTTAGCGCATTGTAAGGCCAATCTTGTTTTTTAATTTTATAAATTATTGTTCTTGTTCATAAAATTGTTTGTTTGTTTGTTTCTACTTTTTATTGTGAAATCACAATGGGCCGGGTTTATTATCATATGACAATCTCTTACAACCAACCCCACTGTGACGTGTTTATATGTATGTGTGCGTGTAACATATGTGTACGTGTGTGTCTTGTTATTGCATTCGATCGACAGAGTTGAAAATGCAATTCCGTTAATTTTATTCCAACGGAAAATGGCGACCCAGCCGGGAATCGAACCCGGGACCTTACAATATAGGATTAGGCGGCCTAACCACCATGCCACCGGGCCGAGTGTTACTAACATTGTTAGGTTAGGTTAGGTTACATCACTAACCACTAACATTACCTCACTTTCAGATCGATGGTCAATTCGCAACCATTCCAGAGATGGGCTCCGTGAGGGAGAATTAGAAGAAGTCAGTGTTGTAGCCAAAGGAGCAGGATTTATTCAGATTTCAGAGGGCATACGTGAGCGGATAGTTCAGTAATCTGCTGTAAAGACTTTACGACTCCCTCAAAGATCCTCCAAACAGGCAGAGTACACTCATGTCTCTTTGATCTGCCAGGTTGTCAGCCAGAGAACTTCTCTCCGAACTCAGTGATATATGTAGTTATACATTATTGTTCTTGTTCATAAAATTACTAAAATTACCTCACTTTCAGAAGAGGCTGTTGAGGCATTTGGAGGCTTAATTATTTCAGGCTCTGTGAAGAACAATTAGAAGAAGTCAGTGTTGTAGCCAAAGAAGCAGGATTTGTTCAGATTTCAGAGGGCTTACGTGAGCCGATAGTTTAGTAATCTGCTTTTGCCAGGTCGTCAGCCACAGAACTTCTCTCCAAACTCAGTGATATGGTCTTTGATTCTGATTGGTTGGACTTGGTTAGCTTTACAATGAAAACCATATACTTATGTAAGCAAGGTCTAATTTATTGTTTAAGTTTACATATTATATTATTTTAATACTCAATAAAAAAATCCTGGAGCTGGTGTTGGCTCCGGTATTGGCGCTGCTGTCGCCTCTGGTGTCGGAGCTGCAGTTGTTGGTGCCGGTGTGGTTGCAGCAGGAGTCGTAGTTTCTGGTGCCAGAGTTGTTGTTGCAGGAGTCGTTGGTGTAGTCGGAGGAGCCGTAGTCGTAGTTGGTGGTGGTGGTGGATCTGCATGGCAAGACTCGCTTTGTGGCCAGTAGAAGTAACCAAATGGACAGATGAACATCTAGATAGCAAGATATGTGGTTAGAGTAAAATGAGGTTTAAATTATTGGTAGTAAACCACCAATAAAGAATTGCAGGCTCAGTCTACTAGACTATTATGCATACTGGAGCCAGCTTTTAGTAAGAAAACATATGAAGAGTCACGGGATAAAACAATTAATGTATTTTAAGCTATTGCATAGCTTTTATCGCGGGCCTAGGCCAGCGCGGCGACCGAATGAAGAAATTTCTTAACGAAAATTAATGATTTTAAACTGATAATTACGTCTAAACGAGTACTGCTTACGATTCGAAAAAAATATATGTTAAACAAGAACATTTTCCTAATATTCTTAGCTTTGAATATTTTAGATTTTGTTTATATTACATAGTGTAATTAATTTGTGAAATTAGGTCTAACCGAACACAAAAACGACTACTACGCAAATACTATCTGGCGTATTATTATGAAACCTGCACCGTTTTAAAGATAATTTAATTATCTATCTTTTTATCTACGATTTTTTTCGAATAATCCGGTTTTTTTGCTTTATCGAATAAAAAATTCGTGGGCGGCGCTCTATCGGAAGACGTTTAAATTATCCCGAATCATTTGCTACCGCAGCCGCAAATGCTTGGGAATAAAACGTTTTCCGATAGAGCGCAGTTATCTGATATCAGAAAAAATAAAATAAATAAAATAAATAAATAATTATAACTGCATAAGTTGTTAAAAATGCTATGCAATAGCTTTACCGCGGCAGTCCCCGAGTGCCACACGTATTTTTTTTTTGTGAAAAGAGATACCAATGCCATGTTGTGGCTTATTCCTGAACGAATCGAAGCATGAATCGATTGTGGAAAGAAAGATCAAAGTCTGACCTTAAATAAAGGGAGAAGAAAAACGTGGGACGGGAAATACTGATTAAGGTCCACGCGGTGACTGTTTACCTTGATAAGTCTTTCCCGTCAGATCCAGAGGTGGAGTACCTCGATGACCCTCCAGTTGACGCTGATGAGGAATTTTGATGGGGAATACTGATCAATGCCATTAATTTTTCATGTTTTCGCTTTTTTCTGAGGTAAAGTAATAATTTAAGTAATAATTAATTGAAAATAATTATTAATTAAGATAATTTAAGATATGAAAATACTTTAAGTAAAATGTATTTTTTTAGAAACTCCATTATTGTTCTTATTATTTTAGTGTTTTATTATAGTTTCGCTTATTTGCTAAGGTTTAATTTAAGTAGAATTTTTCCTTTTTAGGTAACTCAAAAATATTAGGTATTCAGACAGAATAACAAAGAGAAACCCTACCGACTAACCTAACAGTGAGAAACCCCGGTGAAAAAAACGAAAGCCTCAAATATTATAAACGGAATGGACAAAAATTTTAAAAAGTTGACATCGATCATAAGTCCCCGTAACTCTTCATATTATTTTATACAACGTAGTATCAAAAAGATTGATTTAAATTATGAAGTAATTATAAAAGATACAATGATATTAAAAATCCACTTTGCTACCAACTTCAAGATAAACGTGATCGTAACGATATTGTCTAGATTAGGACTTTCGAACATAACACAATTACTTATGCGGCTTAAAGCACGTGTATGCGGACTCATTAACCGTCGCCAGGATGACACCAGGTTATCAAGACTGCTACGGATTATTTTCAAACATTGTGGGCACATTTGGATTATTTGAAACATTCTGAAACATTCTCCCCACAAGGTAGAAAGTCTGGGAACCGCCGCGTCCAAGCGCTAATCAACTGTTAGGGCCGGGCCACAGGATTCGGTGCGTCTGCGGCGCGGCACCTGAGCGGTGCCGCTGTGGCGTCCTAAATACAAATATCCATGGTTTGTCACAAGGTGCGTTCCGGCGTCGCACCGCACGCAACCCGGGGATATGCGCCGGAGCGGCACCGCTCAGTTGTTAAGTGCAGTCGAAGGATGGTAAGTACATGCTTGCCTGTTTCATTTGTTTTCACGTATATTTGTTAATTTTTAATCGAAGTGTTTAAAATAAGTACCAACGAAGAGGATATTGGCATTGACTATCTCATTTCACTAGTTCTATATACAATTAACTATAACACTATTTGCCCACTGCGGCGTCGTAATAACGTTGCGGCGCCGCACCGTGCACTGTACGTCTGTACGTCCATACGATGAAATCTTTGCGGTGCGGCGCCGCACCGCATCGCGTGGACCGGCTCTTAACCGATAGTCTTCTCTATTCGACAATTTCAATCAATGTGCAGAATGTCACGGGGATCAATTAATTGGGTCATACCTGAGGGAATATTTCTCCGTCCTTTTTCAAGCAGACGTAGTAGAGACTGGTGATATTATGACTTGTGTGAGTTCCACTCTGCCCCACTTTTGTACACAACGGCACTGGTCGTTCTTGACACTGACCATAAGGTAGCTTCAACTGGAAATTTAAATTAATATAATTATTATAAATCGCAACTAAATACTCACTACGATGTGGAAAGACGGATTCTATTTATGATCTGATCTTAAATATAACATTTTATGGCATCTCTATCGAGGACCGGTGGTCGCTCAGAATTGAATTAGAGCGGAGTATTTTGCTCCTCAGTGTTGTGTACTGATTTGCTCAAATAAATACTTTCGAAATGTGAATTTCACTCTAGAAGGATTTCTATCATAATCGTTATGAGCGAATTTAACATACTTCTCCTTAAAAACAACGGTATGTCAGATAGAAATAAAAGTTCCAGGATACTCAGCTTGATAAAACTTGCCACAGCCCTTTGGATCTTATAACATCTCACGGACAAGGCACAGCGACTGGGTTCTCTAACCATAATTTCCTCTATATATCTTACAAAATACGTAGACCCATGCTATCGCCAGAATATCTGCGATTTCACGATCTCAAACGCATCGATTATAATCTATTTCTACATGGTGCTTTTAACATGGACTAGCACGTTTTTGAGAAACCTCCAGTATTGATAATAAGGTAGTGGCGTTTGAATAGTCTCATTATAGAGCTCCATGATGGGCATGCTCCAATTGAGACTATAAAATTAAAACTTTCGCCAAGTCCATGGGTCATGGATGAAATAAAAATCCATTAGTTTTTAAAAATCCGTCCAGCGGGTGATTCTGTACATGAAACTAATCCAGAAAATAACCGAAAAATAGAAGACTTTTTTTAAAGTTTACTTATTGATATTATGTTTATTTTCTTCAGAAGATCTCTACATAAAAACACAGTTAAAAATGTCCCAAAAGTTTTTAGATTTATAACTAGAACGAGGAAAACCGTCTTTTATGCTGAATTTTCGTATATTTATTATTTTTTTCTCGATATCCAAGGCCTTAATAAAAAAAACTGGTAGATGATTATGGAGTAAGTTTTTTTTATGAATAAATAAAAAAATATTAGAAATTAAATATGGAATAATTTTATATTGACAAAACTAATACCAAAAATGAAAAAATACAAGATAGAAAGTTTTTATTTATGTTTTTCGGTTTAGTTTTATGTGTAGAATCAACAACTCATCCGGTGTTCATCAATAAAAACTTACGCTGTTTACATAATTATCTTTTTATAAAATAAATAGTAGAAATTAACTCACTCTGCACTGTGTGGTTATGGGATCATAGGAGTAGTGACGAGGGCAGTAAATGCTGAACTGAGACATCACTTCATCGGTCGAAGAGTTAGCGTGAGGTGCGCACATATGGAATCTTCGACAGTCGAAAGGGTCTGGGAAAACACCAACCTTAAAAAACAAATTTGAATAATATTATACATAATCATTAAAATAATAATGTACTTTCAATGTACTCGGGATTTCCGCTTTCAGAGAAAGTTGGAGCAGAAACATGGTAAAGAGTCGCATGTCGAGCGCAAGCCTTAACTCAGAAAGTCATCAAAGATTAAATCCAGATTCAGCTGTTCCCCGGTATCCCATTAATAAAATTTCTACTGTAAAGTTCGCCTCTTTTAGGTAATAAAATGTTTATAAGATCATCACCTGTTCGCAAGTGTACTTGAAATTAATTGACCTCGTATCGCATTCGGGAACGACATTTTTGGAACATCCACCTTCTTTAGCGTTGCATGAGTTACCTTTATCGCACACTTCCTGAGGAACCTGTAATTCGACAAAAGGAAACATTAAAACTTAAACAGCGGCCGATTTTTATAGCGCGTGTTACTTTGCCCGCGGGCGATTTTTTTTTTGCATTATTGTAACGGCTTTAAAAAAATGATTATATATAAAAACCTGATTACATATAAAAACAATTTGTTTTGTATCTATTAGACTAACATTTAAATCTTTCGAATAAAAAATAAAAATGAAAGAAATATTGTGGTAAGTTATGAAATTATTTATTTAAAAAAAGGCCATTTTTGTGAGAAAAAAAAAGTTGTTCATGAAATAATCATATGTGATCATTCATAGACGATAATTCTTTTTTGTGTAAAAATTTTTGAAACATGGATAGTAGCATAGTGGTACATTGCAATCTGGGCAATAGTCGACTGTCTCCTTGTGTCCTCGTTTGCCAGTTAGCTTCTTTCCAATGTCTGCACAAATTTTGCAGACTCTCGACAGGTTCGTTTTTTTTTGGTTTACGCTATGAATTCATGCTATTTTTTGTACACACTATGAATTCATGCTAATGAATCGCATATGTATGTATAGAAAAAAGACTAAGCTACGCGCTGATATGACGCAAATAACGAACCGAGCACATGATTTTTAAACAAACTGTATGAAAGTCGATCACGTCCTCAGTAAGTGATTCGCGAGTTAGAGAATATTGTGTATCACGTACTGAGTTCGTGATCCGCTATTGAAGTGTTAAACCATTAATTATATAGAGTATTTAAAATCAACGATCAAACGAAATTCAAGAAAAGTGAGAATAAATACTGGAAATGAAATCGTAATTCAAGAAAATATAAAAAGGACAAACCGCCTAGCTCTATAAAAATCCCTCTTTGCTCAATGAAAACTACAGAATAACAACGATCTTAAGCTTATGTAATAACAGCTTATGTAAGCGGCAGTTTATGCAGATTGTAAGCAGCAGTGTAAGCAGCGGTGTATGCAGACATGTAAGCAGCAGTGTATCGTATTTTAAGCAGTAGTGTATGCAGATTGTGTAGTGCGTAGCTGCAGTGCGCTTGGGGAATTCCCTCGAGCAGGTCCTGGGCGAACGTTACTTGCCGCACTTGTAATGACCGTTGAATCCGGTGAATGACCGGGTGACTCTGGAAACGTTTCCTAAGAAAACGGGCTAGACGTTGACCGGATATGATATCACCTATCCCTTGAGATGACCTGATCGCCACCCGATCGCGGTGATTATTGTGGGCAAATGACGCCACGACCTTACGACGACATTGCCGATGACATCAGGTAGAGGTAACCGGTCAGGTGACCATTATAGTAGACGAAATAATGACAACTGAATTGAAAGTCTAAAACTTTTTTTGATTTTAGATTTGTGATTTATATATTCTATATATATTCTAATCTCAATAACAAAGGCCTAAATAAAAAAAAATCTATGTAACTTTCAACTCAGTGTTCCATGTTGAATAATATCCTGTACAAAAAAACTCCCAATATCCCGAGGACGTATATTTTAGAAAAGTTTAGTTTGATGTACTGAATCACGCCTTGAAGAATATACCAGTACGCTAATAACAGTCTGTATGTAAGAAAAAAACACATGTTTGATTAATATTAAAATAAACTATGACATATGACTGCGTATCTCACTCCCTGGTACACACATACCGTATTTATGCAGTTAAATTCGTAGTATACCATGAGGGTGTGACCAGAAAAACAATGTGGTGATTTCTTTTACCTTCTACTCCGCTGTTTTAATAGCTCGAGTGACCTCGGCTGAGGACACCAGTTACGTTCCAGTTGCGTTCTAGCCAAGAACTGAGGATATCGGTCTTTAATATATATGCTGTTTCTAGCCACTTCTAAAAATTTAGGTTTTTAGTGGACCATGCCATGGGAGCTCCTACACCACGAGCGGTTGACCAGTGCGATTTTTCTATTACCAGGTTGTCCAGGGCACACTGATACTACAAAAACTAAATAGGAATTTTCCTTTACCTTCATCCATCCACCTGGTACTTCGATGCAGCGAATAGCATAAGTACAATTCATGCAGAGCACTTCTTGCTGTATGCAGTCTCCTTCGAGGTCCGGTACTCCCTGTCCTATCTTCATCATTTCAATGAACTGCTCTCTACTGATTGACATTGCGTTGACACATATCTAAAAATTGAAATATTGGTTACAGACAGGCGTGAAGCTAACATGAGCATATACAAGCTTCTGTATGTCTGATAAACCTGTCAACATTTAGCGTAAAACTACAGAGAGCATGACCCTTGATAGTTTTTTATTCAATAGAAATGTAATCCTTATTGTTTTACTTTGATTTTTTCGTAAAATTTATTATGACACCATTTGTATTGCATTCGACGTGTACACTCGTCAACGCTTCAATTTAATTATGCACCCTATAAGAAACATTAAAAAATAAATTTCGCAGTTAACTGGTTATAAATTTGATTATGAAATTTATTGTAAAATAGCGCAAAGAAAAATACCAAGGACTAGCAGTTGTTAAACAGTTTTCTTGAAAAACGTAAAGAATCACTGTATTTAATAACATCAAGAATTATAATGTTCTGAGTAAATTAAAGAAAATATCAAAGAAAAAGGTAAGATCGGAGGTAATTCCCTCTCTCTTTCTTTTATGACGGCTTCACGATATGTAAAATTTCTTGAGAACTTCCAATATACTCTTTAAGTATGGCCGTTTTCAGCTTGCGGATGTTGTATGGAGCAAACCGTGGATTTCTCACTCGTCTTTTTAAGTCTTATCTTTTAAGTCTTTAAGACCCACACATGATCGATCGGATTTAAATCAGGACTCATGGCTGACGATATCATTACTTGCACAATGACCTCTCGAAATTACCGAGTGACAGAAGTAGCTTGTGGGAGAGCATCATCTTGCACAAGCAGATTTTTTTCCAATAAAACCCGCTTTTCAAGAACATCGCTTATCTCTTAAAAGTGCAGTTTTCAATAAAAACCTACTCTGATTTTGAGTCGAAAAAAACCCCGCATAGAACATAATGGAACCTCCTCCATGGTCGTCCGGTCGTCGTTACAAAAGCTTACGACCTGCGGAAACATGGATAATCAATCTGCTTTCGTCGGGGATCAGAGATCTATACAAGAAACTTGCATTTTGGAGTATTTTTTGAACATTAGCATACGAACAACAGCAACGTCAAGATGGTTAAATCATACAAGTATGTTTTAGCATTACTTAAAAAATAAAATGCTATTACTAATTTAAAAATGAATGATTGAATTATTTAAAAAAATATTATAAAACACACAAGTTAAATTTGTTTTCGCTAATATATTTATTTATGATAATAATTATTTTTTTATGTTGTTATTTTTCACATAAATCATATACATTCAACTTAGTATTGTTTTCGATTTAAATAGTATCATAATCCAAATTAATATTTTTTAACGCTTTTCTAAGAATTTTCTCAAAAATTGCACTGAAATAGGTTTTTTGTTATAAAAGTATTTTTTTTAAATTTTTGCCTCGGTTGATTTATTCGGTTGATTCATTTTTGGCTTCAAAAATTGGCAAAAAAATAATTGATGTAATTTACATACATATATACCTAGTTGCCTTAACGATGGGATAATATTCGCATATTTTTGCCAGTTTTTTTTGGTAAGGTAGGAGTCCTCTCGTACCTTACCAAAAAACTATTATTTTGATTCCGATATTCTAAAAATCGTTTTACCGCGCTCTTATACCTCCTTAAAATTTACCGCGCTCGCATTAATAACTCCTATACTTAATGAATTCAGTATCACTCATGGTTTAGTGAAATTGATACTAACCAATTGAGTAATCAATCCAAAGAACAGCACATACTGCAAGGCAGAAATCCGCAAAGTCGTCATTATGTGAGATGTTTAGCGATTCTGCTATAATAACTAAGTAATTAAGCTAGTTGTTTGCCTTTTATATTTTATTTCGAATTGATTCATTATCTGTAGTGTTATTTCCTGCTTCTTCAGAATATATATAATAGTAAGTGGGGAATATCGCAGAAATTACAGATAAGCAAACAATAAAATCATTTGTGAAATTGCGGCTTCGATGACTTTTAACATGAATGGAATTGGACAGAATTTTAATGTAATTTGGCCGTAATATTTATTTGGATGATTTTTTAGGAGTTAGATTTAATTTTCATGAACATTATTTCGAACTAAATAGGTACATTGTACAATGTACCTACATGTTTTATGATTTGTGAGATCAGGTTTCGTTTATTCTCTCTTGATATACCCATTCTCAATTGGCTTTACCTAATTATTGTTTGGTACCCGCCCTGGGCTATTCTGCAAATATTGCCATCGGCAAACCTAAATTGGATTTCAAAGCCGTTCCTGGGGTCCAAAACGTGACTAGTAAAAGAGGGACGACAAAGTATTTTTAAAATATTCATTATAAATTATATTCTAATCTAGAAATTTGAATATTCTGAATGCTATGATATTTGTTTTTAAAATATACACAATTACTTTAAAGATTCAAATTTATTTTGATTTTTAAAAATTTTGCATTTCTATTTCACATAATTAAGAGGTAATTTGTTTTATTTTGTTATTCTTTATCTTAGAATATGTAAACTGCAGGATAATTTAAATAAAGTTTTTATGTTTTCCTGATTTGACTTAATAAACCTAAATATTTTATTCTTATTTCACTTTAGTAGCTGACATGTTATGTATTTTTGCATATTGGGTTCATAAATAAATTAATGTAATTCTTAATTTTTCGATCTTATAATAGTTTATTTATTGACGAAAGATGCCATTTTTAACCGACTTCGAAAAATGAGGTTAGCAATTCGATTGTATTTTTTTAATTAGAACTCAGAACTCCCTCATTTATAAACCGATATTTTTTTTTAAAGGATATACTTCCAGATTGGTCCCGTTATTATCAAAATCCTGTTCTGATGATGGTATCCATGTGGAATTGAGGGAGCTCCTCAATGATTATCACATGAAGTTGACAATTTTACATGTTCGTTCAGTTCCGATGACAATGCATTTTATTACGGTAAGCATGACCTGAATCTTCACCCAGGGTTGGCTCCCGACGAGGGGACTCCTTAACGGTCAATAGCACAGACACGAAATTTTCTATACGAAATGAGTTATGATAACCCGTTCTAAGTTTTACCATGACACGGCTGCTGCACCCAGAGTTGGCTCTATACGAGGAGACTCCTTAATGGTCGATAGTGCAGGCACGAAATGTTGTATATTAATTAAATTACGACAGCCCTTTCTAAGTTTCACCAAGACAGGACTGCGGCACCCAGGGTTGGCTTCCAACGAGGGAACTCCTCAAAGGTCAACAGCACAGACACGAAATTTTGTACACGCATTAAATTATGATTGCCCGTTCTAAGTTTCACCATGAAATTGATGCTGCACTTATTAAGAAAAAAAAATAGTTTTTTTTGTAAAATTGTGTATTTTTTTTAAATTCTTCAAATTAGTTATATGTGGGTAAGCTGAAATTTTATTTTATTAAAGTCGTTTTGGACTGACTTGACTATTTTATTA
Source organism: Micropterix aruncella (assembly GCA_944548615.1). Lineage (NCBI taxonomy): Eukaryota > Metazoa > Arthropoda > Insecta > Lepidoptera > Micropterigidae > Micropterix > Micropterix aruncella. The sequence continues at coordinate 16,131,691 of OX155964.1, read as the reverse complement.
AACCTAAATATTTTATTTTGATTCGACTTTTTTTGCATATTCATTTTTAGTATTCCTGCTCTTTTGTTCATAAATGATTTATGATTTTTTAAATTTTTCAATCTAACAATACCTAGTAAATTTATTGACGAAAGGATACATGTCATTTTTAAAAATACAGTTTAGAGGAAGCACATACAAAATTAAATGTTTTGACTGTAGAACAGGTCCCGGCCTAGCTAGGTGACATTTGCGAACTAGGCGATATATTGTATTTTCTGGTATTTACTAAATGTTAAAAATATTTTTGTGTATACTCACATTACATATTTGCATTATTACAAAAAAAAAATTACTGTAAACTGCCATAACCATGTACCAATTTTCATATAATTTTAGCGATAACCCTTTATAGTTTATAGATATACTAGTTGTTGCCCGCGGCCTCGCTTCTTGTAAAGTTTCGAATCGGTTTGTTTATTTAAGTATGGATTTATTTACCTTTTTAGACGAAGTATGGATTTATTTACCTTTTTAACCTTTAGATAGTGCAAGACGTCTCCCCCCTCAGTTGCGAGCCACCTATATCATAGACGTATGCGTTTTGTTCCTCGCCACCCACGCCGCCTTCCGTTGACCACGCCGCCTTCCGTTGAACGCTGACCTTGCTGGGCCAGCAACCGCCGCCGCCGCCTGCTAGGTATTTCGGGGTGCTAGCACCCGTTACTAATTTCATGATATCTCTATAACTATACCACCTAAAAGCTTACAATAAATGTCTATTTTTTTCTTTATTAACCACCCATTATAATGGATTAATTTATTTAAAAAAAGATCTTATTTTATTGCTAATGTCTTCAACAAACACTTCCTAATTATTTTTCTTTTTTTTTGAGACATAAAAGCAGTTATTGTCCCTTAAATATAAAGGTTGGGAATATGCTGTCGCAATTTTTTTTATAGATCTCTCTGAGGCCGATGTTATTATTGTATATTGTTTTCACATATATCAAACTGTTTCGTCAGCGCACGCCGCTAAAGCAACTCTCCAGCTAATTTTTCTCCGACAATTATCATGATTTCGTAATGAAAACCAATATTTATCAATATAAAATATTACCTATAGCACTAATCGATAATGGAGCCTTCGATTAGTAAGCTCGATTAGGAATTTTTGAAATCGGATGAGTATTTTCGGAGATTACCCACTACATACAAGGTATACGGTAACGTTATAATATATTTGAAAAAGTATCCCAGGATGATTCTGTGATTTTTTGAAAAGTGGTACATTGAATGGTGGCAATGTTCCCAACAATATACCATTACAGAAATGTCATTAAATCAGTATTAATTCGTTCGCATGGTTGATTGCTTTGTATTTGATTATAAACAGCAGGCCATCCTAATGAATATGCAACCAAAAAAATAATTTACGTGGAACATTTTTTTTTTTTTTTCACATTACAAAGTAATGACTAATCAGTTCAATCAGACCAATCAGGTCGAAAACAAATTTAAACTAGTACGAAGGATACATTTAATCCCTCGGATGTTCTGTAAATCAGATACTTTAATTGTTTTGTGCTTAGAAGATCCAAAACCTAGCGGTTTTATTTTTCGACACGTCTTTGGGCTCATACAGCATCCGGTCTTCATCTTCTGGCCATGCCCAGAACGCTCTAGATCTCTTCATCCAGCTTACGCAAATACATAACTTTTGGAATAAATCTTACAAAAATACATATGAGCAAGTACTTATATCAATAATCTAGATGGCAGATACGTGGTCTGAAAGTCTAATTATAAGAAAAGTTCCGGATGTTTACCAAATCCTTTCCCCTGGGCAAAGTTTGACGAACTGCTTTGATAGCAGAAATTATTCCGAAACACAAAAATATCCTTCTCAAACTCACTGTAGGCAGGAGACTCACAAAGCAATTCGTTCAGCATCTAGTCATGATCATGGCACAATAAATATAATCTTACTAACTCTCTTCTTTTCCACTAGATGGCCTATTTTATAAAAAAATAGGAGTGGTTCATTGTTTGGACAGGAGGCTATAGTTAGGGCAGTTTACGGTATACAATTTTATTATTGACGAGTCCTCTCGTACCGTACCAAGTATTTCGCTGTGGTTTATTCCTTCACCTTCAAAAGTATACGTTGAGGCAGAGTGGCTGTCTGGTTGGTTAGTTTGAGATAGCATATCAAATTAAAAAATATATTAAATGTCATGTTATGTATATTGTTAAAATGGCTGTCAGCTTCTGACGTCATACCTATGAAATCAAGTGTCTAATTCATCGTTCGTAACTCATTCAAAATTTATCTACAAGTACCTAGCGACCATTGCATATCAACCATTTTGCATTGTTTTCAGATGAACTAGTCGGAAATGATGTCATCATGACCTTATTTACTCTACAGCCCCTCGTGTGTCTTGGCACCTGTGAAGATTTGTTTCGATTTGAATATTCAGGGTTTTAATTTATTACAGATTCGATCCATCATCGCACTGACTGCTCAGTGCCCAATCGCTATGCATGTCAAAATCACCTTAACCACTCTATTTTTTAATTTTCACATTATTTAAATAAAGATATATTTAATATTAGCTGTACCCGGCCACGCGTTGCTGTGGCTGTGCTGTTGCTGTTTCTGTTATATTCAACAGATAGTGATGCCGTAAAATATTATACTAAAAACACGCGCGTATTCGAATGCAACGTTGGGTAAAATATACAAAGCAATCGGTGAAAAACTTTCGGAGATTAAATATTTTGAACAAACGTTCACACATTTCCACTTATTTTGTATTATATAAATATTTAAAATTTAGTTTTTGCATTTTTGAAGTACAAATTGGGGTAATTTTAAATTTCAAAAAATTAATCGATATCAAAAATGAAATTTCTAATACTTAGCTAACGACTCCAATTAAATGCTTTATAGATATAACGATAAAAATGATAGAACAATATAGGTCATTTTAAACGTATTCTCTGATTATGATATACGACTGAACGACTTTTGTAAGATACCCAAAACAAATAAATTGGTTTTTAATAACCTGTTTTCTGTTTTATATTGACATAGAACGCCACCTATCCGCAAATATATGAGTTGTCCCACTGGTTCTTCATTTGGTATAGAAACAGGTAGAATAAGTTGCTCTCGTTTGTGTGATGTGTCGCGTGGCCAACAGATAGCGGACACTAAATGATGTAGTTTATTGAATAATATTTTTATAAGGAAATTTAATGTATATTTACATAATTATTAAAATAGGGTTATGTAAATGGGAAATAACCAAAGATTCAAAATAAAAAAAACCTTCTACTTTCTCGGAGCTATAATGAAACCTTGACAAATATGTTAACTTTTCTGTTGCAATTTTATTCAAGTTGTAGTAGATGACATATTATAATGAGTGTGATGCACTGGTGAGGTTGCATTATACGCATAGGTCCAACAATTCTTTCAATTGGCTGTACTCGCGTTCTCTCTTGCCTAAGCGATTGTTTACGCAAACTAGAATACATAAAATAAATGAAAGTTTATATACATACATAGATTCCCTGATTAACTTTTCATCTGTCGTCTCTGTGTTCTTGCTTGCGGACTCTTTTGCGCGTCACCTTGAAATAAAAAAAATACGAAACGCTCGCTTTCCCTAAATTTCCAGTTATGTATCCTACGTCCTATACCATCATTTCCTGTCCTCTGTTCCTGGCAAATATTCTCTTAATCTTAAATTATATTTGAAAAAAATGTCATTCTTATAATTGACTTTTCAGTCTTTTTTGTTTACTCTAATAGCACCTAAATATTGTCTCTTCCACGAAGGTTGGCTGTAAGAGATTGTAGTTTAAGCAATAAGTCCGCCTATTGTAAATTTTGTATTAAAATGTGCAATAAAGAATTTCTATTTATCTATAGCTTTCGGGAAATAACCACCATTATCTCATTGGTTCTGGAAGACGACAGAGAAGATGGCGATGTCCTCTTTAAATTAGTTATTATATACCTAGCATACTCGATCAATGTACTCTCTTATATATAATACCCTATCAAAATACTCTATAAATGTACACACTGTCGACTGTTCTCATTTGTATAATAAACGAAGATTGGCAAAACTGGGCCTGGATAAGAGCTGGGTATCAATCATTGCCAATCAGTCATTTAGGTACATACATGAATACTACAAAAGGAGATCTATTTTTCTTAAAATGAATTAATATTGTTTCATGTAGTTTTTGAGCTATAAGCAAAAGATCTGGCCGATACACGATATCAAATACTACCTATGCCAAATTTCGTCTTTATGAAGCGAATCCAATGCGTCTCTGTTCTTGGTGTTAGTTGCATAATAAGTGCAATAATTTATTTGCAATTGATTTGAAAACTCTTTTCTTTTTAATAATAATTTAAATCGGTATATTAGTCGTGATTTCTAGATACGATTTTTATTAATTCATTTTCTACTCATCCTTTTTAAAAATTTAGTTATACAACTCGTAAACCACTAAATATATTAGGAAATGGCTTACATGAAAGTTAAAGGATGAGAGATTCAGAGGATTCCAAAAACTTGTGTTTTCCATTCTGACTTTAATAATAATAGAGACATGAAGTATTCAACTTTCAGGTTACAACAGCTTAAGATGTCGAACAGTAAAGTGAAAGATGTAAGCAATATCCACAGGATTTAAACCATATTTATTTATTTTTCTATAACCATTATTAACGGATTTATGATTTATTATTCTCATTATCTTCGCAAAGTTTGGCATTAGGATTAAATAATTTAAACCTAATAGGCCGTGTAATTTCTGAGATAGGTACAGTACATACACATCGACACACACGGACGCACGAAAAATATTTCTCAGAAATCACTTTTTTTTGGATTCCCATGATCTCAAAAACTCGAATTCTTCAATTAATTAAAAAACAAGACTTTTCACATAATTCATGTCATACAGTATATTTTTTTGGGAAAGAAATTAGTAATGATACCAATCGCCCCATAATTGAATTACCTAGAATTTCTACCCTGTTTTCGTGATAAATTTGATTTCTTGATTTATTTTCAGATACGTTTTTTTAGTGTCATTCTTCAACTTGAGTTTGAACTATACGAAATTGATTTATTCGATGAGTTGTTAGTTTCAGTGAAATACAACAGATATCGGTGTTTCTTTAAAATATCTTGTTTTTAAATTAAAAGACATCACTCAGAACCATGAAATTTATGATTATATATATGGCATACTTCGATATACCTGATACATGTAAACATACATCTTTTTGTACATGGTTGTTTTTCAGGTCCATGTTTCGGATTTACCAATAATCTTTGTTTCATCTGCCTTACACTGCCTTGCCTTACGCAGCTGTGCATTAGTGTGCATTGCTATGGAGCCTATCATTTCACGGAGACATATTTGAAAGGCGTCATTGTAACGAAATATCGTTACAATGACGTTGCAACGAGATATCATTACAATGACGTTGCAATGAAATATCATTACAATATTTTTCATTTACTAGAATGAAATTAATATTATAAAGATGGACATTGATATATCTGTCTGTCTGTCTTAATAGACTTCGGGACCGTGTGACCGATCACCATGAAAGTTAGCATATATAAGTATTTTTTAATGGAGAAGGTTTTTATGCTCTCCGCTTTGTTGTGACTCGCCACTAGATGGCGCTGCAGCATATTAACTTCTATACCGTTCAACTGAACGGCCATGAAAATTGGTATACAGGGGTATACCCCTGTATACCAATGAGTGAACAAAAATAGGACGCTTAGAGCCATTTACATACCACTGATAATGTCAATAATGATAACGTGAATTTAGAACTGATATTAAGCATAAATAAGATATTAAACAAGAAGATACTAAATTGTACAGTAGAAGACGTGTTGACATAAACAACACTGTAATAAAAGAAGAAAATGCTAAGCCTGGTCATCACAAAATCGCCCTACAACCTGCTTCCTTATAGTATCTATGTATATTAGTGAAAAAGGAGTCAATATCAATGTCAGCATTCAAGGTGTTGAAAGTTTCGCATACCCTTATAAAATAAGAATTACGCCTGTATTTGGTTTTAAAGCCAGGTACAAGAAGGAGTGCCCTATTTCTAAGTGCCCGGCTAGGAGTGCGGAGAGATATTTTAGACAGTAGTTCAGGACAATCAATCGAGCCATTTAAAATTCGTAGTAAAAGTGAGATGTCAGCTATGTTTCTTCGCAAAGCCAATGGCAGCAAATGATGGCGGATACAACGAGAATAGTAGTCTGGATCACGTATACGACATTTATATTCTATGTAGTGCAGAATTTTTTTGTGAATAGCCTCTATTCTCGATGCATACACCTAGTAACAAGGGTTCCATAACTGGGATGCATATTCAAGATGATTGCGGACGTAAGCACAATAGAGAATTTTATGGTTTTTATGTTATTGAATTGTTCACTGGATCGTATAATAAATCCTAGGGCTTTAAACGCTTTCGCAATAATACTGTCGATGTGGGCATCAAATAGCAGTTTAGAGTCGAGTGTAACACCCATATCCTTAATCTTAGTTACCCTACTCAAAGCAGAGTTATTGAGAAAATAAGAAGAGGAAGAAGGGTTATTTTTACGACTTAAAGTAATGGTAGAGCATTTGGCAACTTTTCAACATTTTCGCGCCACCTTGCTGTACCTCGCCACTAGATGGCGCTGCAGTACATTGACTTCGATACTGTTTAACCGATCGCCATTAAAATATTAAAAACGCGAAAGTGAACGTTGAAAAGGCTAATGAAAAGATGTGATTTTATGAATAGAGATAACTGAAGCAACGATGAGTAACGTAGTCTACTTTGGGGGATGGGGGTGAAGGAGAGGAAGAAGAGTAGGAGGAGGAAAGGAAGCGGAAACCCGAGCATCGCCGGGTAGCTTTCCAGTAGTATAATATAATACGTCTCATCTATGTGACGCTATGTGATTCACCACTGCCTATACGCTATGGAAATGAACGGGTCTACGCAGCTTAGGTAGGATGCTCAATCTGCGTGTAGGTCGGTTAAACTCATGGATCAGCTCCAATCCGTAACCTCCTCGAACAGTTAACTATTTTGGAAGGCTTCAGTAAATTTTGCCTACAGTCAGAGATGTATCATGTACATAATAGTAGGCGTTGGGATTTAGAGTGCGCCTGGGGTATTATATAGTAGATATAGATAAGTATCAAGAGTGTCACGGGACTACCCCCGAGGCACTCTAGGTACTATATAGAGTACCTCGGAGGTAGTATCTACAGTGCTTCGGGGGTAGTATCTAGAGTGTCTCAGGGGTGGTATATAGATTACATCGGTCAGCTCTGGACGGACTCCACTCTCCGCACTTGTGAGGAACGCTAAAGCCAGCGAATGAGCGACGTAGCCTGAAAACGTATGTTTCCTAAAAAGCGGGGCGGATGATGGCCTGTTCTCACATTCACATAGAAATGGTCCTGGTGGTTATCGCGGGAAAATGTCACCAGGGGCCCTCGACGTACTATGCACATATAGGCCCCCGTATGCAAACTCGCACTGCTATCAGAATAGAGGGCGAAGAAATCCGTCCAAATATGATAGGCAGTAGTTGGGCTCTCCTTCCCATTACCTCGCGGTCTGAGGTTGGTCTCTTCCGGGCACGTGGCGCAACTGAACGGATTATTCCACAAAGTCTTTGAACCTCATCTCGGATGAAAGAACGCAAGATTGTTATAACATCTTGAGGTTACCGGATCGCCTGCATCATTGATAACACGGCATATACATCGTATGTACGCAGATGACACCAGTATTGTCATCGATTTATCTACGACAAAAGTCTTCCCGAGCCGGTGAAATCTTCAATGCGCTTCGACATCGGTGCGTTTTCCATTCATTTCATATCAGACTGAGCTACAGCGAAGCTTGGTCGGGTTTAGCTAGTATAATACAAGTTTTGAACATATATATCCACTTAATCCGACTGATGTGACCCGTCCATCATTGGATGCAAGCCTACCCGCGGCGGAATGTGAGCGATCCAATATTGGATATGAAATCCAATATAAATTATCACACGCAGAAGTGACGGCTGAATTTTTACCCATATAACAGAATTATACAGAACCATAGCAAATCCACTTATATATAAATGTCAAACATTTCTGTTATTCTACTCGTTTTCGTTTATTACTTATATCTTATTTTATTCCATATTATATATTTTATTTTATTTTTCTAAATTGTTTTAAAATCTTTACTTGGTATATTCCTTTGTATAATAAATAATTTTATTTATTTTTATATTTTTTTTCATATATTTTATTGCATTTTATTACATTTCATTTTATTTAATAATCAACCAATTACTTTACTTTAAATCCTAAAATATATGAAAACAAAATATCAAACAAAATCTTTTACCCATTCCTTCTCATGTTCACTATTAGGTACCTACCTCCTTCAATATAAATAACTTCAATCAAAATAGGCCCAGGAAAATTTTAAAACTATAAAATAATTTCAAAACATAGGAAACAAGTAAACGGCCTTACATTTGTTGTTACAATCACATACATCAAATAATTTAAATTTACGCAATATGTTTTCGTTATAAATAAATAAATAAATAAATATTAAATCTATGAAAATAAAAACTGAACTAAAGGAATCATGTCATTGTTTCTGTTGAGTGGAACGTTGTCTTAAAAGTTGAGAAAGGTAATCAAACATTTAATATTTGATTTGGTCCTGTTTTCTTTTTTTAATAGGAATATGAAGTTAAGGAATCCAAATGAAAACCATGACACAATTCTCCCTAGTCATAAAATGGTCACGAATTTAATGAGTTAAGTCAGCCATAATTAACACATAGCTGCTTACGTTCCTTATCAGACTAGACAGCCAAAAAGATGAATAGGAATATGGTCGATTATGTAAAAGTCATTTTGGTTACAATATTTATAGCATTATTTATATGTCTCTAGTTATTATAACTACTTATAATCGGACGAGCCATTAATTCTTTACTAGGCTGCTCTTCATTGAATTTAATTTCTTGTCACAATTTTCAAATAGCGGCTGGAATTGTTCGTCCACTTCGATCAAAAGTAGGCATAGGTGTAGTAGTAGACATACTATTCCAATTAGTACTAGAAATGGAGGATGCGATAATATCGACTGGAGCCATTCGTCCTCTTCGAGTAGAAGTTGATGTAGGAGTAGTAGACACACTAGCCGCAGGAAGAATAGCAGTAGTAGTAGAATTAGCAGTAAGAGTAGAAGTTGCGGGGATACTAACGGGAGCGGTTGGTTCCCTTCGAGTAGAAGTAGATGTAGGAGTAGTAGAAACTAGAGTTGTAGGATTAATAGCAGGAGTAGAAATGGTTGAGATAGTGAGATTAAATACTGATACGGGAGTGGTCACCGTGTTAGTAATTGGAGTAGAAATAGATGTGGTGGAAGTAGACGTAACAGCCGTGGGTAGAATACGACTAGAAGTAGATGTAGAAGTAGTAGAAACTAGATTCGTAAGAGGAGTAGTCGGAGTAGAAATGGTTGAGACAGTGTGATTAAATGCTGATACGGGAGTGGTCACTGTGTTAGTAATTGGAGTAAAAATAGATGTGGTGGTAGTAGACGTAACAGACATAGGTAGAATGGTATTAATAGGGGAAGAGGTAGAAGATGCGGGAATGCTGACTTTTTGGGTAGAAGTAGATGTAGGAGTGGTGGAAAAAAGAGTTGTCGGAGACGCGGCATGAGTAGAAGTGGTAGATTTTGAAGTGATTACCCAATTAGTAGAAGCGGTAGTAGTAGACTTAGGAGAAGTAGATATTATAGAATTTGGGATTGGCGTGGAAGAAGAAGGAAGAGTTGTTTTTGTTATAGAGAAATAAGAGGATGTAGTCTGCGAAACGGTTGTTGGCACGAGGGTGGTATTTTTTGCAGTAGCGACAGTAGCTTGCGGGGAATTTGTAGTTGGTGGTGGGGCAAGGCAGGACTCCAAGCTCGTATCGTAAATGTGGCCGTTCGGGCAGATGAACATCTGTTAAAAAAGTGAAATTAATGTGTGTCAATGATTGTTAGAAATATAGTCATTCCAAAGGATATCTTTCGATTTTTGTAACGCAGTGGCCAATAGATAATGTATGTTTATAATAAACAGCGTTTCTCCATTACCTTAGGGGGCATGTAGTTATAATAGGAATAGAAATGACGCTGCTCAATGTAGACGATACCTCCATAGTTCCTCGTTAAGAAATTGTAGAAGATTTTCATATTAAAATTACCAGTTTTAAAATTATATGAATATTTATAAAAGTGCCTCCGTTCCTGCAGTGGTGAACATTGCTAAAGAAGTTCAGAGAGATGCTCGTTATGTTTTTCCAATAAATTTCAATATCCGAAGCCAGTGCTGGATTTAATGCTGAAGTGATCACAACGTGCAATCTTTCTCAAATATTCTGCAATTTACGGTTTGGTTGCTGCACTACATATGCACACAGTCTCCATTGCGGTTGGTAGATAATTTTCTTACATACAGATCTGAGTGCCACACTGACCTGGGCTCAAATAATAAAGGAAAGTTATAAAAGTAACGCAATGATTTTGGCGAAGAGATGAAGATTGTATACTACTGCCAGACAAGTCGGCAACAGAATTTTACATGCTAGTAATGGTCATACACCATTATGCCCTGATACGTCTTCTTGGAGCAGGGCTTAACACGATATGAAAATTAGTATTTTACCATGAAAAGCAAAATGTAGATGGCGTTCATGTTCCTAAAATAGATTATTATGTTCAATTTGGTAACTTTTATATATGCGCAAATCGCATTGTATATTGCGCTCTAAAAACGAATATATTATGTACCGTAAAAAACATAATAATTTTATTTTAATATTATTTCCATAAGAATGTCCATTTTTACACTACTGCCAAACAAAAAAGGAGTGTATTGTGTTCAGGCTTCATCTATGTATGTTTTCCGTTTCTTTATTTCAACATAACTTCTAAACGCTTGAACCGATTTAGGAGTGTGTGGTATTGTTAGAATAGTTATGTCACCCTGAGTATCATAGGGTGCATTAACTCTCCAAACATTAAGTAGTTGTCTGAATGTTTAAATGTCCAAATGTCAATAAATTAACATACATACTATGTCGTGTTTAGTGTCAATTGAAATGCCTGATTGAGTACATTTCGTAAATATACATCTATTTATATATGTATGGATAAATACAAAAACCACTAATATTTAATTAAAAAAACCGTATTAACGATAATTATAAATACAATAGTTCACTTTCTGTAACGACAGTCGTGTTTTTGGTATACAGGTTGTAGTACGCAACAATATATGCATAGACATATTTATCTATATATAATGCCAACTATTGATTGCATTCTAACCTATATAAAAATAGCAATAGATGACACTTATAATTGAATGTTATTATTGTAATTGCTGGTTAAATTATTGTATGTTTATAATCAATCGGTATTTAAAAAAAACATGTGTTATCAATGTTATTATAAATTCCTACTGCTTTCCATGTCAATGCTAGCAGCGCCACCTGCATTTCGACGTCAAAAAATGGTTGCCAAAATATCCTTTTGGGGTGACAAATCTAATACACTACATAATCAAAGGTATTATTATTATGTCAGGAACGAGACATAGGTAAATAATACTCATAAGTAGCTGAAGATCTAGTGGAGATCTATATAGACGAGAAGGTGGTAAATATTTTAAAGACCTATTTTCCCAATTTGTAAAAGTAAATAAATCTGGTCTATTACTGATATAATCAAGAAATTACGATTCTGGCGAGGAGTATGCGTTGGGTGGGTGCGCGTAGGTTCATTCGAATTGTATTCATTCTCCAGTTATAAATCTTTTCCATTCACTAGAGTCGATCATTAAATGCACAAGAAAATCAATCTGGCTTGTTTACAATTGAACGAAGCTAGTCTGGCGGGAACATTTCTACAATTACAAACACGGAAAAAATCTATGTAATTTACTAATAAGTTGCCCTTATTTTTGCAGCTTTAAAAGTAATAATATAAATATATTTTTTTACAGACTATCATTTAAAAGAATTCTGACTACTTTAAAAAGTCGCGGAATGCGTCTGGCGGGATTTAGACAAAAATACAAACTAATTTTCACAGTCCTACAATTTTCGTACAGGATAATTGATGCTATAATTCCATAAAAAAACACATCTGGCTAATGTTCATAATAAATGAAGCCTAGCCACTCACTGAAGTTTTATTTATTTATTTATTGATTTAAGAATTAACTACTGTAAAACATTGATTTGCTTACATAAATAACAGGAACCGAATGGCAAGATCCTTTTGCTTATTTGATTCTGTCACCCAACTGGGACTAGCCCGTTCTAGGGTGGGCAGGACAGGGTTATGGCTGTGCGTTTGTTTGTTGTGCGTGTGCTTTATGCGCGTAATTAGTTTAATGCGCGTCAGCATCGTTTAATGCGTGTCACTATGACGAGAATTAAACGAGTCTGGCAAGGCTTTGGCGATCGCAAATCACAGCCAGATGTTATCCTAAGCTATCGTTATAATGTCATCATCTGACAAATTTTCCGGTCTGGAAAAAAGGGACATCATTTTGTTAGGTTTTCAGATGCTAGACGCCTCTGCCATACCTATAGATCAGCCGAATAATTTGTTTCTAATCTATGTTGCATTCGTTAGTAAAACGATTTTCATTGGTGCTAAAGTGCAGTACATTTGTATATTCAAAAGCATTTTCCAGCTCAATTCACCAGAAAACCTCCTAAAAAATAAATGTTCTATAATTAGAATTAGTCACTGAATAATGCTATCGATGTTTGGTGATTGGGAAAATCAGTACAGAAAAAAACACTAGTTCCCCAACTAATATAAGTAGCTAGTGTTTTGGTGCCCGTTGCCTATTATATCTGTTAGGATGGCATATTATATCTGTTTAGAAGATATTATATATGAGTATTAAATACTTACTTGAGGATAAAGTATTCCAAATCTTTTGATGCACACGTAGTAATAGCTAGAGTGCGCGTAAGTCACCCGCGGACCGCTCTGACCCACCCTGTAGCATAGTGGTATTGGACGACCTTCACACTGGCCCCTTTTCGAAATCTAAAAAATAGAAGGATGACAATGAAAACAATAACAAAGGTATGAGTGTCATGCCAAAAACAACTGGCCGATTTAATATAGTAGATGGTAAAGATGAAAAATGTAAAGTTCAATGTGCAGTTCACTTACCCGGCATGTTGCTTTAACTGGATCAAAAACGTAATTAGCCTTGCAAAATGTAGAGTAGCGAGTAAATCTGTTTCTGTAGTCGAGATGGCATATATGAAATTTCTTACAGTTGAAAGGGTCCGGAAATACACCAACCTTATAAAAACAAAATATTTATTTATCAATAAGATTAAAAAATCTTCCTCAGATACAAATGAGATACGTTGCTTGAACTATAAGTTTTATGAATTATTTAAAATTTTGTATATACAGGTAAGTCAGCATTTTGATATAAAATTATTCTTTTTAAAATATGCATTATGTGTGCCAGGTCAGAATAGTTTGTCTTTGACAGCCGAATAAGGAAGCCACATTTGACGTGCTCGGATTTTTTATAAGATATTAGTTTGCTCAACGCCATAGTACGTTTTGGCAGCTAAGATTTTATTACGAAATACAACTTGTAGAAAGCACTTATATTTCAATTTCGATTTTAATTTAAATTTATTTCCAAAAAATCTTAACAGATTGTAAAAACGTAATATCTTGGTACATTTAAATTACAGTCTATTAGTCCGTTTTTACAATATCCAAATTTATCACCACGTCACCATTTATCCACCACTTATCATCATAGTTCCAAACGTTGTTTAATCCTCTCTTATGTTCAATATAGCGGCGTTCTGGTATAGCAGTAATAATTAATAATTACGCATTGTAATGTTCAGATAGACTAGTAGACGCCATTCTATCTCACCGTATTTTTCTGTGATAAAATCAGCATATAAAAAATGCGATAGATGACACTAATAAATGAATGTTATTGCTGTAATCGTTGGTTAAATTATTAGGTTTTTAAAATCAATCAATTAATTAAAAAGCATTCATTATTAACATTATTATAGGTAGCCAAATAACTTGCTATTAGTTTCGCCGAACAATGCCATTAGCGCCACCTGAACGTCGCCGGCTCAGAAGAATCCTTTCATAGCCATGAAAAATCATCTTTTGTGGCTGAAAAATGCTCAAGCTGAAATTTTCGAATGGATGTTGAAAATCCTTTACCGAAAGGGAGGTTAGGTGCGAGTTGTTTTATCCTACTCCGAACTGTGAAGACAAAGCCTACAATAAAATTTAGTACTTTAATGACAGGTCTAAGCCTTAATGACAGGTCTAAGCATTAATGACAGGTCTAAGCGTTAATGACAGGTCTAAGCAGCATCCAACTCCAGAGCAGATTAGATACATACAACTAATACTTTCGACACGACTGACCGTAACGGTATGAAAAAGACATAACTCTGAAGTATGTGTTATCGGTTATAAGTATTATGTATAGAAAGAGGTTGTGAAAGCGGTGGTCAAGCCTACGTCCTATGTATTGGGTGTGTGAATATGACTCCGTCCTTTCGCAATAGGTGTCGTTTGTAGTGTTGCTTACGTGTATTATAAAATGGCAATACTTGTATCCGATAGAACTTGAAGTCAGCTGTCAAACGCAGTATGTGATATTCGGTTGAAATATAAAAAAATAGCATATTTAACTTCTTGGAAATGTCGAGTTTTATTGCAAATCAACGTCATTTGCGGGAAGTTTTATCACATTTTATTGCAAAGATAGTGCAGTGGAAACTTATTGATTGCTTGTGGAAATCGACAGTGAACATGCTCCATTAAATAAAATCTTCAAAAAATGGCTTTGATGATTTTTGCATTCAGGTATCTCGATTTATTTGATGAAATCCTCGATTTACTTGATAAATTACTGCGCCCTTTATTTTATACGTTGTTTCTTAGTATTATCAAATTGTGTGTGGATGAGTTGAAGTCTTCATCAGAAATGGTTATTCTATCAATGTGTGTACCTACCTCATGAGGTGTGCACATTCTGTGCAGTACCATGGGTTTTATCCAACGCACATATTGCGCTCATTTGGTGCTTCAGGGTGACTACTGGTTGTAGTACGGGTTTCTGTGTAGTGATTGTTTTGGTTTGCTGGTACGAAAATCAGCTGGACGACGACGGCGACAACCTGTGATAAAGCCGGCGCTGGAAGGTGGTTACTGATTCGACGCGAGGCTTCTTATAGTCGAGATGCGACGATCGGCTGGCGCGGCGACGGGAGCTAATGGGCCCTGTTGCAGTTAGGCCACTAAGACCCATGTGTTTAGGGTCGGTAAAACTCATGGGTCAACACCTACCAGGCGGCCTCCAAACAGAAGTGCCCGAGTAGGTCAGTTTCCCCTAGGAGTTCGGGTTCTTCGGGCGCTCTTGGACGGTTTAAGCACCGTGCGGCGTCATCCAATCGATTGTGAATTCCGACTGAAAGCCGGGATAGTCTGGAAATAGTACCGCTTCCTATAGAGCGGGGGTACTTGTTAACCTATCGGAAACTTCTCTTAAAATGACCAATCAGCTGCCGTGGTCCGCGATAGATTCGGTCGCGCAACTAGACAGTGGACTATTTCGCTAAGTCTTCTACGCTCACCGCACGGTAGATAGAACGATGCAATATCGTTAAAACTTCGTGAGGTGACGGGTTTGCCCGTTGTAGTTGATAGCTCTAGTTGGTGCGGCGACAGAGGTTGCCGGGTGAAGAAGCTGGCAGCGCTGACCGTCGTCACCGATTAGACGCTGGGTTGCTGGTTGTGAAACCGGCACGAGACGAGTAGGCTGCGCGAGATTGAAGACGGTAGCTCGCTGGAGGCGGTTCAAGGGCGGTAACGAAACAAACGAAGGGTAGCAAATCTCGAGGCGGCGCGAAGTGAAAACGCTCCGCGCTGCACTGGCTAAATGTGCGGCGCCATGACGGGACGCGGCCGACACCACGCGACCGGTCCGCCGCTGTGGCTGCACGAGGATGACAGGTTTCTTCAGTTCACTACTACTGCCTGAAGTGGTGTCCGGAGAGATTTGGAGCCAGTGAGTATGGAGGATGACTTATAACTAATTTGTTATAACAAGTTTTTATGAGAGGTACGTAAATGAAAATATACGGTAAAATAAGGTAAATATAAGGTAACCAACCTGTTCGCAAGTATACTGAAATTTTGAAGCTCTGAAGTCACATTCGGGGGCAATATTTTTAGAGCATCCGCCTTCAAGGACATTGCAAGAAGTTCCTGCCCCACAAACTTCCTGGGGGATCTGTAACACAGATTTTATCGTCTCTGTGAAGCCATAATATTTCAAGCGACTTTTTTCATGAAAAAAACTTTTTTCCGACCAAACTGCTTGGACAGGGGATATTTATAGCTGGTCAAAAAATTGCAAATCCGAAAAATACTAACTTCCACAAAGTTTCCTCGATCATTCATTCATAGTTTTTCAGACGACTTTTTATTTTTTTATAGGAGGCAATGAAGACGGCAACATATACACCTATTTATGGTGCTTATATAAAGACGACAACATATACACCACTTATGGTGCTTCTCTTATTTTGCTTAGCCGTTGTAATACTGTAACTGTGGTGCTTGCAACATAAAACAAACCGTCCAAGGTACACACAATGTACGTCGTTTACAATATCCTGGTCATCCATTGCAAGCGACACAATACACAACGTATATAAGCCACACGACACATATTGTATGTACGAGTATATTGGACATACAATGTGGTTTCAGCCTAACAAGGCATCTGTGTAACGTATTTCAAGTCTTTAAGTACAATATTTCAAGATTGAAGTATGACTAGCACGCCCCCTGGTGGACAGATTTAAACCACAATTGAACCCTTGCAATGACCCAATGATGCCTGCTTGCCAAATTTCAGCTCAATCGGATAAAGCGCTTGGGCGCAATCGTGGAGGAATACACACACATACACACAGACACACACTCACAGAGAGACCAGTTAGTAAATAGTCTTAAACGTCTCGGGGGGGGGGTTTAAATAAAAAAATGATGATTTAAAGATAGGATACCAAAACTGTTTTACTAGCGAAATTAGATATCCGTAATTTACGGTCACGAGAGCGGTAAGTGTTAAAATGTTGTTTCGGCGAGCAATCACTCGATCGCGTTGGACCAGTAACTAACCACCGCTCAAAATGATGTAGTTCCTTAATTATTAAAAATACTACCTTCATCCACCCTCCTGGCACTTGTATGCATCGTACAGCGGTATTACAATTCAAACAAATAAGTCCTTGTTTTATACAGTGTCCTTCGTAATCTGGAATACCTTGACTAATTTTGATTTTGTGCAAGTATTCTGATTCTTTCAGGGCAGCGTCAACACTTGATATAATCTGAAATGTAAATATATTAATTTCTTTCTTTTGTGTTTAATATATTGGTATGTTAAAATAAGTATAAACCACACTATCTACAATTGCATACAACTTGGGTTGTCGACTATAGCGGGCGAGCCCGTCACCTCACGAAGTTTTAACGGTTAGTCGTTCTATCTCCCTGGAGTGAGCGCAGGAGACTTGAGCACAAAATAGTCCACCGTCTAGCTTCGCCACAAGCCCGTAAGAGGCCAACGCCTTAACCGCGAGATAGCCAGGAATGTTATCCGGCAGGCCGACACTCACGCCTTTACTTCCAATTGTGACCAGATTACTTCGGTCTCTCGATTGGTTACGAGTTCGAGTTCGCTGGCGCGGTCCTCTCCCTTACGAAGCGGTGAAACGTTGTAAACCGAATCTATCGCGGACCACAGCGTCCTTTGCCCGGCTGTTCACCCAGGATCGGATGGCCGATGGTCATTTCAAGAGTAGTCGCCGTAAGGTCCGCAACCACCCCCGCTCTACAGGAAACAGTACTGCGTCCAGACTCCCCCGACTGTTAGTCAGAGTGCACAGTCGATTGGCTTACGCCGCACGGTGCGCAGACCGTCCAGGAGCGCCAGAAGGTTGATTCCTAGGGGAAACTGACCATAAGGCCAGAGTCCTACCCAGGCTCGCACTTCGTGCGTGGACGCCGTCGGATAGGTGTTGACCCGTGAGTGTGACCAACCCTGAACAGAATGGGTCTTCGTGGCCAACTCAGCAAGGGCCTATTAACTCCCGCATACGTATAACTACAACTGCATTTTCAGTTCTGTTGATCGAATACAATCACAAGACACACTCGTTACTTACACACATAATTAAAAACACACCATTGCAGGGGTTGGTTGTAAGAGGTTGTCATATGACAATAAACCCGCCTATTGTGAAATTTCACAATAATGAGTGAAAACAAGCTATTCAGTTCAATTGAGATTCTTTGTGAATTGGAAATAATACGTAAATTATTTTCGGCACTTATATATATAATAATATATTTGTGTTATATAATATTTATGCTGTATTTTGACACTTTTTATATGAAAACGGGATAACAACCGCTCTTACCTACATTTAGATGTGGAGCAAGAAGAATAAATAACAGAATAATTTGATTCATATTTGCTGGGTGCGCAAAATACGTTTATTCACTGTCGTATATATATTAGGTTTAATCGAATTTTCATGAAATCACTTTGAATTTTATTTCATATTTCAATTTCACGGTTTAGAGCAATTTATGGCACGGTGACTATTGCATAATAGATTTTCAATGCCATTTGCAAAGACGAAGCGCATTCTGAGTTATTTACGATAAAATGAAAACTACATGAAATTAAATTCTAGCCTCACGTCCCAGTTACATCAAAGTAAAAGTAATGTTATTCTCAGAAAGGTCCAATTCTGAATATAAATAAAATACACAAAAAATTAAAGCTAGTGCTACTTCCCTCATGTATTTTAGGATATGTTAAATCGAAATCAGCCGTCAGATTTATGATCGAAAATTAAGTCAATGTAATATAATCCTTAGCGACATTTTCAAATATTTGAGAGAGTAAAACTGTCATAACTCTTAGAGTATCATTGAAATTCGACACCTGCTTGAAAATGCTATCGTAGTACTATTCTAAACGCCAAAGACATGATCCAAATCGTTTAGAATATATGAAATCGGAGACTATCGCGGTTGTTTGATATTGTAAATAAGATAAAAAACGACGGATTTTCAAAATCCCAGCGCGCCGAGCCCGCCCCCACGTCCCTACGCCCGTCCACCACTGTTATAATTTACGTAGTGGCGGCAGCGGTATGCGGCCTACCCGCGGAACAACGGATTGACAGCTCTTACAGTCTACCCTAGACAACGGCGGCTACAACGTCGCCGAAACGCCAGGTGCTACAAAATTCACGCGGTAAATTCGTATTTTATCTTATTCACTTAGTATATAATTAAGATTCGACATTTTGGTTTAAAACTATGTATCTAAATGGCAAACAACGCAAATTGATGTTTGATAACGATCTTATAGATAATAAATGGTTTAAATATTAATATTGGCGTTTATTTGCTCTCTGTCCAACTGAGGTAAAAATCGACTCAAGATTGGAAACCTGATCAGAAACGGGAGACCAAGCCCCATCCAACAGATTCCTAATACGTGACAGACTGAATTTGTTGTGCATAGTTTATGACAAACATTTTTTTAGGGATATGTTTTGTAAATTCACAACATGGTTTGAATATATCCCCCATTTTAGCACTTCATGTCTTCTTTGATACTTTTTAAATTGTCTTCGGTCTCAGAATGTAAATATTTTATGTATATTGTATATTTTGTTGCAAATAGACACTAAACTTAACAATCAGTAGAATCGTATCACGATGATCGTAGCTGATAAGACACAGTTGTAAGTATGTGTTTATTTAATACTAACTTGATGAGAAATTAATATAAATGGAGCTCTCTGTTCCACTTGGTAGCTCAATGGCATTGGACGACCCACACATTGGATTTGAATCATAAACTAAAAACAACAAAAAAAAATACGATAATGGAATAATGGTCTTTAGCGGTTATTTGACATTTCAATTGACAGCAAACGGATTTTTACCGCGTATAACTAGGCAATGATTTTCCGATATTTAGGAAAGTTACATTTGCCGTCTTTACTGGGACAGTCAGGATGTGTCGACTACAACGGGCGTACCCGTCACTCCAGGCTGGTATAACGATTTTTTATCGTTCTTTCACATGAGGAGGCTAATGACTAGGAGCTGAATCGTGAGTTAGGTCGACCCGAGAACAAAATGGATCTTATGGCCCAAGCTGCACGAAACAGTACGCTACCTCTCCATGGGGACAATACGAGTGCGACTTTCGCATACGCTACGTGCCAGCAAT
The DNA here is from genome assembly GCA_944548615.1 of Micropterix aruncella. NCBI lineage: Eukaryota > Metazoa > Arthropoda > Insecta > Lepidoptera > Micropterigidae > Micropterix > Micropterix aruncella. Next base: position 16,111,211 of record OX155964.1, on the reverse strand, counting down.
CTGCGTTCACTGTGTGCTGGGGCGGGTAGCTCAATTTCACTCACATTCACGATTCAGCTCCTATTCAGTAGCATCCTTGAGTGAGGGACTACCCTGGTAAGGACTTTCGCGTCCCAGGCCTCACGGCTGTGGGATTGGTTTCCTTGGCACTGGCGCACTGGGCGGTTTGCGCACCATGCAGCGATAGGCTATCGGTATGTGCATTCTAACTAATTACTGAAGGAGTCAGGAGACTATGGAAATATACTGTTTCCTAAGCACCGGAGGTGGATGTTGACCTCTCGTCCTCCACTCTTGAAAAGACCATTCGGCTACCTGATCCTGAGTTCAGAGCCGGGAAAAGAAGCCATGGTTCGCGATAGATTCAAACTTAATGACCGCTGAATATACGACAGGTCGAGGACCTCGAAAGCGTCCTCAAACCGTAACCAGTCGAGAGGACGGTAGTATCCTGCTGGTTAAATCTAGACGTAGATATCCTGCCAAACTGGTGGCTCGCTGGGTTACCTTTCCAGTATCTCGCCGTAAGGAAATAGCCTCTGACGGCATGTTGGCTTTTCTGTGCTGTAGGTTTGCACTCGTCCCCAAGTTTTCTACGTTCACCTCACGAAAGACAAGATTATCATTATCGTTAAAAAGTCCTTGGATTACAGGGTGGCTCGTTGTAGTCAAATCCTTTAACTGTCCCCGTTAAGACGGCAATTGAAAATTGCGGAAACGGTGGGAAAATCATCGCCTGGTTCCACGCTATAAGAATCCATCTTAATTTAATTACCATATTTATGTATATGATATGCAATTGAAAGTTTAATTTATTTTGATTTAAAATTAAGCAAATATTATTTCAAATAGCCAACCCAAATGATAGAGATGAAAAATATCTAGTTCAACTTACACGGCATGTCGATTTAACTGGATCAAAAACTTTTTTAGCCTCACAAAATGAAGAGTAATGAGTGAATCTGTTTCTATTGTCCAAGCGGCATATGTGGAAGTTTCTACCGTCATATGAATCCGGAAAAATGCCAACCTTATAAAAATAAAATTAAAGTTTCTTTAATATGACTATAAAAATGCTTCAACTATATAAACGAACCACGAGGTTTGATCACTGGTTATCGGTTTATCTATATAACGAAACATTACTGTACGTTACACCAAAACAGCTGTACAGAAGCAAATAAAGCGTTTAATTATTATTATTATTATTATTACATGCGGCTTCGCCCGCTTCAAAGTTACTGCGACATAGCTAATTTGGCGATATTGGTATCCATTATTCACCCGTCATTGGCCGGTGAAATCTATATTTGGGGGTGTCAACATAACGGGCGAACCCGTCACAACTGTTTACCATGTCGTTCTGTCGTGAAAGACTTTAGCGGACAAAGGACAGTCCACTGTTTAACTCCACCGACGAGCACATAAAAGTCCAACGCCTTGCCGCGAGGCACTAAGACGAGAACTCAGCAGGCTAAGTAAAGGGCGAGCCTTTACTACCAGTTTGAAGCCTATACTCCAGTCTGGTCCCAGATTCGAAGTCGCTTGCGCAGTCTCTACCAGATGATACCGGTAATTTAGTTCGAATTTATTGCGGACCGTGGCGCTATTTGACCGTCAAGATCCCACGGGATCTGGTAGCCAACGGATCGTGTCAAAGGTAGCTGACTCCAGGTGACAACACCGCGCGATGCGCCGCCAAACAGCGCCCGTTTTGCTTCGATCTGTAAACATTTTTGAAAATATCTTCAAAGTTGAGGGGCCGATTTTGTTTTTCTATCTTCTATAATAGATACGACTAATCAGCTATGCATCGAAACTATCTTAAATAAATCATCCCTAAACAGTTCTCGGGTTATTGTTACCCAGACAGACAGAACTTGAGACATACAGACATTGCCTTCCATAATTTTGTAGTTTCGTTTTCAATTGAATTGCATTCCAGAAATATTTTGAAGATATTGAAAATCACAATAATACATAAATAACAAAAAAACACAAATAACATTTTGATAAACCTCGTATCGCTATATAAAATAATCAACCTGTTTGCAAATATATTTAAATCTTGAAGTTTTGAAGTCATATTCGAGTGCAATATTCTTCGAGCATCTGCGTTCAAGGGCATTGCAAGAACTTTCTGGACTACATATTTCCAGAGAAATCTGTAAAATAGAAAAATGATTGTACTTTTATTCAAAATACGTGATCTCGTACTAAAAGAAAACGCAGTTAAATGACCATTTCGACGTCAATAAAATTGTAGTTCTGTTGTCGAAAACCCGAAATTATCGAAATTTCCAAGATTTCGGTTTGATCACAGTCGGTATTTATCCGTACTTTCATATTTTAGATATAAGGGTTTACCGAACAACTGTACTCCAGTTCCAGTTCTATGAAATTTGATGTCTCTATTAATCTATAATATTTATCACAAAATTCTTGCGTTATAAGCTCAATACCGAGATTACACGAATCATGATTAGCGCATTGCCCGTTTCTATTTTTCATTGCAAACAATCTCAAGAATAATGACTATTTTTAACTGATTTAAAATAGTTGTGTGGTTGGGCAAATAAATATAAATCCCGGTTAAATTCAATATCACAATAATAATCGAACGGGAGCTAAAGATATATATATATGAGTGCACAAATATCGACACACGCGAATCCTCTTTTAAACGTTCTGTTAAAAAAAATACCACATGCTCGGTCTATTTTTCGAGATGGCTCTCTAGTATCAACACTCGTAATGAATTATCCTATTATAATTCGAAAAATTGTACACAAAGACATGTAGTACAATGTTTGACATTGTACGCAAAAGTCCTGATACCAAACAGAAAATTTAGAATCACCTACTCCATCAAACATAAGGCGTCTTATAAAATCGAAGACTATCGCGGTTGTTTGACATTATAAATAGGATAGGTTTGATATTTTCCAGACAGCCTTGACAGAAAATGATTTTATCGCTTCCACGAATGATCCTGATCATCTGTATAATGAGTTCTTCAGATGGTATCTCGCTGCATTGGATAGCTCAATTCCCGTGAGGCAATCAACTCAGAAACTTTCAAAAACTTTTAATGACTGGGCAACACCGGGAATCAAGATATCCAAACAGCGGATGCTGCATCTGAATGAAATACAGAAAAATAGTAATGATACCATAGTTCTCGAATACATCAAAACATACAAAAAGACATACAAAAAAGTAGTATGGTTTGCTAAGCAGAAATACTTAAAATACACTATAGATAATTCCGATAATAAAGTCAAGGCTGCCTGGAATATTATTAAAAAAGAATGTACACGGAACCAAACAGGTAATCATTGCGTACGCCTCAACGTCAATGGCAGTAGTATAGATGATGCGACAACGGTTGCAGAACTTTTTAATGACTATTTCAGCTCTATACCCTTAAATACCAGCTGCCAGAATAAGGGAAATCACTCAGCTTTAGGCCTGCTTGAGGACTATCGTAAAAAAAATCCAAATTCATTGTTATTCTCCCCCACCAATTCTTCCGAAATAATTAAAGTTGCTAAATCACTTAAAATGAAAAATTCAACAGACCTATGGAATATATCCACCAAAATCCTAAAGAGTTCTGTAACCGTAATCTCGCACAATCTATCTTTTATCTTTAATCGATGCATGGAACATGGATTCTTTCCCACCGAAATGAAGATGGCCAAAGTAGTGCCGATATTTAAAAAAGGTTGCCCAGAAAACAGAGATAATTATAATCGACCCATATCTCTTTTACCAGTTTTCAGCAAAATTTTTGAAAAATTACTTCTTATCCGACTTGTTAATTTCTTTGCTGAAAACCAAATCCTGTCTAAAAAACAATTTGGATTTCAAAAAAATCTCTCTACGCAAGATGCAATCGCCAGTCTAATTAAAAAAACACTACTTGGGCTAGACAATATGAAAAAAACCGTAGGCATTTTCTGTGACCTCTCTAAGGCTTTTGATTGCGTAGACCACTCAATTCTACTTGAAAAATTGGAACACTACGGCATTAGGAATAAGGAACTGCAACTCATGGAATCTTATTTGCAAGAACGCACTCAGATTACGCAAGTCGAAAATAGCAAGAGCGCGCCACAGAATATCCGCAAAGGTGTTCCTCAAGGATCGATACTTGGACCTTTTCTCTTCCTCGTCTATATTAATGACATCCCAGAGTGCCTGAAATCCGTGGATGATGAAATCATTTTATTCGCCGATGATACTTCACTTCTTTTTAGCGATAAAAATAAAGACACTTTGGCCCAAAGAATAAAAGAAACAATAGATAGGCTTAGTATATGGTTCCAAGTTAATAAATTGTCACTTAACGTAAATAAATCAAAATCAATATGCTTCTCTTTGCGGCCGTCTGATTATAATGAAATAGACGTATACTTTGGGTCTGACCAACTAGAAAATGTCTCCTCCACGAAATTTCTCGGTTTAGAAATTGATCAAAAATTACAATGGTCTGATCACTTAAATGATCTCAGTAAAAAATTGTGCAGTGCCATATTCGCCATTAGAAAGATAAGAAGTTTATGCGGTTTTGAAGCAGCTAAATCCGTCTATTTTGCATATTTCCACTCTCTAATAACGTATGGCCTACTGTTTTGGGGAATGGCACCAAACTCAAAAAGAATTTTTCTCCTCCAGAAAAGAGCGGTACGCAGTTTATATAGAGTCTCACCGAGAAGTTCTTGTAAGCCGCTATTTGTAAAATCAGGAATAATGACTCTATTTTCTTCTTACATCTACCAAAATATTATGTACGCTCGTAGACACCTAACAGAAGCTCCGGTGAATAGTGATTTTCATCATCACGATACGAGGAATAAATCCAATCTCCACATAAACCGACAGCGACTTAGCAAAGTGCGATACAGTTTTATTCATCAAAATTTGTCGTTCTATAATAAGATTCCAGAGCAAATGAAAAGCCTCGGAGAGGTCCAATTTAAAAAGATAATCATAAATAATTTGGTAAGAAACCCAATTTATGGTATAAGGGAGTTTGAAAATTCTGAGTCTATTTTCCATGTTGATGATTAATGAAATGCGTAAAGTTTCAAACATAACGGTATTATGATAGCTGACATTCTAATTCTCATATAATTTATTAAACATCTATTCATTTTAAAAAAAAATACGAAAGCATTATTGCTGGATTGACAATAAAATATATATTTTTTGATTATTCTACATAGAATTTGCATTTCTATTTTAATATATTATTCTCCTTGACTCTTAAATCACATTAGTATATTTTGATTATTTGTATATAGGTAATATTGAATATAATATTACAGCGATGACAACTATCACGATAGTTATGTTTTTAATAATAAAATTTTTAGCATTTAATTTTGTGACGCATCCAAGTGTAGGAATGCCTATCTACTGGAGTAGTTGATTGTATTGTATTGTATTGTATTGTATAGAAAACGAAATTACCGCGTGAAATTTGTAGGACCCGACTTTTCGGTGACGTTGCAGCCGCCGTTGTCTAGGGTAGACTGAAGCCCGAGCCCGGCCCCCCACCACCGTTATAACCTACGCAGTGGCGGCAGCGGTTTGCGGCCTACCGGCAAAACAACGGACTGACAGCTCTTCAGTCTACCCTAGACAACGGCGGCTGCAACGTCACCGAAACGTCGGGTCCTACAAATTTCACGCGGTAAATTCGTTTTCTATCCTATTTATAAAGCGTCTTATCTTTAAAAGTATAACACATTCAGATGACATTTTCTGCCGTTTGATGAACTGTTCCACAAGTCTTCGATGAGTCCAAGTTCCACAAATGTGCTTTTCAAGTGAGTAAATCCATGGCTCAAAGTAGGAATTAAATCCTTATTACATACAAATGTTACATATAGGCACACACAACTGGCTGACTAATCACCTAGATTTCTTTCAGTTAACCATCGCGAAATAACGCCTGGTGTATTTCTTTGTACAAAACTATCCTACTAGCAGAGGAGCAGTGTGGGTACCGAGACGGTCTCCAATGTACCAGTCACTCGCGCTCTGGTCCACTCAGCCCTTGAGAGGCTTGACCGCAGGAGACGTGTGGCCGGGCTTTTCTCAACCTCTGTCATGCTTGGTCGATTACTCCTTGCTTTTGATCAAACTCGAGCATTGCGGAATCCGAAGCTGTGCTCTCAGTTTGGTACGCAGGTCTTTGCTGAAAAGAACTTACAGAACGTCTGTCGGCTGTGATCGATCAGAAATGTTGACTTCTCTTCGGTTGGCGTTCCTCAGGGATCTCTCAGAAAACTTCAATTCCTTTTTTATGATTTTTTGTATTAAATATTGCAATGTTTAAACTATGTAAAAAATTATGTTTTAAAAATAATATTTCATTGGCACATGCCTAGATATGTCTAGTTAGGTTTGCAATGTTATACGGTTAGTCAGCACTTCTCGCAGTAATGTCTGTACGTACAGTCGTACTGTATTTGAAAAATCTGTGCATAAATCTATATACGTAAATAAAAATGAAATGCTGTTCGTTGGTAACCGCATATTAGGTTGTACGGCTGAAACGATTTGGCTATATTTTTTTTAAATGTTTGTAATAGTCGAAATAAGGTCGTAATGGAAAGGAAAATTGGAAAAGTTTGCCTGGAATATTGGAAAAATCGGGAAAAACTAAAAATATCCGTAATTCTTTTTTTTGAATAGGAACGATATATTAGGTTGATTCTTTTTTTGTTTTAATCGCTTACATTGATTTAGGTAGGTAACGATTCGCTTGCATAAATAATGGCACTTGCACTTGCTTCATCAGGAATTGCAGCTACGTTGTTGGAAGGCGGTCGAATAGCTTATTCAATACACAAGTTGCCGTTAAATATTCAAATCAACGAAAGTCCAACTTGCAACTTTTTGAAGAACTGTGGTATTGGCCAAAGTTTTGCAAATCGATATGTTAGGATGGGGGAGAGAGGGGTATTTAGGGGGAGTTAGGGAGGTTGAGTTGGAAGGTTTGACGCCGGAGGGGGGGGGGGGGGGTGATTGATTGTCAGGAAAGTCTTGGGGTGACACAACTGATTTTTTACATTGTTTACATATTACAATAGCCTTTCACAAATTCACAAAACGATCACAAACAATATTAATTGAAATTTTGACAGAACAGCATCTGTCGGGTCAGCTAGTTAATAAATAAAAAAGAAATAAACAAACGAGCCATCTACTTACAAGCGTCACCTGACGCCACCTACCTCCACATGTTGGCACTTACATTTAAGGATAAAAATCGCATCTATACCCATTTTACACCGAATGGTAGTTGTGCATTAAAAATGTAGGTGGCTCATTAATCAGGTTAGATTACACGAATTTTATCATTTGTTTTTTTAGTAGAAGTAGTAGTAGTAGTTTAATACTATGCAACATTATTAATATTAAATAGTAGTAGAGTTGTCAACTACAACGGGCGAACCCGTCACCTCATGAAGTTTTAACGAAAAAATCGTGAAGTGAGCGCAGTAGACTTAGAACAAAACAATCCACCGTCAAGCTCCGCCACATGCCCTTAAGAGGCCAATGCCTTATTCGCGGAATAGCAAGGAATGTTACCCAGCGGGCATACACTCACGCCCTTACTTCCAGTTGCGACCAGATGACTCCGGTCTCTCGGCTGGTTACGAGTTCGAGATCGCTTGCGCAGTCAGAGCCCTTACGTAGCGGTGAAACTGTGTCTACCGAATCTATCGCGGGCCACGGCATCCTTTGCCCGGCTATTCATCAGAAATCGGGTAGTCGATGGTTGTTTCAAGAGAAGTCGCCGTAAGGTCAGCAACCACCCCCGCTATATAGGAAACAACTTGCTGTGTCAACTACAACGGGCGAGCCGGTCACCACAGGACGTTTTAACGATTTTCTCGTTCTGTCGCCCTGCAGTGAACGTAGAAGACTTTGGACAGAACAATCCAACGTCCAGCTACGTCACAACCCGCAAGAAGCCAACGCCTTACCGCGAGATAGCCAGTAATGTTACCTGGCGGGCCGAACACTCGCGCCCTTGCTTCCAATTATGACCAGATTTCTCCGGTCTCTCGATTGGTTCCGAGTTCGAGGTCGCTTGCGCGGTCCTCTCCCTTACGAAGCGGTAAAACGGTGTAAGCCGAGTCTATCGCGGACCAAGGCGTCCTTTGCCCGACTCTGAACCGGGATCGGATGGCCAATGGTCATTTCAAGAGCAGTCGCCGTAAGGTAGGCAAACACCCCCGCTCTATAGGAAACAATACAATTCCCAGACTCCCCCGACTGTTAGTCGGAGAGCACAGTCGATTGGCTTGCGCCGCTCGGTGCGCAGACCGTCCAGGAGCGCCAGAGGTTTGATTCCCAGGGGAGACTGGTTGACCCAGTGTCCTACCCAGGTTCGCACCCCATGCGTGGAGGCCATCGGATGGGTGTTGACCCGTGAGTGTGACCGACCCTGAACACATGGGTCATCGTGGCCACCTCATCATGGGCCCATTAGCTCCCGCATCCCATTAGCTCCCTATAGGAAACAGTACAGCTTCCAGATTCCCCCGACTGTTAGTCAGAATGCACAATCGAGTGGCTTACGCCGCACTGTGCGCAGACCGTCCAGGAGCGCCAGATGATTGACTCCTAGGGGAAACTAGCCCTTAGGCCAGAGTCCTACCCGGGCTCTCGCTTCATGCGTGGAGGCCGCCGGATGGAGACCGACCCTGAACAAATTGGTCTTCGTGGCCAACTCAGCAAGGGCCCATTAGATACAATTAATATTGAATAATAAGTACTGCTACTGGAATTCAGTTGCTTTAAGATTTTACATATATGGGAAAACTTTAACTAATTTCAAAAACGAAACGTGTTGACCAACATTTTATTTTAGTAATGATATAATACAATATCATTTTATCAATCATATACTCCATAGCCATATACTATTTTTTTGGGATATTTATGCTATTCCCAGTTATTATTTTTAAATTTGGAAATAACGTTACAACCTTACAACCTACACTTTTCACGTTTTACGGTTATACATCATTTTTCTTTCTAAATAGTTCTATAAAAACATTTATTTGTGCATTAATATGCATGGGATTTTTAGAGTAGTGATTCTAATGAATAACTACTCTTAAAATTCCCTTTCAAAGTGCGCACTTGCCTGTGCATAAAAATAATATTACATACCTTCATCCATCCTCCTGTCAATTGCATGTATCGCACGGCTCTATTATGGCTCAAGCAGAAAAACCCTGTTTTTTTACAGCGTACTTCAAAATCTGGGATACCTTGAATCACTTTCATATTGGGTCTGTATTTTGATTCTGATACAGCAGCCTTTACATTTAAGATTATCTGAAAATTGTTCATATATTTTTCCTTCTTTTATACACATATATATTTTTTAAACAAATTTCAATCAATGGATGGGTGTGTTTGCGGTTCCTTGTAAATTAAAATAGTTTTACCAAGTTCAGAGATTAAAAGGATGGTTTATGAATCTAGTAATGTCCATAAATTCCACAGTACTCGTACATAGACACGTAGTCATAGTTTTATAAATTATATATTAAAAAATAATAATAAATTCGCTTCGATTTGGTTACTAGAGCAATTGTTAATTAGAGGTTCCTCTTATTTTCTAATTCTAATAGATTAACATATTTCTTGGCAAGATCAAGTAAACCAAGTAAGTCGTCGCATTTTCCATAGTTTACTTAGTCTCCGGCGGCTTCAAAAAATTCTCCCCATGTCACATAAAGAAATGATTGTGTCCACAATGATTGTGATTGTGTCTTAACGCCTATACTTGACTACGGTGATGTTTGTTATATAGATGCCAGTGAGATTATTTTAAATAAGCTGGAGCGTCTGCAAAATATCTTACTCAGGTATGTTTATAATTTGCGAAAGTTCGACCACGTTAGCTGCTTTCGTGAACAACTTCATTAGCTTCCTATTCGGGATCGAAGAAATTTGCATACGTTGTCGCTACTCTACAAAATACTCAATAACCCCACTTCACCCTCCTATCTCAAGGAGAATTTCCACCCTTTGGGAGGCCACAGTCTTCCACTTTGATCAAGCCGGGATAACACACTTGCCATTCCGATACATCATTCTTCTGTTTACACGCACTCTTTTACAGTCCATTTTGCTCGTTAATGGAATCAGCTCCCTCACTCTATCAGGCATGCACCTTCGCTGCATACTTTCAAAAAGTTGTTGAAGAAACATTTATTTTTACACTGTCACTAACCAAATACCTCACCTTGTCCTCTCCTTTATCCCTCCCTAAGCAACCTTAGCATAAGTTACTGGCATATATGTGTATAAGTTTATTTTAAATTTAACTTTACTACTTCTTTGTGTATTGTACTGTGAAAATTAGGATTTATTTTATCAAATGGTTGACTGTAAGATATCGCTATAGCGATAAGTCCGCCATTTGTTCATAAATTGTCTTTTTTATAAAACCAGTGTAATATTCATTAAGTTATGTTTTTATAGCACAATAAAGTTATTCTATTCTATTCTTACTTATGACTAACCAAAACCATTTAAATTTTTTTTAATATGACGTGGAATTGAGTAATGTTGGACTGGGATCGGTGCCGAAAGGTTGTCGATAATTCTCCTAAAAAATATAAATCAAAACAATGGGCAAAAATGTATGGGCGCTGGGCCCACCTCTCTAATAACATTAACGTATTTTCCATTGGACAGATTTATTTATCTACAATATTTATGGCTCAACTTACCTCAATTATGAGCTATTTCGGAGTTCAAAGTCTGGAATCTGCTAATTACACGAAAACCCCCATGCTAATTACTTAATTAAAATATATTATTTGCAGTGAAGATCCCTAAAAGATAGTATGTTATGAAGCACGGTCACTGGGTACACCATGTTAAACAACTGACCTTAGCATTTAGACCTTACATACGTCAGGAAACAGAGCGGAAGTGAAATCATGAGACACATTATATTATTATGGTTCAAGCAACATATTCCAGTATTTCCCCTTCTATATACTGCTGACAAAGTCGAGCTCGATTTTGATAAGTCCGAGATAAGTCCGAGCGATTCTTAGGAATATATGGTATTTCGGGTATTCGAGACGTATATAAAACGGTTTTCGTTGAAATAGTTATAAAAAATACAATTCCTGGATGTGTTAGGTGCCCTAGGGGATATTGGTAATTAGCCATATTTAATAGGATATAACTCAGAAACGGCTCATAATTAAGATCAGTCGTTGTAGTATTACATGTTCTACATAAAGAAATATTTCCAGAGGTATATGATTTATAGCTATTGGGAAAGTGGGTCCAAAAAGCCCATTCTCTTTTTAACCGACGTCCAAAAAAGGAGGAGGTCACCAATTCGGTTGCATCATTTTTTTATATTTGTTACCTTAGAACTCTGATATTTGTGAACCGATTTGGATTTTTGTAATTTTTTTATTTATTTGACTCATCAAGACATGACTGCTACATCCAGGGTTGGCTTCCAACAAGGGAACTCCTCAACAGTCAACAGCACAAAAACAAAATTTTGTATAAGCATTCAATTATGATAGATTTATCTAAGTAACACTATGACATGGCTGCTGTACTTATTTAAATTTTGTCTACTACTATATTTTTATGTCGTTGTTTATACAAGATCTCCTTAAAATAATTTACGATACTATTATTTCACAAAGAAACGCAAGAATGGATCTAATCTTACCTACATTTTTTGATGGTAATGCAAGAAGAATAAATAACACACGAATATAATTCATATTTGCTGCGAGAACTCAATACAATAAGAAACCCTCTGATATTAATCGTAAATTGTAGAAATCAATTAAAATTTTATGTAGTCATTCAATTTCATGGATTTTAGTAATTTTACGCGCTGTTACATTTTAAATGCCATAAACATGCTGATTTGTAAGATTTAAGACAAGTGCCTAGATGTGTTCCGTAAGTTATATAAGAAAATTTCGTAGTTCAATTCCGACTTATTTCGTCGGAATATTCATTTAATAAATTAATTCGATGATTAATTGCCAAAAATTCCTATAAATACGCACCGCTACGAAATGAGCACTTGGATTTCGAAGGAGCGTTATCACATTCAATTTAAAAATCAAATTGCAAACGCAGGTCGCCGCGAGCCTTAGAATGTGAAGCGCCGGCGCTTTTAGGGTCCTTACTATTTAATTAATATATAGCGGATTTTAAATAATATTTGCGTCGCTTGTATATAAAGTACTCCAACCAAAATTTAACAATGTGGTTTCGCCCCAACAAGGTAGAGAACTTCAAGTCTCTAAGTTCAATATTTCGAGATTAAAGTATGAATAGCGCGCCCTCTGGTGGATTGATTTCAACGACAATCTTTTCAATTCTTGCAATGATCAAATGATGCCTGCTTGCCAAATTTCTGCTCAATCGGATGAAGCATTTGGGCGCTATCGTGGAGGAATATTCACACACAGCCAGACAGATACACAGAAACACAGACAGATTTCAGTCTGGATATGGTCTTAATCGTCTCGGGGGTAAAGGGGGGAGGGGTGGGTGGGTTCAAAATGCATATATCCGTCTTCATCTCGATTTTTTTAGGGCATTCACAATACTTTACCTCTTCGTCAGCTGGTAGGCCGGTAAGGTAATAGATAGTAGCTAAATTATATAATGTAACTATATTGATTTCCATCTACGATAATATGGGGATATAATTCGTATTATCATCACTTGAAATCTATCCTGGAAACGTAACTGAATTGAAATTGAAATTATAGCGAAGCTTTTAAATACTATCAGCTGAAGTTAGAAAGCATAATTTAGTATCCTAATTTACATTTCCATCTCTCCCTTGAGTGCTAATTTATTTTTTTTTTTTTTTTTTTTTGGTAGTAGTCTTTATTCATAAAAAAAGATACAAATTACATGTCACAGTTCCCCACTAAGGCTAGTGCCTTTTCAGTGGGTAACTAACAATAATGTGTTTATATCTGACTTATATTATCTATTACCTATTATACTTTTTTTAACTATTATAACTTTTTACGTTAAGTAGATGCATTGACTTCCTAACCTAACCTAATCTAACCTATATCTCCTATCATAACTAGCTGAATATACACTTATAAATATGCTTTTCCACTAAATTAATATGCCTACTTACTAATCTAACCTAACCTATACTAATTATCCTGGTATACTTACTTTGTTTACAATTACAATAACAAATTATTACACTAATAAAATGATTCATACTAGATATCTATACTTATGCCCTAAGCTAACCTAACTTATCTTAATAAGCTTGGTTTACCATACTTATTCTACTTAATGTTAATGCTAATTTAGTCTAATAGAATTTTTACTTGTTACAGTTATGCTACTGCTTTTACATATTTATGCTAATTTACACTAATATAGTTTTTACATGAAATATATAGTTAATACATGAAAAATAAAACGCAAATTTAGGTATTTTCTCTTTATTGTTGGCTTACACTTTATTAATAAAAGTATCAGATTTCTATCAAATACCTATGATTAAAACGTATCACTAAATTTAACTTATTAAATACTCAATGCCGAATGACAACTCATATATTAACTTAATGTTTCTGTGGCTTCTGATTAGTAAAGGAATCTGGATTTTAGAGACGAACAGATTTGAGAATTAAATAAATACTACACACTAAAATCAAGCAATGGATACATAGAGATATTGCCTCAAATGTATAGTAATATTAAGACTATATACTACGTTAAATCGTTAAGTATTCTTAGTTTAAATAAAGCTATGGTGTGGTAAATTATTCATAACTTAAAAATCTTGCACATTTTCTCAAACCAATAAAAAGCGTTGTTAAGAACGGTGTCCGCAACTATCATCGCTAAAAAAATCGTTTTTCTGGCGATGAATGAGGATAGACCCATTGTCAATGGTCTAATAAGGGCAAGTAGACGATAGTGAATGCAGATAAACCATTAGCCGATAACTAAAAAAAAATATTATTCATATTTATTTTACTGTGAATTGCACTTAATCACACATATTTAAGTTTTTTTTTTAATTACTTAACGCATTTATCCCTACGCTAATTTCGCTATTTAACTGGAAATCTAATCGGATCTACGAGACATTTTCATCTTTAGATTTTTTCCAAGAGAAACTACTGAACAATGCTAGAATTAAAGTGACTAAGAAGGTGAAAGAGTCGAAAACGTTGGATAAAACACTCAGTATTGTCATTGTGGAACTGATTTCAAAATATATAAAATCTATCTGGTGTAAAAGAAAATACATAAATATTTTTAATCATAAGAATTATTACGTTTTTCTTAGGGTGTAGAAAGATATTATAAAATGTTAGAGGAAATAGCTAGCGAGCCAAGCGCAAGGCGTAGATCGAATAGGTGTTTTAAAAAAGAGAGGAAAACTAACGTTATTTTAGAATCTTGCTGTATTTTTATGGCACTATGGAATGTACCAGATCGCCGACCGCGGGCGACCGTATAATATATATATTCATATATATAAATAAAATACATATTTATAAAAATCGTAAAATACGTATTCTACGTTTTTTAATAACTGGAAGATATGATAATATTGAAAAAATCCTAATTAATACTTAATTTAAGTCGTCGATTTAATTTTAAAATGTTAAGTTGTGATTCGCAATGTTTAAAGATTATTTTATTTTAGCTCTAATGAAACCGCAAGGAATCCGCGTAATTGCGCATGTTTACGCGGATTGCTGCGAGGTTTCTCGATTGTTATTTTAATAGATATATTTTATTTTATTTTAAAGCAGCTATTTTAGATCGCATTTTTTAAAAATTCCCGGTTATAGAGGGAAAGTGATTTAATGCTAATCTACGCCTTAATATATTATATTGTTATATAAATACCGATGTTTATATTGGCGCTTGATAAATGGTGGATTTTGGAAGTTGCTTGTGAGCGCCAATATACACTGCGGTTTTTATTTATTTATTACTGTTTTTTTAATTTTGTAAAATAAATTATAATAATATGGCTTATCTGCTTTTTATTGCCCTTATTAGATCATGATTTTGTTAAATTTTGTTGAAATATCAGAAGGCATCCACCTAACTATCACAGATCTCGTAGGCGTGACCTTTTTAATGACTAGACTGATATTTTCCCCATTTTATCACAACATTACTACAAATAATTTAACATATCTCTTTTTTTAACAGCCTACATCGATTGCGGAGCCGTTAAAATGGTATTTCTTTAAAACAATAGACGATAAACTTCTTTATAACGTTGTTCGTTTTTAAAAAGGTATCAGTCCTTCTCGAAGAGCAGGCTCGAAGTGTGTCGTACGAGAAATGGCAGTTAAACTACGATTATATCAATGTTGAAAAGTGTCGGGATTTTAATAGCTAGTACGGAAGTTTAAATAGTAGGTTCGTGTCGCTGGCGACGCGCAGCCAGGGTGATCTATATACGAAGGAGTAATGATAACTGGATAATGATAAGGTCGTTGATTTCTAACGGTGGTGGTTGCGGCGATGCATTTACATGATGGCGCATTTTCCTTTCTCCGCCCACGGGTTGTTTTTCTTATCGGGCGCGTGGATCAGTGGGTCGTTCTTCTCGTTTTCCTCCACGTACTCCCGCATACTGTGAACAAAGAAAGAAAACTCTGTTAGGAATCAGCTTAATCGTAGCAGGTCCAAAGCAAAGGGAGCAGAACGGACGTAGTGCGTAGCGAATTTATGACTGTGCGTTCTAAAGCTTTCTCTCGCCCTAATACTGGTAGGTAGTTACAAGTCTTTATACAGGTATCTCAAATCGGTTCAACTGATTTAAATCTTGATTTTTACCTTCCCGGTCTACCAACGATTAGGGAGAGTATTATGAACGCGTATTTTTTTTTGTCGATTTTAAGTCGGAAATATCCATTTTGACCCCAATACTCCGATACGATTAAGACCATTTCCAGACTGAAGTCTGTTTGTGTGTCTCCGTGTGTGTGTGTATTCCTCCACGATAACGCCCAAACGCTTTATCCGACTGAGCTGAAATTTGGCATTCAGGCATCATTTGATCATGGAAAGAGTTAAATTAAAAAGTTGTGTTTGAAATTGGTCCACCAGAGGGGGGGGGGGGGCGCCAGACAAACTTCAATCTCGAAATATTAGACTTAGAGACTTGACAAAGAGGTGTCGTTGGGCCGCAATTTTGGTTAGATTATTTCAAGCGACACAAATAATTTTTAATTTTCGTCAAATTTAGGAAAATGCTACATCTTGTTGGAAAATAGCCATTTTAAAACCACGGAAATACTACAAATATACCAAAGTTTCGATCATAATCACTTGATACCATCACTATCGGGGGGAGGGTGGAGGGTCCAGGGATCGGGGGGTTAGCTCTTCGGGGGGGGGGGGGGGGGTTAGTCTGCTTGCCGGGAAAGTCTTGAGGTGACACAACTGATTTTTTAATTAATATATCAGCCCGGATTAAGTTTATAATTTTAAAATATGAATAGGCAGAAATGTTTTTTTTTTGTATTTATTTCCTATTTCCTATCTTTTTATTTCTTGCTTATTTAGGTCGCAGAACATCATCTGACGATAACTGACTGACATCATGTCTAGACAACGGTGTTTATAATAACGCTGAAACGTCGGGTGCCATACACTTTCCGCGGTAAAATCCGTTTTTAATTATTTTATAATGCTAAATAACCGCTCTAGTCTTCGATTTCATAATTTCCTATTATTTTACCTTTAAATCTATACTTAATTCAGCTAATCGGTGCAGTGATATAGTGAAATAAATGAAAGGGGTCACGGTCTCCAATTGGTCAGAATCGTTTATATAATATAATGCTGGGCGGACATTAACACCATTACGACAATCGTTATATTTCTCGCAGAGACAATACACTCGAAAATGACAAATAAATCAAATACATCCATTGATGGTGATACGGACAAAAGTCTTAGTTTGTCTTCGATAAAACGTTCACGTCGACCATCTCCATAAATCTAGAAAACCGCGAACAAAAAGTTATTTAATACATTTTAATCTTTTAAATAACTAAACACGCCATTTATGGCATTCTCGGAAAATTCTTACAATAAAATTGCCAAAACGATTTCGGAATCGATGGAAATTGGCCATTTTTCAGTTCCTAATATTGCCCAAGAAGTTAAAGATACGGTACACCAGTTTCGCCTAAGATCGATAATCGACGACAGGATTGACGACCTTGATAAGAACGCCATTTGAAGAAAGACAGGCTTGATTTTCTATACAGATATACAATTCTGCATAATGACAAGATATTAGAGTCTGTTAATTCCGACCCCCATTCGCCGTCTTTTAAAAGATAAAATTATTAAAGAAACTGACATTTGAGGGTTGACTAAACGAAACAGGGTGAAAGAGGCATCATTTATCAGAAACCAGCCGAAATATTCGCCACGAATTGGATTCGTTGAACATTATTTTATTACATTGTTATATTCTTGAACTTAATATTCATTATGACATGATCCTGAAGAAGAAAAAGAAAAACTGTAATTGGCTACTTGTGTGTTGCTCTTATAATATCAATGGCTATTTATAATAATCTTCGTAATATAATTACTCTTTATAAAAATCATTCTCCTACTCCCAGGCCAAAGCAATTACTTCTCTCTTTTAATCCAGACTATTCAAGTACTCGCTGGTATATCACGGAATCGCTGTATAGATTATATTTGTATCTATATTGTTATCGAGCACTACAGGTTGATTCGCTAGCGTTGTAGTCTATTTTACTGCTATAGATTATCTGACCAGTTAACTCCGTAAGTTGGCAGTTCTTAGTTGTTTCGGATATAATGTACTTACTAAATACGGTATATTAGTTAGCGTAGGTCCGGGATAGTTGATTGCAAGTTGCAAGTTTGCCTATTGCAAACAAAGGAGTCGAAAAGCGGATGTGCCGTACATGGTTTCAAAACAATAACGAGAGCCAAAAAAGTTTACCATTTATTTTACTCTAGTAAACAAAATAATTACTGCAGGCATCGACATCAATAGATTTAGTCTTTCTTGTTGCTGTTGATAATGCATTCCATGCCAAATGCGTTGTAATGCATTGTCATTTAAAATTTACTGTAACCTTTTTTTTAATAACAATTTTTTTATTTTTCTTAAAACTTACATTGTTTTATTCGTAATACTAGCACATATTATGCAAATCTAAATCCAAATTCATATTATATAAATCTAAGGCAAGTTTTCACAATTAAAGTTGATATATTGTTACATCCCAAGAAGAAAATACAGTTTTACGTACATAATAGGGTAAGAGAGTAAATTTCGAGGAAAGGGATACACAAGCCACATTATGAATTTAATAATATATTGAACAAATTACATTAAATAAATTGCCTTAATGTACACAATATTGATAAAATAATGGTCCGATTGCGTTTCTTTGTGAACTAAAACTGAAATTAGTTCAAGCGAACGAGATAGAGCAATACGTTAGAGCGGAATATGAAACGGACGATCGTCGATAAAAACTACTTGTCGGATTTATACTCGTCCGAATACATTTGAACACATTTCGTGCGGTGTTAGATTCAGATGCTTTATCCTAGGTGGGTAGTTCTAAAGCGAAAAAGTGACAACCGTTCATTTCGCATTCCGCTTTAGCATATTGCCCTGTCTCGTTCACACGAATTAATTTCGGATTTGAGTTCTCGAGCCCAATATCATAATATAAGTAGGTAATAAGGCAAGATAATAATAAAATATATATGTATAGATAATAATAATATAAGTAAACATAATATAATAATATAAGTAAAGGTAGATATAATAATTACAATATTTAACAGATAAAGAAATACTAATCAAGCGTGAATGCAAGACTATTATTTGAGTTTTCAATCTCTTTTAATCTTGACAATCTATAAAACAAAGTCGGGTTTGTCCGAACACTTATAACTCGAGAACAGCTGGACCGATTTTAATGATTTTTAATTTGTAGTATTTGTCTCCGACCCGAATAGCAGAATAACTATTAAAAAAGAAAATTGGAAAATTGTCGAAAAATTAACTTAATAGAAAAAATATTTTCACATACAAAATGTATATCCGTGTTTTTCTCATGGTCAGTTGTACGTGGCATGTTCACTTGTCGGCAGATCATCCGCTTTATTTGTTCTTGCGCCTGATATAAAAACAAAAAATGTCGTATATCACAAGGTTCTTCAATGAAGAGAATTTGTGCATTCCATTCTGAACAATATGTAAATAGTTTAATTCAATCATGTCTTGCTGACACGAGGTTGATATATATATATATATATATATATATATATATATATATATATATATATATATATATATATATATATATATATATATATATATATATATATATATATATATATATATATATATATATATATATATATATATATATATATATATATATATATATATATATATATATATATATATATATATTTACTTTTATACTTCTTTTTGTGTTATATATATATATATATATATATATATATATATATATATATATATATATATATATATATATATATATATATATATATATATATATATATATATATATATATATATATATATATATATATATATATATATATATATATATATATATATATATATATATATATATATATATATATATATATATATATATATATATATATATATATATATATATATATATATATATATATATATATATATATATATATATATATATATATATATATATATATATATATATATATATATATATTTACTTTTATACTTCTTTTTGTGTTATTATCTTAATAAAGTAGTGATCTTAATATTTATTTTGTATTCATTGTATTACTTTCATAAAATCATAAATTAAGTTCAGCTAATCTGTAACACGACATTCATTGACTGTTAGGCGGTACGAAGTTCGCCGGGTCAGCTAGTATATTCATATATGTACAATCTTTAACTTTTACCTAATTTAGATATGTACACTGTAAGTTCTTTCACAAAAAATAGTAATAGATACTAGGACTGATGGATAAGAACAAGGCTTGAGTGATAGTTACGAGAGCGTAATGAAACACCCATATTGCGTAATTTGAAAAAAACTATGTTTTTTCAATTCGTATATACTTGTGCATTGGTCGTCTGCCTGAGTGATATCGGACCGTTTATTAAAACTGGCAAGGCGAAATAATAAATAAACCGGAAATGTTTCATAGTTTCCCAGGCAACCTCTCTCATGGGCACTTTTGAATGAAACTTATCTGCTACACGGTTCGCCAAAGTTGACAAAGTTCGCGATACAAAATTCAGTCTGTAAATAAACACTCTGCAAACACTCCGCGAAGAACAACAAAAAGGAACGTGACTAACGATACACCGCCTTGGCCTCTTAAATTATTAAAATTTGTATAATGCTGAAGCACGTTACATAAATAATAATACACTTGTACCGAAATGCACGTATAAGCCGGGCGCGACACGCTTTCGGGCACGTACATATTTATCGTTGCCGGAGAGTCTATGTTTCGGAATGGAAATAATGTTGCTTTTTATTTTTATCCTCTGTTATTTTTAATTCGTGGACTTTAGAATAGTAAAATAACATAAATAGGACATCTTGAGCCCGTTTTCGAAATAAGTACCTACGCTTCGCCGAACCACCAGGGTTGCCACAACAAATACACAATTCGCAAGTTGTGATCCCATTAAAGCAGAAATGCAATTCTTTATAATTATTATGTACGTTTATGTATTTTTAGTTTATAGATCAAGAGTCTCTTCCCAAAATTGTAATGTAACAGACTATATGAGTTAGTGCTGACTTTGAGTGATGCATTCATCACGTCTTGTTGCATGTGATCAAAATACCTACATTTTAGTAAGTTAAAGTAGGTACTTAACAAAAACGCATCTACCTACCTACCTATGCTTTTACATAGGTACCTATGCACCTACTTACCTAGATACATACTTACCTACGCAAATGAACAATAAACGTTACCTCGTAAATGTAATTTCGTAACGTAAATGTAATTTCTGATAGGTTGCATTACAGCCTGTACAGAAAACATTCCACTTTTATATACTTAGCTGTCGCGCGACGGCCCTGACTGGCTAGCACCGAAGCGCCCGAGAATTTATCTAGTGGTAGCGTACGGATAATGGGCGATTGTATGAGTGCGAAATCGGTGCGTACTATGGAGATGTTATACTGTTGTTATTATACTATGACTTTAGTTTGATTTATTTCATGTGTCTGTCGAATTTATTAACACTTTATTCATCATTTTTTTGTATTAGGGATCGGCCACATCATTTCATAGTATAACAATGGCAGAAATATTACGAATTATATAACGTTATATTACATTATACAGATACTGGTGTTCTGTTATACAGGCACATATAAAGTATATATGCAGGTAAATAAAGTTATCTTTCTTTATTTTGAAATTTTGCAACAGGCGGGTTTAATATCATACGACAATGTCTTACAACCAACCCTACTTAAAGTGTTTATATGTATGTGTCCTCCGTGTAACGTGTGTAAGTGTGTTTTGTTATTTCTTTCGATCAACAGATATAAAAATGTAATTCAGTTAAATTTATCCTAACGGAAAATGCTTTAGCCGGGAATCGAACCCGGAAACCTCACAATGTTGCCTCAAACCTCACATCAGGTGACCTAACCACTATGCCACTTGGCTGTCTAAAGTCTAAAATACATTCTGTCTGAAGCCTCATTTTGCTTTTCTTCTTCTTCTTCCTCAGTATGGTTTGGTCCACTCCTGGACGTAGGCCTCTTCCTTCTTCTTCCATGTCTGTCCGCTGAAAAGCGTTCGGAAAGTGGCAACGAAATGCAAAAAATGAGGAAAATTTGTGTGCAATGATCACTCTTAGAGATATTGTCAACAGTGTGATGACAGTAATTCGGAGAGTTTCTAAAATTATTACAATTTTTAACTTTTATATCACCATAAACACTTAACGTTACGTTTTTTCTAAATATTTTAATTTAATTTGTTTTTTTCAAATTAGATATTTAGTGATGTTGGTTCTTGAAAATATATTATTTCAAATAAAGCACTTTTAAAAAAAATAGTTTATTTATATGTTTATTTAGTATATATTAAAAATAATCCTGCAATTTGAGTATGTAATTTTCTTAGTGCGAATAATTATGGGTTAAAGAAAATAACAATCATTCCATCATAGACTCGATTTTATGTCTTCTTAATACAATGTTGTAAAACTAAATATTTATCCTTTTGTAACGCCAACAGGATGATACACCCCGAAATTGCTACATCGAAAAAAATGCCCCGGGAATACAAAATCGCGTGAGGCGGCTGGCACTAAATCGGCGGGGCATCGCCAAAGCCGACATCTCCTCTTTAATTTTGATTTAAGTCTGGCTTTAGTGGATCCGCTCGTAAATTAAGGGGGGTCAAATGCTCTCGGGCCGCCGAACGTGACTAAAATATTGCATGCGATTTTAATTAAAGATTAAGCCGGCCGCACTTTAATAAACGCCCTTATCTCTGGGCAGCCGCTGAAAGGTAAATATTTAGTGGACCGGCGCAGTGCCATGGTGCGCTGGCCGCAGTGCCGTACAAATTTACACGCTGAAGATGCCGTGAATAATAGAGCGAGTAAACGTTATAATACACATAAATAAACAGAAGCTTAATTGGAGGGAGTATATAACCGATAGTCTATCTAAGCGGTAAACTTCTCTATATACGATAAGATAGTCTATCTAGGGGCTATAGTCTATGTAGCCGCGCTCTTAGTTTAGTCAAAAGTGAGATACGACAATATTTGGATTATTGGTAAGGGGTTGTCCATTAATGAAGTGATGTTATTTTTTGCAGTTTTTAACCCCCCCTCTTCATTGGTGATACATAATGATGTTTTAGACTAACCCCCCTTCATACAAAATTATGTATAGATTTTTTTTTGTTACAAAGCATCTTTAAAAACATCAGAATAGTATCTTTATATACAGGTATAATCTAATTTAATTCTGGAAATTAGGCACCGTGATAAAAAAGTTCAACTAGAGTTGTCAACTACAACGGGCGAACCTCAGGAAGTTTTAATGAAATGTATCATTCTGTCTCCTGTGAGGTAAGCGCAGAAGACTTAGGACAAAACGATCCACCATCAAGCTCCGCCACCTGCCCGTCAGAGGCCAACGCCTTACGGCGAGGCACCGGGAAAGGTAACCAGCGGGCATCCTCGCCCCCTGACTACCAGTTTTGGCAGGATATCTCCTTCTAGAATTAACCTTCAGGAAACCTCCGGTTCCCGACTGGTTACGGGTCCGAAGTCGCTTACGCGACCTCTACATGTTATATTACAGCGGTAATTCAGTTAGAATTTATCGCGGACCTGGGCGTTCTTTGCCCGTAGTGCCACACGGGATCGAGTGACCCAAGGTCATTTCATGAGTGGCATGACAATAGGTGAACATTCACCCCGCTGCTTAGGAAACAGTGTATTTCCATAGACTCCAGACCCCTTCAGCAATTAGTCAGAATGCACAACCGATTGGCTTCGCCGACCAGTGCGCAAACCGTCCAGTGGCAACGGGATGCAATCCCGCCGGGTGAAACCGGTCCACCAGCTCTGAGGCCTGAGACATGGGAGTCTTACCCGGGGTAGCCTTCCACTCGAGTAGGCTTCTGAATAGGAGCTGAATCGTGAGTTGAGCCGATTCGAGAACAAAATGGATCTTGTGGCTCAAGCTGCATGAACCGTTCACAGATAAAAAAGTTCAGACAGTCATAAGGTTGCACGTTGTTTCTGACTGGCATAAAAATAATAAATAGTAATTCGTTTTTCGGTTTAGTAATCATGCGTTTAACAAAAATATATATACACGTGATATCTCACTACACCCCCCCCCCCTTCCCCCCTTGAGATTCTTCGTGTTTTTTGCGAACACCCTCCTCCTTTTCGAGCCTCACGTGATTAATGGACGATCCTAAATCGACATATTCCTGGCAGGACTTTCTACAATAATAATATTATTGGTTGCTCAATGGTATATAAGATGCTCAATGGTATATTATACCATTGAGCATCGGAGGCCTTTGATCATGATAATTTCAAGAAAACAATAATAGTTATACTTACCAAAAACCTTGCAGTGAGAATTTCCACTATTTAGATTTCTCTTTATTTTAAGAAAATATAATAATACGTAGGGGTTAATGATTGATTATTTCAACTATTGAATTTTATGATTGGAAATCTTTTATTGTCGTAATATGACTATGTACACTTTTTTTTTTCAATGATAATTTATATTTTACAAGCTGACCCGGCGAACCTTGTACCGCCTAACAGTTAATGAATGTCGTGTTACAGATTAGCTGAACTTAACTTATGATTTTATGAAAATAATACAATGAATACAAAATAAATATTAAGTTCACTACTTTATTGAGATGATAACACAAAAAGAAATATAAAAGTACAAAAAACTAAGTACATTAATCTCGTGTCAGCAAGCCATGATTGAATTAAACTATTTACATATTGTGCAGCATGGGATGCACTCGGTTTAATTCTCTTCATTGAAGCACCTTGTGACGACATTTTTTGTTTTTTTATCAGGCGCAAGATAAAAAGCGGATGATTTGCTGACACGTGAACATGCCACGTACAACTGACCATGAGAAAAACACTGACTTACATTTTGTATGGGAAAATGTTGTTCATTTATTTTAATTTTTCGCCAACTTTCCAATTTTTGTTTTTAATAGTTATTCTGCTATTCGGGACGGAGACAAATACTATAAATAAAAAACCATGAAAATCGGTCCACCGGTTCTCGAGTTATAAGTGTTCGAACAAACCCGACTTTGTTTTATATATATAATATAGATTACTCGGACTTAAGCTTCTATTTCTTACCTAATTCCATGAAGAACTTCCATTGATTATCTAAAATAAAACTCAAATTGAGTTCTTGTATTTTTATTACATTTATTTGTGTTATTAGTAGGTAGTTTATTTTACGATTTATTTTACTATGACAAAAACAGTATGTTTGATTATGATCATTTCATATAATGTCATTTCATTTCATATATCTTTACAGATTTATTTTCATTTTACTTTGGATTTACTTCTTTGGTTAGCCTAAATTGATATAATTTAATCAATAGATTATTGTTAATTCCCAGCTTACAATATTAGTAAAATGCTTATTTGTGCCACCATTGAGGAATTCCGAAACAGACAATTACTTGTTGTTCCATTGATAATCATTCCGATATATTGTGCCCATTGAATAATGCCTTGAAAGCTACTTTTTCCAACCCCAATAATATATTTGATCTCCGCAGTATTGCACATAGCAACCCAAATATCCGCCAGATTTATGGCGATACTGTGTTATAAAAAAACTACCCTATTTGTCGTGACACTGGTCAGGTTAATATCTCTCAAATAAATCCTCAAAGTATACCGCAGCACTATCCTGGTATCCTGGCTACCTTCTTCTGACTAAACCTGCAAGCTCTCTTAGTCAGTGGAAATATGCTGAAACCGTCGCTGCCATCTGATCAGTACCCATTGCCCAAAATATGAGCTTACCCGAAACGACGACGTGGGCCGGTGTTTATCTGTGGGCCAATATTAAGTTTAAAATTACTGCGTATTTCTCTTCCACGTCCATCGATTGTCCTGAATATCTTTTGATTGATTGTCAACTTCAGATTTCATCTTGTCTATTTGGCGTTGTCTACTATCCTCTCCAGATTAAATATTTTCAGGATTTCAAGTCTATCCTTGAGTCTCCTTTCCACCTAAAACATTAATTTTATCTCGGTGACTTTAACACTTGCCTCCTTAAGGCGGACCGTTGATCTCCCAAACTTTTGGACATTGTTTCAATTTACAATTTCCACATTATCCTATACCTCTCATAGCCTGATTGACCTAATAATGATATCTCCTCCTGGTATGACAAAGTATTTCTGGCTCAGGATTTTGGCACTCAGAATTTTACGCGTTAGAGACCTAAACCGCATCGATTAAAATGTACTTTTACGAGAAGCGGAGTATGAATGGCGTACCATATTCACAGAAACTTCTATTATTAAGGATCAGTTATTTAATGAGTTAATCACAAAGCTTCATGAAAAGCGCGCGCCTTTTAATACTACACGCCTCAAACATCAGCCTTGTCCGTGGATTACTGGACGATATATTTAAGGTCACGACAAAACTTCGGTTCAAAAAATCTATTCATGTTACCTAGACAAGTTACCCGTTCAAAGACGGGATGCCCCTGTCCCTTATCGCGGGACCTAACAGGATCGTGAAGCTTGTGTTTTCTATGGTCGGCTCGACTCACGGGTAGGCTCCCACCCGGTAGTCTCCTCGAAGAGGGACTAACATGGAAAAGGCCGCCGTGAACTCTGCCTTCAACTGTCATCTACCGAAGTTGACAGTTAGGGTCAGAGGTTCCGATTCGGGGGAACACCTCGGGCGAAACTGGGCGGTTTGCGTACCATGCGTCGTAAGCCAATCAACTCCGGGATAAACCGGGGGAGTTTGAAAACGTACGTATCTTAAGCAGCGGGGGTAGTTGTCACCCGATGCCGTGTGATTTTGGCGGGCAAACGGCGCTTCAGTTTTCAATAAATTCGAACTAAATTACTGGTAACATCTGGTATAGGCCGCGCAAGCGACCTCGAATCTGTGACCAGACTGGAGATTGGAGAAATCCGTCCAATTCTGGTAGTAAGGAAGCGAGGTCAGCCCGCTGTGTCCTCTTCCCAGTGCCCCGCGTTAAGGCGTTACACTCTCAGGGCAGACTAGCGTGACTGTTGATTGTATTATCCGTAAAGTCTTTGACGTCTACTCCATGGAAGACAGAATGGCTCAATGTCGTTATAACTCAATAGAATGATGGGTTTGCCTGTTGTAATCGACACCCCTCGTATAACCCTTGTCCCAACCTTTCTCGCAACTCAATTCGGAATAACCACTTCAAACGATTCGGTGTTATTGAATTCTGTCAGAATGATGTCTAAAATTGTGTCATTGGCCATTAGCTACTCATGGAAACTTTTTAGTAAATTCAGTCCTGTGGAATTGAGACTTATTTTCGTTTGGTGGTCCCGTACGGTAAGGCACGATAAGGGGAATAATTATTAATTGCCAAGTAAAATTTCTAAGACTAAAACTACACTTATATGCATTGTTTGGCATTGGCATCGGATCCAGTAGTGCCACAATTCAAGGATAAGGGGTGGGTTTAATCGTCAACTGAAAGAGTGCAATTTGTGTTGAAGTTAACATAGCGATTTCCTGTCCTTTGTCCGCTCTGCCAAACGTTGGGCGCTTCACGTCCAATTCCACCGAGATACGAGGGACGTGACCCCCCTCCCCTTCCCTCCCCCATACTCTCTTTCCCTGCTGCTATGTTGGCGGGCGATTCTATAGTTTCCCGAATGCTTTTATAATTGCTGCGCCAATTGTGCAATGCAAGTTTGGAAAGCGGAGATATGCCAGACTGGAAGGTCAATTTGCTTCAGAAATAATAGCTGAGATAATACTATGGGTAAACATTACTGTAGTCACGTTTATGAAAACTGAGTGACTGTTTATATGCAGTAGGTAACTAATAATGTTAAGTCGTCATCTGGGATTATAAAACTCTAATTTTATTGTATCAAAAATATGCCGAAAATAGATCAATATAAGTTTTGGGTCCCTATGTGTCTATGTGGATCGACCTCCAGGTTCAACGGCTTAACTGATTGACTTGAAATATAGACTCCTGAGGGGTCAAGTAAGCGGTAAATTCTCATAAAATTTAAAAAAATATCGAAAATGCTAAAAATGTTCAAATGTACAAAAGTTTTAATATGGGCTTAGGGATACATCTTAAAATTTAAAACACTGACCCCTGAGGGGTAAAGTAAGGTTTGTGATTCATAATAAGTTCAAAAATATTCAAAAAAATTAAGTTTAAAAATGTGTCATGCTGTCACGGGATGAGCCCCAAATTTATAACACAGTCTTCTGAGGGGTCAAATAAACGGTGTGATTCATTAAAAAAAAAAACAAAAATGTTCAAAGGTTTAAAAGTTCCAAATAAAGCCCTCCAGGCACGGGCCAAAATTTTAAATTTAAAGCATCGACTCCTAAGAGGTGAAATAAACAGTGTAATTCATAAAAAGTACAAAAAAATCTGTTCAAAAAGTTCAAACGACCAACGAATAAAAAAACTATTATATTATTATGTGCCTTGCGGGCCAGGGCTAAACTAATTTATAAGAAATTGCAATAATAGCCTTTGCTCTGGTTCATGAAACCATAGGGCGAAATCATATACTGGAAAAACAAAAAAGGTTTTAGACGCGTAGTACAAACCAAACGGCATTAAATTAAATTGGAACAAACAACGAGGATTTCGTAAAATTTTATTATCTTCCTTTAACAAATACGCTAAAAGTTTATTATCTTCCTTTAACTAAAACGCATGACCAAAACCATGTCGGTTAATGAAATAAATAATGACAGAAATAATTACTCAGTATAATTAATTTAGAAGCGGAAATTGAATCCACGAAGTTATTACAAATCCTTGTTATCGATGTCAATATACGCAGTAAAGATTGATATTCCCTTATTGGAAGGATAACGCAAAGGAAAACTTCTTATTATGTTATAGATATACGAGATTTGAGGTTATTTGGATAGGTATCTGAATAGTTTGGACATGTTATTACATTATGAGATACAATGTCGGTAATTCAGCCAAATCCTCTTATTATGTCGCAAATTACGGAGGGATTCGGAAGGTTGGGCTGGGAGGTTGTCTGACCCACGAATGTGTCCGGAGAAACCACCGGTCAGATCTCTTCACGACTAAAAGGACGACGCAATCTAGTCGGAAGCCCACAGTAGTAAAACTTATGTTTTCCGACACGAGTGCCAGAGGGATAAATACTATGTAATGTTGTTATAATAATATATAATCCAGTAAAAGATATGTCGAACGGCGAGTATTAACTAGGTATCCATAAAAGCGTGTAGAAAAAAGTAATAAACCTTAAACATAATGAATCATGTCGTGGTCACTTCAAAAATCTCAGTATTCTAACGCTACCATCACTATACATATTTGAATGCATAAAATTAATATTAAAAAACATAGGAAAAATGAAGACCCAAAAAGAAATTCACTCGCATTTCACCAGATGTAGGCACAATTTAGCATTACCCCGTCCATCTCTGGAATTATTCAAAAGGGATCCAAATTACGTTGGAATGGCGTGTTACAATAAACTGCCTGAGAATATCAAAAGTATATGTAGAAACGGAAATATCACCCAATTTAAATCGAAATTAAAAGGCTACCTTATTGGGAGAGAATTATATAATATTATCGAATTATAATTAGATTACTGACAATTTCCATCTCGTTTTTTTTATTTTTTTTATTTAACTTGACATTTGTACCATTTTATTGATTATTATATTATTACTATTATTTTTAATTGTCTCCCATAATCAATTATAATTCTTACTTACAGGACCATTTAATTTTAATATTATAATTTCATGACTATCTGTAGTTATAAATATCTAATATAACTCAATTATGTGGTGAGTCTCTAATGAAATATTTAGTATACATTTTAAAGTTATTTTAACATTAAGCGGCTATATAAAATGTCTAAACAACTATGTAAAGTTTTTTGAAGACAATAAATGCGATTTGATTTGATTTTGATTTAAAAGGCCAAGGAAAAATGGTTTAAAGCGAAAGAAATTTTCGATTAAGATTGCAATCATAAACTGACAATCGCTCCCCCAAGATGCAATTATGGCCGTATTTGTTAATTGTCATTGGACCCAATGTGTTAAAATAGAAAGAAATGTCGAAAAATACAATAGTTTTATGATGAGATGTTATTTTTTGTCTATATTTTTAAAGTCATATTTTTGTTATGCCCCAAAACATTAGTAATAACACCCACAATAGTCAATTGTGAATATAAAATTTTTAAAGTCCATGCCATATAGACATTTTTACAATAAAAAATCCTTGGTAAGTTTTTTAAAAAGTCCATATGTTTGTATATTTTTTAATTCCTCTGGTAACCTGTTTTAAATGTTATGCTTCTGTATTGAGTTGTCCTTTGAAATTGTGATGTTGCAGGTATAGAATTATGAGTATACTCCCTCCCTAGCCCATGAGCACTAAAAGTTCACAATGTGATTATGGCCTAATAATGAATCTGTGTACCATATTTCAAATCTCTAAGTCCAATATTTCGAGGTGAAATATGACTTGTGCGCCCTTTGGTGGACTCATTTTAACCACAACCTTTTCAACTCATACCATCACCAAATGATGCCTGCGTGCCCAATTTTAGCGCAATCGGATGCAGAGTTCGTGCGCTATAGTGGAGGAACACACACACACACAGACAAAACTAGGTAGACAGACAGACCCACTGACAGACTACACTCTAGAAATAGTCTTAATCGCCTCAGGGCTCAAAAGTGGATTTTTCCGTCATTACCTCGATTTTTTAGCGCGTTCACAATACTTTCCCTCCTGGTCTGATAATGGGTCGGGAAAGTAAAACTTTTCATGCTGGTGTGCCCGACGACGAAGGTTGAACTACATGAGCCCCACGGTCTAATCTGGTGGGAGAATAGCGCTCGATGAAGGAGGATTTCTTTTGCGGCGCGCAAAAAGGAAGTCGGAGTGCTTAGTTTATAATAAGGACAGCAAAGAGGCTTAAAGGGTGAAAGGATAAAATCATAAGAGGAAAATTCGGCCCGAAGCATCTCAGCGCCGCTGCTGGCGCAGGCATGCGAAGTGAAAATTGGCGAAGCGACACGCTTTTATAGTAATGAGCGTTGCTTATAGGTATTACGAAAATGATGCTTTGAAATTTATGAAAGCGCAGAATGTCTAAAGTGTCAAATAAAAAGAGTTACAACGACGTTAATATCGTTACTAAAATAAAACCAACTATGTGTTAAAATCGTGATTGAGATTACGCTAGTTCCGCACTGGGAAAAATATAACGATGTAATACACGGAAATACGCATGTTTCAACAAGGATTACGTATATACATAAAACGGACTGTGGTCCATACGTATGAATTAACACGACGCATAACGGTGTTGGAGTGATGGTAGCTACGGTGTCGTAATGTTAAAACATAATGTTATTTATAATTAGTTATAATTTGTAATGTTTATGATACTATATATTTTTCTTTCTCAAATTCCCGAATATAGGTTCTCAACGTGGCCCCCTTGTGGGCGTTTGAGAATTTCAGTGGGCAGTATAAGACCCATAGAAAATTAGGGGGCGTTGAGATGGTACAGTGACGGCGTGGGCGGGTAAAAATATATAGTCTAAAAAAGACACAAAAATACGCTAATCACGTACTAATAAAGCAAACAGCTGATTTATGGCGCTGAATAAACAGCCGATTTTTGATGTTTTTATTTGGATGCATTCGGTTTGAAAGTGAACGTAACCTTATGTTTGTCATCTGCCAATTCGTTAGAGGGTCTTATATAGGTTAGAATGTCTCCAAACTATATAAAGGCAGTGATTGCTCATTCTATTTTTATTAACATTATCGCACCAATTGATAACAGAGTTTTAGGGGTTGATCTTTTACTCACGGGTTATTATTATTATTTGTTGTGTGGGGCTTTTCTAAGGTTTTTATGAGCCTTGTAACACTGCGACCATTGCTGATCTATTGTGTTCGCCACTTACTATAGTTCTGCGCTAAGCCTCGTGTCATTTAAGAACCGCAACAGGCTTTTGGCGCAAGATTCTTGTACCTCCTCGGGTTGGAGGTAATGACCACCCAAGTGGGTGTTTCTTTTACGCATCAGTAGGCCACACTCGCACATGAGGTGCGGCGGAGTTTCCTCGGCCCCTTGACAGAACCTGCACATTTTTGAAGTTGTACATGTGTTTGTTGAGGCCACAATGCCCTGTAAGCGCCCTCACCGGTATGCGTAGATTGTTCCTATTTAGCGATATGGCCTAACGGTCTTAGGGTCGTAAGCCGTAATTATCGCTTTGGATTGATTCGACCCTGGCGTGTTGTTCCAGTGGTTGACGGATTCTTCTAAACATATTTGTTTGAACATTAGGTTTGCAAGGCTTTTTGGTACACCACAGCAAGGTTCAGGGCCGTATAACGTTCCCTTTGCTCCCGTCTCAGCAAGTTCGTCGGCTTTTTCATTTCCTCTTGATTTCTGCATGACCGGGAACCAAACTCACGGGTTACGTGTCAATGTTACATAAGTATATGTTAAATCGGCTCCATGTTACTGAATGTTGCCTTACGATTGTTTTTAAGTAAAATCGAGCCTGATATTAACAAACTCCTTAAAATGCATCAAATTCAACCTTTTCATTTGATAAGTTATAAATTCAATGTCTTTTGAATGTTATTAAATATACTTCTCAATATAATTAAGTATGCGTTTTAATTGTTCTCATTGAAATATTCGTCTTTAAACTCGGAAGTAGGGAAGGAGTCATATCCTATATTACGACTATATAATATTACAGTGTAATTGCACGTTTAAATTTAATCGTGGAAATAGCTGTTTCAGATTCGCGACATATGGTAAGTAAAAAAAAATGGGGGGCTCTAAAAAAAATATATCCTCAAAGTGGGCTATTGGCAAAATAAGGTGGAAAACCTATTATATAACTACATCAAATCTACTGAAGTCAATCAAAAGAAAATCTTCTAAATCGTGTTCACGACACGAATTTTCGCGTTTTTAACCCGTTTCAATCCGAGGTTTATGCTCCGCTGTTACATCACCGCTCCTTCGGATCATTTTTCATTTTAAATCGCGCACTAATCTCGCAGCGGAAAGTGCAGAGTGGGCAAAAAATGCAGATGCACAGGAAATTTAAGCAGATAATAAGTTGCCAGCGGGATGATAAATGGAGCCGCGGATGAGAAACGACTCGCACAAAAGAGCGAACGAATAGTAATGGCATGGAAATGTCCGACAAAATAGAACAAAAGGAACAAGCATTAATGAAATTTCGTTTGAGGATTTAAGGGAATTGGCAGAATGCGAAACAACCTTAACCTGAAAAAATTGATACATGTAAAAATAAAAGGTGTGTTAGAGTATACATAGCTAAAATATAATCATATATTGATAAGTATCATAAGTACCGATAGGTACCAAAGTAATTTCTTTTATTAAAAATTTAAAAACAATGTATATTATTAAGGCATAAAATTCGTTTTCTTTACTTTCTTCACCCCACCAACCAACTTATTGTGAAAGCACAAAATATTTTTTTTGAGATGAAGAAGAAAATATTTTTTTAACCGCCCTACCTTTGGGTGGGTAAAAAATCGAATTCGAAAAGTGGGTAAAAAATCTTTGGGTTATTTTCATTAGATTTCTTAATAACAATACTGGTTTACAATAAACCAGATATTTTTTTACACAATAGACCTATTTATTACCCTTGTTACGGGTTTTTGTGTGGTTTTTGTACTCGAACGTACGTGATACGGCTTGTTGCGTTCGGGCGATAATATAGCGGACCTATCACGTACGTTCGTATAGGTATGGCGGTTAATGGTCCCCTGAGACGATTTCAACTATTTCCAGATTTAATTGTATATGTATCGAATTGTATACGTAGTGGAATAAGGTGTGGATACTTTTCATAAATTGTCTGTATGCGACATTCATTCATCTATTAAAAAATACTTTTAATGTTTAACTATATTTTTTTCAGCTAATTCAAGTAACATAATATTACACTGTTATATTTTATACTTATTGACATCTTTTTTAGAATAAATAATAAAAATGCCGAAAAAAAAACCATGACACCCATTTTTTTACAAAACATATATTATTTATTGATTACATTAAATATTTTAAATTTACATTAATTTTTTTATATTATTGGTTGGAAATCCTTTAAGTTTAATAACTTGCTCAATTTTTTGTGGCATAGAGTCCACTAAAAGTCGTAAATCTTTAGGTGTGATGACATGGAACCGTGCTTGAATAATTGCTTCAATTAGCCAGTATTTATATTAATCCAGTATTTTTAGCCCTGACCAGAGATTTTCTATTGGATTTAAATCCGGACTGTATCCTGGCCAAGGTATCTTCAAACGTTAATGTGGTGGTCCTGTAACCATTTCATGCTCGTTTTGGCTGTGTGGCATGGGGTTCCATCCTGCTGGAAGATGCATACTACGCTCTCCCTCGAACAAATCATCGATGCTGGACAATAATTTTGGCTCCAGAATCATATCTTCGTACTTTTTAGCTGTACCTTCTACCACTTCCAGTCGTCCTACACCATCTCTTGTCATGTAACCCCACATCATTACATTCAGTGGATGTTTCATAGTCGCAGTGGTGAATTCTGGTAGCATGTCTTCACCTTATCGCAGACGAACAAACCTGATTCCATCACTCCCAAAAATTGATTTTTTTGTCTCATCACTCCAAATTACCTTTTCCAGTCTTCTAAGGTCCACTCCTTAAGTGTTGCTGCCCAGCCCAGATGTTTTTGCCTCTGTTTTATGTTAAGGTAAAAAGCCTATTTCAAACTGTCTACACAGATAAATATTTGATTGATTCTTACGTTACCATTTTCTTATTGCGATTTTATACAGAATAGCGATGTTTCAATGTAATTTTGGGACCTTGTAATACAAGGAATTTTGTTGAAACTCCATTACTCGATTATATGTATCAATATTTTCCGTCCGGTTAATACGGAAATAGCAGTAGTTTCAACATGATTCATGTGTCCGACTATATAGTCGGATACGTACGGATACGTACGTACGTATCCTACTACTGTGTAGGCCCAATGCAGGGATATCCGTACGGATATCCGTACGTATCCTACTACATGCTGTCATGTCAGAAGCTAGATCCCGCGACGTAATGAAATAACATTATGTTTTAACATTACGGCACGGTAACTACCGTCAAGCCGACACCGTTTCGCGACATGTTAATTCATACGTATGGACAACAGTCCGAGTTTTTTACGAAATCCTTGTTAAAACATGCATATTACCGTGTATTATATTTTTCTCAGTGTAATGTTCAGAAATCGTGTCTGTTCCAGCTGATACGATAACTTGTTGAAAATCAGTTGAATTTGATTTAAAAGTATTTTATTGAATCATCAAGCACGAATATTTCGAAAGTGAAATTCAATTTCTGTCGACTAACGGATCATTTGTTTATGCGTGTGTTTAGTGCACTGAACATAGAAAATATAGGCATCTAGTCTTACTATTATCATTTAAAAGGTTTGAGTACATGTGATATAACTTGCATGTAATATTTCATCTTATAGAAACAACGTTGTTCACTGCCGTAGTCGAATAAAACGAAACGAAAATCTGCACCGTCACGAGCATACAAAACATCACAGAATTCGTTAATGTACTGCGCGGTGTAGTGCTTTAGAGAAGCCCAAATACAATGTATGTATAAGTATATCGAAAGTTGCTAGGGAGAATGATGTTTTTAAATTAAGAAATATTTTTTTTTATGTTACACTAACTGTAATAAATTATAATTACAAAAGTAGATGTTGAAAATTAACTAATATCGTCTAGGTCGGCCATGCCAACGAAATTCAAAATGTTAACATTTTATTGCGGGTGTCTTGAGTATCATTATAAATAGGATAAAACGAATTTACCGCGTAAAGTTTGCAGCATCCGACTTTTCGGCGACGTTGCAGCGGCCGTTGTTCAGGGTAAAGTACTGTCAATCGTCATCCGTTGTTCTGCGGGTAGGCGGTAAACTGCTGCTGTTACTTCTCAAATTATATCGGTGGTGGGGCGGCGAGGTCGGCGCGCGCAATTTTTTAAAAACTGTCGTGCACACAACACTCACTGTATACTGTGACACGTCCTTGCGCTCAGCGATGGGCATCGAAAACATGTTAAGGGTTCCACGTAGAAGAGAGCTTGTAACCGTCGTCTCTATTGAAGTTCAGGGTTCTTCTTATTTCAATAGCTTCCCGGATCATGTGGGGAAAAAAACTGTTGTCTGGATATCACAATGAAATTTTGAAACTGCACCCAGTGGTTACTTTCGCTATCGAATATGTGTTCGCATTTCGCCGATTTTTCTCGCTGAAGGTTTTTAACAGCTTTGATGTTTTTTATCAGTCGAGTGGCTATGGGCCATTTTGTTTGTCCAACATAGGCTAAACCACAGCTGCATTCAATTTTAACAAACCCGGGGTTTGCAGTGGTATTATATCGTGAAGTGTATATTTTATAGCGTGAAGTGTACGTGTGTGTGTAAGTGAGAGAGAGAGGGAGAGTGTGTATGTGTGTTTGTGTTTATGTACGCGTGTCTGTGTGTTTGTGTGTGTGTGTGTCTTTGTGTGGATGAGCGTGTGTGTATGTATGTGTGTGTATGTATCTCTTTGCATGTGTGTGTGTGTATGTTTCATGTATGTATATATACAGGATGAGTTTTAATTAACCGGCATCCTTAAAGAGGGTAAATCAGTACACGCAGAAAAGCAACTCGGATTTTTTTTTGGAAAAAGAGAAAAAAAAAATATATGAAAAAAAAAGGTTTATATTTTAATTTGAAAATATGAAGAACTTGACTGTTAAATACATTTTTGACAGGTGTTCGAGCGCGCTGCGCCATCTAGCGATAGATAAAATATCGCTAATAAACAATATTAGCGATCTTTTACCTACCGTTAGATGACGCACCGTGCTCAGCGCTT
This sequence comes from Micropterix aruncella, assembly GCA_944548615.1. Taxonomy (NCBI): domain Eukaryota; kingdom Metazoa; phylum Arthropoda; class Insecta; order Lepidoptera; family Micropterigidae; genus Micropterix; species Micropterix aruncella. The sequence continues at coordinate 16,074,325 of OX155964.1, read as the reverse complement.
TTTATACTATTTTTCAGTTTTTTTTTTCAATTAAAAAAAAAAACTATTCTATATTTTTATTTTCTTTTATTTTGTTTATTTCTACAAATATTTATCAAAAGTTGCTTACTTGCCCGTACCGTACTGATTCACCCTCTTCAAGGATGCTGGTTAATTAAAACTCACCCTGTATATACATGAGACACTGCATAATTTGCAAATCCTCGTGAAAACTCCATAGTCCATGGAAATACATTACAAAGCGAGTCCATTTATCAAAGGAAATTTCGTAGTCAAGTCGGACGACCGCCTGAGGGTAGAATAAGCCCAGGAAAATATTCTTATGGGAAACAATGTGGCACTTTATGAACAGGTAAAACCCCCACAGCCCAGATCAGCCGCCACATAAATATGTATTAAAGGATTTGCAAGAAGAAGGGACAAAGTGAGAGGTCGTTCGGAATCGCATTACTTCGCCCAAGATATATCTGCCTTCCATATTTTATCGTTCTGGGGTTGAAATGCTTTCGCTCTTTTTCAACTTATTGGATGTTATCAATGGAGTGTATCGCTCTACTTTATACTTGTTGTCGATATTGCAAAGCCTAGTAAAGAGGAATGGTTGAATCCGAAATAAGCCTGGGTTGAAAGAATAACCATGTACCAAAGTACGAGTTATGTCGAAGTGCAGCCCAAGTATTTCTTTCAAACCCCAAATATTTCTTAAAAAACCGTAATAAAAATAATTATAAATTATTAGTTTAAAAAAAAAGCACTAAAAACACACTAATATAAATGCACGTAAAAATATCTTTACTTATAGTTGTTTTGGACATAACCAGCAACCGACAACTCACGTCAATATACATCGTATATAGATATATCAATATTATTCTATTTACACTCTCCATGTACAGGTCTATATACATTTTATACAGGCACCTATGTCAATATTTACACTATTTACACTCAATATTTACAAGTCAATATATAATAGGTTTGTTATAACCTTGAAACCTGATCGTGTTCAAAGTCCATTACGTGACCTTTCTCACAAGTGCAAACACGACTATAACACGATATTCCATCATGGAATGCCAGTTCCTGTATTCCGGCTTCTTTATCAGACCTTGAAACTTAATCGTGGTCAAAGTTCATTGCAAGATCTTTCTAACAAGTCCAAACACGGCTATGATACGATATTCCATCATGGAATGCCAGTGCCTATCTTCCGGCTTCATCATTAGACCTTGAAACCTAATCGTGGTCAAAGTTCATTCCAAGACTTTTCTAACAAGTCCAAACACAGCTATGATACGATGTTTCATTATGAAGTTCCAGTTCGTTTCTTCCGACTCCATCATCAGATCAGTTCGACAGTACCATATTATTGTATTGTCATCAGAACTACATACAGCTGCTAATTTTCATGACGCTACGATCCTTGGAAGATGGTTAAATTAGTTACCTTTGATTCCATTACATAGTTACATACAGGTCGACCTAATAAAAGCGTGTCAATAATCATAAATACAATAGTTCACTTTCTGTAACGGCAGTCGAGGTTTTTATTCTTTTTACTTGTTGGTCGTTATCGCTATTAACAACGCCTTACCGTGATCGCTTAGTACCGCTTGTACTGCGAATACAACTTTTGAAAAGATTGTTTCTCTTGTCATATCATATATTAATTTCATTTATACATATACACACTTTTATACATATAAACACTTGAGAATTTGTCTTTTGACGGGAAAAAAGTATCTGTATTTAAGAAGTTCGAAAGCCCTTCATTTTCGAATTTAAAAATGGTAATGTTAGTGGTATTCTAGAACAGGTAGTCTGTAGGTCCTAGAACAGTTTTTTTTAATATTCATCACAAATAAATAAATATTTAACATATAAATACTAAAAGAAAAGTATTTTTTAAAAGACATTACCCCACTTTTTTAAATTATTGTTTTGAAATTCAGCTTAAACTGTTCTTCGATTTTTGACAGAATTCAGACCCGAATGCGCCCCTTTTATGCCCCCTGCAATTTTACACAACTGCTCAACTAAAAATGAGTGTAATGTGTTCAGGGTTCATCTATGTATGTTTTTAGTTTTTTTATTCCACTATATCTTTTAAACGCCTAAGCCGTTTCAAAAGTGTGTCGTATTGTAGGATTGTTATATCATTTTAAGTGTCATAGGATACCTTAACTGTCCAAATATCATGTGAGTAATTATTTAAATGTCCAAATGTCCAAATATCAATAATTTTACATAAATATATGATGTTTCGTGTCAAATGAAAGGTCTGATTGAGTAAATTCCAGAAATATACATCTATCTATATGGATAAACACGTAAACCACAAAAATTTCATCAAAAAATCCGTAGTAAATTAGTTAAAAATACAATACTTCACTTTCTGGTAATGGAAGTCGTGTTTTTTATTCTTTTAATATTTTTTTTTACCCAGTCGGGTTTCTGTAGTTTTTGACTTGAGTAGCGAGAGAGCGATCCTTATAGTACATTATTTTATGTCGTTACGTTACGCCGTTTAAAATAATTATTATTTTCCACTCGCCAAAAGCGATTCTATGGCGAGAGTGTTTGTAATGGGGTTGTTGGTCCATACTTACGTACGGACCAACAACCCTAAACGGTCAAACGGTATACATGCCAAGCTTTTGAATTATTCCCCACCAATCTTGGCTCGTTTTGAAAGTTAGTCAGTTAGGATATTGCTTTTTCTCAAAATATATCCACGACCAATCTATACAAGAATTCATACATCTCAATACATTTTAGAAAGAGCATTTCCAATATTCAGCAGTATTTCGCTTCAGTAGCTTTGAACGTCGCCAGATTCCGAATTCCATATACATTCTAAAAAAAACGTCACCTCAAGTCTTTCCCGACAAGCAGACAACCGTCTCGAGCGTCCTCACCTAGATTTTTTTTAGTGCGCTCAAAACACTTTCCATCGGGTTGGGAAAGTAATTAACAAGTTGGAAAGTAATATATTTACTGTTGTAGTCGTAATTTATAGGTAGGATTTGCTATTCTGAGATCTTTTCAAAACTAATATAAAACTTCATTTTATACAGAGTTAAATATCGGTGCAGCGGGAAAGAAATCGTCGATTTGTTGATGAGCATATGTGTAGGTGGTGGGGACGCGGCGACCTAATGGACCGAAAGTGATGATAACGGGCCGATTCGAATAATGAGATTAAATCGAAAATTCCGGTTTTTAAATCAATTTGCTTGCCAGATTGGTAGTATGTTTTAGAAAATAGCATTTAACCCCTATACTTGTGAAGTAAAAACTCGGCCGTACCTTTTGCATCCCGGAAGGGACGTTACACATTCTAGGGGAAACATCACGGACTTAAAGATACACTGGTATATTATTTGGGGCAACATGGAGTAGTGTCTTCCATGTAAACTAGAATAGAGAGTATATATTCAAGGGTTAGATTTACTCAAGCAAGAAGGCCAACTTTAGCATATTAATCACTAATTTAAACAAATTGACTTTGAATGGTTATAATCACAAATTGTTTCCAAATGGGTGGGATTATCCTAAGCAAATAGTTACAGAGTATTTATATACGGGTATCTTATACTTCGGTTGGTATACATAATAATAACCCACAGGTATAAATTGTAAACACTTTTATTTGGCAGTTTAGATATTTGGGAAAAAACATTATAAATTTCTGGTTTAGCCTATATTATAAGAAAAATAAAAAATGAATATTTTTATAAAAAAAATCTAATGCAACATATTTTAAAACACGATTCAAACTATATTTTAGGATAAGTGCTTTTTCTAACTATATTGTTGTATAACGTATACATATTTATATAGAGGATGGATTCGTATAAACGTGAATAAGTATAAACATTTTTATAGAGGATGGATTCGTTTTACCAATGAAGAAAGGAATGTTCGGACAACAACAGCTGTCAATAAACAAAAAGAGATGATAGTAGAAAAAGAAATTTGGATTTATAAATAATAACCTCGAAACCAAATGTCAGATTACTGTTCAGTATTCCAATGTGAATGCTGAAAATTGCAAAAGAGATACTTTCTAAAAACTAAAAAAACAATGGTTTCAAAATTGATAGGATAGACCGGGAATAATAGAAACAAGAGGACAATTGAAAGAATTGACAAAACACTTAGTAATATAAAATATTCTACGCATGTGTTGATTTCTGACATTAGAAGCCAAAATCTAAACAATGGAATCAACCTTCACGGAAACATTTAAATGTATTTCCATAATATCTTAATGGTGAAATTAGTTAACTTCATATTAGTCTGATTTTATTAAACATTATATTTAGTAAACATTACATTAGAAAATGTAATATTGTTTTATTCTGGAATTCTGTAGAATTTTTAAAGTATTCACTAGAATTTAACAAATTAAGAAGGTTTGATAAATTGTAAATTCCGTCCCATGGTTAAAGGAAATACACACATAGCATTACTTAATTATCCTTACTTACGTAGTAAATTAATCGTTTTCGTATTGTCTTTTTCTTGCTTGTTTTTGTAATTTAAACATTTTGATTATGCGTAAATTAGTGAATTTATAAGATATAAAAGTTTATACATATACTTTCCTCCATAACGTTTTTATTCGTCGTATCTCTGTTTTTGTTTGCGGACTCGTTTAAACGTATTTACGAATTAAAAATATCGCGAAACGCTTGATTTTCGGGCTTTTTCCAACAGGAGAACCCTAAAATATCTATCGTCCTTTTTCCAACAAATAAGGCCTAACCGCGAATTACTTTTAACAGTTGTTAATATTTTTTAGTCGAGTCAATACTTCACACAGTCTAGTCTACAGTCTACTCTACAGTCGAGTCAATACACTACAATATTGTACTTGATAATAAAAAAAAACTATTTAAAATGATATTTCAAATGTTTCAATATCTTTTTCAAACCATTCTCTGGCGTCCCACGTTTGAAAACATTTCTGGTGATCTCGAAATATCATTAAATCATTATGATAAGTCAAATACTAGTAAACAGTCAAATTACGTACACAAACTACATTACATTTATATCATTTCATTGTAGAAAGGTTACAAAAGTATTTATAGAAAAAGAAGTATCTCTAGTGTTTCTATTGTCCATGGTTTACCCTTCAGGTGTTGGTGGAAAGTATCTTGAAAAAAAATAAATCACTGATACAAGTTATATAATTTTATTTTTCAGATCATTTATTATAGTGTCCCATTTCCACTATAAAGTAAGGTTTATTCTATTTAATAAGCACGGTGAGTATTTTCTTTTATCACTCAATACACGATTATCTTTGGACGTATTATAAAAAATAAAATGTGATGAAATTCAACAGTTAAAATGTGTTATGCCATTAACAGCATCAACTTAAATTCCACTGTGGGCAACATTATTTCTGCGAATTTCTTAAGGTAAGGTCTAACTATGGTGCTGGGGACATTTTATTTTTCTTGAATATAAAAGGTACGTTTGTGCGTGAAAAAGACAGTTATATTCCGTGTATATGCAGAAGCCATACTTTTGGTGGCTTAAATAGTAGGTGAAATTGCCAATTAACACATTCAGATACTAAAATGAATGAAGCATTTGATAGCACCAAGTTAAAAAATTAATCCTGGCAATATTCGTCCGTCAGCGAAGGGAACATACCATTCAGACAGACAGTCAGTCATTTAGCTAGGAGAAGAACTTCAAGCCGATAAGCCCTAGCGATATTGTCGCTCAGAAACATATTGCTACCAGTAAATTGCATATCCCTGGGTGCCCTGCGATTATACTCGCATACAATTATGCATCAACCTGCGATGAAACAGACATTACATTGGTGATTGGTTCTACTAGTTCTACCGAACGATCGATTTTTTGATACAGTTCACTTAAAGAAGAGTTTTTACACGACTGCCCAACAAAAAAGTAGTGTATTGTGTTCAGCATTCATCTTTGTATTTTTTTTCGTTTCTTTATTCCACCTAAGCGCTTGGACCTTCTAAGCGCTTGGACCGATTTATAAGTGTGTGGTATTGTTTGGGCCGTTATGTCATCCAGAGTGTCATAGGGTACATTAAATGTCCAAATACTGAGAGGGTAGTTATCTAAATGCCCAAACTGTCAATAAATTAACATAAATATATCGTATTTAGTGTTAAATAAAAGGTCTAATTGAGTACATTCCGGTTATATACCTACATCTATCTATATTGATGAATGCATAAATCACAAATATTAATAAATATAATTATAAATACAATGGCTCACTTTCGGTAACGGCAGTTGTGTTTTTTATTTTTTTAAATATATTTACTTGTTTATATTGTTTCGGATCTGTCAATTAACTTAAATCAAAATACAGCTTCAATCATAGTGATCAACCCGATATAAACGAACGTATTTTCTAGTGTTTAATAGTAGGACCATTTTCGATAAATAACCTTGACCAATTTACCGAAGTCAGCCTCCCTGGAGATCCGCCTATATAAAAAGCAACATTAAAATCCCTAATCAATCGGAAATGCTCGCGCCATAGAAGCCATGTAATGGATTTTATGCCTTCCCCTTTAGCTTTGCTATATATTGCAACGTTGCCATATGCTCCATATAAAATACAACACTTAAGGCGACATATTGCTTTACTTAAATATGATGAGATGATAGACCTTGCTAAAAGAACCTACAATCATTTAAGAGCCTTAAAATCCGTAGACGTGATAAAATCTAGTAAAGGTCTCGTAGATCCTAAGTAAAGTATTGTCCTTTAAGCGTGTCTTATTTCGAGAAAGACCAGTCGGGGTCTTTGAAAATTTTCGCCATATCGACCCTACTTTATTTTTTTTGTTGAATGTTTATAATGTTCGCTGAGTATGATTCATTTTAAAAATCGAAAGATAAATAAATGGTTTCAGGATTGATTTAAGCACTATGAACAACGGGTTTTGATCGTTCTGATGGGGATCGATGGTGGTACTTATATATGAACTTCACCATTGTCATCGTCATCATCACCATCAGCCGGTAGACGTCCACTGTTGGACGTATTCCTCCCCCATAGAATGCCATGACGAACGGTGTGGCAATGTCATTGGTCTATCTTGAGGATGGGGGGGGGGGGCGGGCATTCTACACCGCGCCTGCCTGTTCGAGGTCGCCATTCGAGAACCTTTTTTCCTAGCGGTTGTTCGTTCTGCGTACTATATGGCATGCCCATTGCATTTTTAAGTTGCTAATTTTACGAGCTATTTCAGTGGGCTTAGTTCTTCTGCGGATTTCCTCTTTTCGGATTCTACCACATTGTAAAACTCCAAGCATAGCTCTTTCCATGGCTCGCTGTGCGACTTTTAGCTCTTGTATGTGGCCAATAAATAGCGATAACGTCTCAGTGCCATATGACACCAATACGCACTGATTATAGAACTTCATCTCTGTCATCTCATGTCACAAATATAGCTCTGCTATATTTGTGACAAGTAGATATGGTACAGTTTCTTAAACGCTGCCCATCTGAGTTGAATTCAAACAAGGCAGACCTCCTTGTCTGTCAGTTGTTAAGTCTGTGTAGTTGGATCGTCTGACTTAAATAAACATACTGGTCGATAGCTTCAATAATATCGTTCCAACATGCATCGGTATGGGTGCGACATGGGCATTTGACATGATTTTTGTCTTAACCATGATCATTTTTAGACCTACCTGTTAGGAGACTTTATGGAGATATCTAGCTGTTGTCACCGCATGCTAATTGCCGACTGCATATTAGTTAATTCGGGCGTTGAGAAATAGTAGTGTAAGGTTGCTATAATTATTATTATTCTATAATTATTATTATTATCTTACTTATTTTACAATAAACACCCATTACACATCAGGGGCCTTGGGCAGGTTCACTTTAAGAAACAGGGACAGTGTATTTTGATTAAAAACTATTTATAGCATTGGGGACTTCGACAATATCGATTTTTCACAGCTCTATTGACTTTCTTGACTTTTTTTTATTTGTTACTATTTATATTATTGGCCATTATACAATTGTGATTTTTTTGTTCCTAACTATTGGCTATTGACTATTATTATTATTATTACTGATTTGTTTGTATTTGTATTTTTTTTTTAAAAAAATCGCCTTTCCAATTTGTGAAATTATGCAATAATTCTGTTTGAATGTCTATATGAAAAAAAGTCTATATGAAAATTCTATGAAAGTATGTAAGAATTTTAATAAAAAATATATTTTTTTGTTTCCTATATATTAATTAGGATATTCAACGTTCATACCTTGTAATACCAACGGAGTAATACTAAGGAATTCATATCAACTAATTTAACCCTTGGAGTAAATGGGTATTTTCATGAATGCATCTGTCTCTTTTGCAGGATTTTCGGCGACATCGACCTTAAAGTAATATAACTACGAAACTACTACACCAATCATAAAAAAAACAACTGCACAATGATTGCATTGAAATTTCGAATATAGAATATTGAAATATCATTTTGTAAAACAATTAGATAATTATGAATAAATATGAGAACGTCAAAGAAGTGAAAAAAAACGCGGAACCAGATCTGGTCGTATCATACTCAACGGATAATTGTTTCAGAACCAGATGTGGTCGTATCATACTCAACGGGTTAAAGAAAAAAAATTATGATGAATGCTGAAGTAGGAAGATTTGTATTTACATGATTTAATAATAATAATAATAATAATAATAATAAAACTGTTTATTCTTAAGAAAAGGCGAGTTTATTGCCTGCAGGCAATATTTTAGAGCTAACCTTAGGATAAGGAGGATGCGTTTTGGTCGCTACAGTACCGTTTATTTAAATATACGTATCTCGTATGGCAACGCTGTTCCTGCCATTTCCTTTGAGGTCCTTTCGCAGGGCGAATAAACCGATACGAGGCATACTTCAAACGAAATATACTCGCTTCGACACGAGGCGATTGAAAAACCTCTCGCGGAAATTAAATTGAAATCTGAAAATAAGCCCATGCCGAGCGTCGAAGCGAGGTTTACGGTATCAATACCGTACAATACGGTGATTGTGGCGTGACAGGCACGAGGAAGTGACGGTGCCCTTGCGGGGATGCGTCCTCGTCGTTTAGGATACCCAGCTGTCAGCCGCACGTCATACGGTGACGCCTTCAATCATTTAATATTAGTAGAATCTAACTAACTTAATAACAAGATAATAAATATATTAAAAAGAATGAAAAACACGACTGCTGTTACAAAAAGTCAACTGTTGTATTTATATCAAGGTAGGGAGGACGAGTAAAGTAAAGTACTGTCTCCTTTTCAATTACAGATATTTAATAAAATCAGTCTTATATTGTTGTTATGTTCAGTTGAAATCAAAGTATATTTAATTATTCACCTTTTCATCCTGATATTTTTTAAATATCTTCTTTATATTTTGTACATTGATGCAATGCATCTTTCATTATCTTAATGACATTTGATTGAAACCTCAAATAATTACATAAAATTTAACGCCCTCTATACTCATTTGTGTGTTTTCTTTCGAACTATCTTTTTACATTAGTACCATTTCTGGTCGCTTGATGTAATTTACTGTTTATTAGTGTAAACAAAATTTATGAGAGCGATTTGACTCCCTTCCCATGTATTGAGCGATTTTGCCCATAAACAACCATTATCCTGAAAGTCTAAGCTATTCAAAAATATATATTTCATTGAGGTACCCGATTTTCCGTTAGCTTCTGGAATCATTTGTAGTACTTTACTTGTAATTACTTGTAATAACTATTTTTATTACGTTGAACTATTTCTTAAGAAATATTTGTGATTTTTGTAATTATCCATATACATATACATATACATGTATCCATATACATGTAACATTTATCCATATACATGTACATTTCCAGAATGTACTCAATCATACCTTTCATTCTACACTAAACACTGGGCCCGATTGCGTTTCTTTGTGAACTAAAACTAAAATTAGTCCAAGCGAACGAGACAGAGCAATACGTTAGAGCGGAATATGAAACGAACGATCGTTGATAAATACTACCTGCCGAACTTATACTCGTCTGAATAAATTCGAGCATATTTCGTGCGTTGTAAGATTTGACCTAGGGGGGGCAGTTTTAATGCGGAAAAGTGACAACCGCTCATCTCACACTCCGCTCAAGCGTATTGCCCTGTCTCGTTCATACGGACTAATTTCCGATTTTAATTCACGAAGAAACGCAATCGAGCCCCTATTTATCTTAATTTATGTACATTTAGACAACTGCTTATACTTGATATTTTGACAGTTAAGGTACCATGTGACACTCGGCATGACAAAAGATTCTAGCAATACCATACTTTATAAATGGTTTAGAAATTATGGTGGAATAAAGAAACTGAAAACATTACGAGTAGATGAACTCTGAGCACATTACACTTGTCAGCCGTATATTAAATGTAATGATAACTTCAATAATAGAGCTATACCCACAATAAAGAATTCTATGACATGAATCTTATGAATATGACGGATCAGCTTGTAAATTTTAATATTATCGATGACAAAGATTCCAATATTTAACTGAAAATAACGAGTAATATTGGCCTATAGTTAGATATAAGAAAATAACCTCTTGATTTTCATATGAGCGTAATATGGGCCGATTTCCATTGCTCAAGAAAAATCCGCTTCCAAATTATTAATTAATGAATTCGTAAGACCAGCTGAACAACCTTTAATCAAAGAAGGCGGAGTACCATTCGGGTCGGGACCTTCTAGGTTTTTGAAAATACGTTCAGGGTAGTACACCTGCAGCGTTGATATATTGATTGAATCGTTTTTCATTGGATGTGTTCTTCCTGACAAATCTCCTTAAACTCAATAAAGTGAAAGGAAAGGTAAAGACTTGTATAAATAAAGCTAACAGAAGACTGACAAATAATGTGGGACAAAATGATCAAAATACGAGATCTTATCTACGTCAGATAAATCGTGACTCTCGACGGGCATTGTATGTGAAAAGAAGAAGACACATTTGGGGGATATTTAAAGGGACATTACTTAGAATTAAATATTCAATATAGGCCAAATTGGATATAGATAGCTTATTTCGGCTCCTGAATATTATATTAAAATAAACTAATTCAGCTAGAAATGTACCGGGCAAAGTTACTTATAAATGAATTTGGTCTAATGGTTCCGGCACTCAGTCCAATTATATCCTTTGCATAATAAATACAGTCTACTCGGAACCCCACGAAAAATCGACAGGGTGAGGCGAGGCAGGCACTATTCTGTACCTACGTGATTTGCAAGTGCTTTACTATTCACACTGTCTTCCACGGTTGTAGTGTGCGATATTATGGGACGTAGACTATTATAGCTACGATTCTCGTCTCCCTGGCGGTACCTTCGATGTTCGAATTCGCAGCAATATTTGGTTTCTTTTACTTCCACGCCGCTGTTAGGACGCCGTCCATATGCAGTTAAGAATTGAGGATCCCAGCTGTGTTCAGAAGCCAGTATCACTTCTCGAGATGAGTTTTAGTACAATTTATTCCACCGTTTTAATTTATTAATCCACCGAGGGTCCATCACTCTGTAAGAAAGACTCCTCTGTTACAAAGAAGGGCTCCTATGATGCATGGTGTCATTGCATGGGGAACCTGTACGAAACAAGTACTCAAACCACTGGTTAAAGCCGAGAAATTGTTAATGAGCGTTATTTACAGGAACCATCCCCGCTATGATTCTAGCCTGCAGTTCAGCGAAGCAAGTGTTCTGGATATTCGTCAACAAGAGCTGTCGACTACAACGGGCGAACCCGTCTCCGCAGGAAGTTTTAACGATATTGATCGTTCTGTCTCCCGTGAGGCGAGCGCAGAAGACTTAGGACGAAACAGTCCACCGTCTAGTTACGCCACACGACCGAAAGAGACCAACGACTTACCGCGAGATAACCAGGTTAATCGCCCAGCGGGCCGACACTTGCGCCCTTACTACCAGTTGCAACCAGATTACTCCGGTCTCCCGACTGGTTACAGGTTCGAGGTCGCTAGCGCGATCATATCCCTTACGTAACGTTGATTCGGTGTCTACCCAATCTATCGAGGATCACAGCATCCTTTGCCCGGCTGTTTACCTGGTATCGGGTAGGCGATTGGTCGTTTCAAGAGCAGTTGCCGTAAGGTTAACAACTACCCCCGCTCTATAGGAACAATACTGTTTCTAGACTCCCCGGCTATCAGTCGGAATGCACAATCGATTGACGGACGCCGCACGATGCGCAAACCGTCCAGGAGCGCCAGAAGATTGACTCCTAAGGGAAACTGACCCACAGGCCAGTGTCGTACCAGGGCTCGCACTTCATACGTGGAGGCCGCCGGATGGGTGTCGACCCGTGAGTTTGACCGTCCCTGAACATATGGGTCTTAGTGGCCAACCGCAACAGGCCCCATTAGCTCCCGTCATGGCAGTTAGCTGGATATTCGTCAGTTGTTCCTAACAATGCCTAATATTTTTCACAAGACATTAGAGAAGTGCACTCGAAGTAAGTAGCAAAGACCGACTAGAATGGCAGAAGGGATGAACTATGTAATTCCTTACGTACATACAACCTTTACCAAATACGGTTAAATTTACGTGGAAGAGTTAATAAAAGTGTTCAAAATAAACACCGATTTAAGACAAAAGACAATAGACTTCTTGACGATTTAAGTAATGTAAAAACTGAATTAGAAATGCTTCAAAGAATAATCTAACATAATGTGTATCTGTGTCAGTTGGAACTCTTAAGTCGTTTGTCATTGCTCTGATGTATTCGTGTGTACGATCAGAGAAAAGTTGAAAATTGAACATTCGGTCCGGGTTCAGTCAGATGTCAGATGTTTTTCTTATTGTATTTAAATACATTAAATTGTATTTCTTAGTGTCTTATACTGAGCAATATAAGCGTTAAAATAATGCAAGCAGACTTCTTGAGTGTCAAAATATGTTTTTTATTTTTGATTTCTTGAATAACATAAAAATAATGTTTCATATTGATAAAACCACAATTATAAAAAGGATAAAAAACTAATTCAGTGAGTGAATTTTGTAGCACCCGACTTTTTGGCGACGTTGCAGCCTCCGTTGTCTAGGGTAGACTGTCTACCCTAGACAACGGCGGCTGCAACGTCGCCGAAACGTCGGGTGCTACAAAATTCTAGCGATAAATTCGTTTTTTTATCTTATTTATAATGTCAAATAGAGCGATAGTCTCCGATTTCATAATACCACAATTATAGATATTTCATAAAACCACAATGTTATATCATAATGATACCACAATGATAATCATAATGATAATGATATCATAATGATATCATAATCATAATGATATCATAATTATACCACAATGATATTCGATTTCATAATCCCACAATGATAGAGATTCGTCTTGTCCTTGAAATAATGTAATGTGACTAATTTAGATACTGTTCGCCCGCGTGCTCTAAGGAAGCGGGGGCTGAGAAAGCGGACGGATGACCCCGCCCCCGAGCGTCTCCTTATATCGTGCACTCTCCCAGTACTAGTACTGGGAGAGTACTAGTACTGGTAGAGTGCGGGGTATGAAGCGACGTTCGGGGGCGGCTTCATCCGCCCGCTTTCCCAGCCCCCGCCTTCTCGGAGCTCGCGCGCGAACGGTAAATGTCATATTTAAACAAAAACTGTACAGTTTAATTTGTGTCTTATAAAAAATATATCTGTTGCTCTGTTGCTTTGGGGGGCTAACGGGCCCATGATGAGGTGGCCACGATGACCCATGTGTTCAGGGTCGGTCACACTCACGGGTCAACACCCATCCGACGGCCTCCCCGCATGGGGTGCGAATCCTGGGTAGGACACTGGGTCAACCAGTCTCCCCTGGGAATCAAACCTCTGGCGCCCCTGGACGGTCTGCACACCGTGCGGCGCAAGCCAATCGATTGTGCTCTCCGACTAACAGTCGGGGGAGTCTGGGAACTGTATTGTTTCCTACAGAGCGGGGGTGGTTGTCTACCTTACGGCGACTGCTCTTGAAATGACCATTGGCCATCCGATCCCGGTTCAGAGTCGGGCAAAGGACGCCTTGGTCCGCGATAGATTCGGTGCACTCCGTTTCACCGCTTCGTAAGGGAGAGGACCGCGCAAGCGACCTCGAACTCGAAACCAATCGAGAGACCGGAGAAATCTGGTCAGAATTGGAAGGGAGGGCGCGAGTATCTCGAGCCCGCCGGGTTTATTCCTGGCTAACTCGCGGTAAGGCGTTGGACTCTCACGGGTTGTGACGTAGCTGGACGTAGAATTGTACTGTCCAAAGTCTTCTACGTTCACTGCAGGGCGACAGAACGACTAATCGTTAAAACGTCCTGTGGTGACGGGCTCGCCCGTTGTAGTCGACACCGCAAGATGTTGCTTATGTACTTTTAAAAATTACCAATTCATATAATTATACTCGGGTTTTAAATAAATCCATTTTATTTCATAGAATTTATCTTAAATGTCTACTTTTTTGTGCCAGCTGTTAATTTATGAATATTTGTCATATTAATAAAGCATTCACAAGAGAGATATCAACTATGGTTACCAATTGCTACCATTACCAAAGTTGAATAAAGGACTGCTCGTTTAACTTTAAAACAAAGGAATCCTGATATAGTTTAGGGTATGGTTGGATCAGCAGAAAGTACCGTTTGGCTGCATAATTTGACAGAACTTATGCGCGAGTTTCACCCGTGCACTTTGCCAAACTACACTTTCGAAACACTTTTAGCTCTGCCGGAATTATATTAACTAATTATAAGGGGATGGCTTCTGGATTTAGGCACGTAACTTGTTAGTTGGATACAAAATACCACAATAAAGTGGAACCTTATCGTTCCATTTAGTTTATTCTGTTTGATTGGATTTTATGTATTCGTAGCATCTATATTTGCAGCTTCTAGAATTGCTATACTTAGTAGTATAAATACCAACATTCTTGATTATCGGTAACAAGCATGGTTGAAATTGTTATTTCTGCAATATAATAAAAGTATAATTAAAAGTATAATTAAAATTGGGAAATGTAGCCTTATCAGTCAGCCAGTTTAACCGCCGAACATTTGGGTTATTATTGTAAAAAATCATTGTTTTTTTTTAAATTAAATTTGTAATTGTCAGATATATTTTATTTGAATGTAATATATCAATCTACTAATATAGATACATTCCGCAAATGAACTGCTAAATATGAAGAGGCTCGTGGATTATGACTTTTTACCAATTCCTTCCTCATACAAACCAATCTCAAAAAACTTCTCTCAAAAACCTTTTTTTTACTGAACTTACGGGATAAAGCTTGTTGCGCTCGGGCGATTATATAGCGGACGTATCACGTACGTTCGTACGGGTAGGGCGGTTAATAGTAATGACGTACTTAATTTAATTTTTAGACTGTTTCGGTAAAATAATTTAATACAAGAGAGAGGGCTATATTTGCTTTGCAAACTTGCTTTTTGACCACCAATTTCAAATATTAGAAATGTGCAAATAACACGGTCTGATATTTTGTGTACCGTGTAAGGCATGTTATTAATGTAAGACAAGCCGCATCCCCTCGCCCTCCTCTCCCCCCCCCTCACCAACTCCAACTCCCTCCTCCCGTGCATCAATCCCCCCCCCCACCCGATAGTGTTTGTGTTCGATTAAAACCGCGAATGTCATTCTAAGATTGTGTAGTGTTTTTGTAGTGTTTCAGAAGTATTTTAGTAGTGTTGGAGACTCGGTCCAACATACCCACAACAAAAAAGTAATTTCTAGAGAATCGAAATCGTAAACACGCTCGAATATACACGAGTCAGCTGCAATTGATTTCCAACTAAATTCGGCATTTTATGCACAGTCAAATGATGACTAATGTCATTTCTTCTGATCGATACGAATTAACACACTTATTTCTCACCCCACTCACAACTATTGCATCACTGCACACGATATAAAACGCAGTACATTTCGATCGATCAATATCATTCCCTGGAGGACAGTAACCGCGCATTAACAAGTACTCTCGCCCTACGCTTCACTTCGAGTCAACAAATCACGCATAGTATACGCGACTATTATTATCTTCGAATCTATCGCGGCGCTTCACACTTCAGATACACAACCACGGCTTCACCTCGCGCCCACACTACCTACACAACGGCGAAATATCAATCAAGGCGTTACGAACTGGCAACCTACTACAGACCTTCTGAATAAATACTTCAACTTCAACTACAACGACTTTCAATAACGGAGAAAACTTCTTGATGAGAACCACCCTTCGCTCACAATCAATTGGAGTCAAGTGAAGGGTGGCAACTCTCAAAGTAGTATTTCAGTATTATATTTGTAAAATTTTTCGAGGTATTAAACTGAAATTTTTCCGATATGATGTTGTATTGTCTTAAAATGGCGTTTAAAAATTGTTTTTGTCGCTTGTATATAAGATATTCCAATCAAAATGTTAATATTTCAATATTTCGAGATTAAAGTATGACTAGCGCGCCCCCCGATGAACCGACTTCAACCACAACTCAAACTCAACTCAACTCTTGCCATTACTAAATGAAGCCTGCACGCCAAAATTCAGCTTAATCCGATGAAGCGTTTGGGTGCTATCGTGGAGGATTACATACAGAGTCGCAGACATACAAACACACAGAAGTGTGTTCACAATACTTTACCTCTGCCGGGAAAGTAAAAATGAACACTGAAGCATCCGAACCAAACATCGTCTATGTAGTTACTTCTATGACAAATGTTTCTTTGTGAGAAATAAACACAGAAACAAGTTACCGCTTCTATGCAGATTGTCTGTGGCTTATGGCCTCCACGAGAATGGAGATTATTCCCTATTGTGTGGCGCATTCTGTCGCAATGATTAATAATTCACATAAATATGGGGAACAGCCAGTTTGCTTTCATGTACATATAATGAAACTTGGCAGAATATTTGCATTTCACAAGGAGGAACGTACAATAATATTGGCACATTTTAATGATATTATTGTCAAGACTCATGTTTTGTCAGAGATAATATAAGTGGGTAATTTTTTTTATACAATTTATTTTAATACGTTGCGTTGTGATTAACAAATCGTAGTTCTCTTGGAGGATAGAAAATGAAAGATATTCCTTCAGATTGTTCAACCTCACTTTTATGAGAATCAGTTTATCGTTCTAAGAAAAAATATTCATTAGACATATTTTGAAACTTAAAATGCACAAATGTCGGACTAATCGCTACTATCTTACATGCTATCATTTCAAAATCAAAATTTTAGTTGTAATCGTACAGTAGGTATGTATGTACTCGTATGTAAGAGTATATAAAAATGGATATTGGTATATCTGTCTGCCTGAGCTTAATAGACTTCGACGCCGTTTGACCAATCACTTAGAAAATTGGCACATACAGGATGAGTTTTAATTAGTGACACCTTGAAGTAGGTGGAAAATACGTAACTTTTAATAAAACACTTAAGTAAAACCAAAAAAAAAAGTCTCTGAAAAAAAAAACTTTTTTTTTGTTGGAAAGTTTGAAAATTTGACTCATAAATAAAAGTTTAACAAGCATTGAACGACGCGCTGTGCCGATGGCACAGCGCTTTCTAGCAAAATGTAAAATATTGATAGATGGCGCAACGTGCTCAAATATTTTCAAAACATAAAATTTTTCGAATTTAAAATATATATATTTTAAAAAATATATACTTTTTTAATTTTATTGTATTTTCCATTTTTTTATTAAAAGTTGTTTATTTCCTCGTAGTACTAATTCAACCTTTTCAAGGATGCCACAAATAAGAAACTCAACCTGTGTATGTATTACTTTAATGAAAAGGCTATTATGCTATCAGCTTTGTTATAACTAGCCACCAGATAACGCTGCAACACATCAACTTCTATACCCTTCAACCGATCGCTATGAAAATTGCTATATACACGTATTTGTACATGGATAATGTTTTCGCGCTATCTACTTTGTTGTCGCTCGCCACTAGATGGCGTTGCAGCATATCTACTTCTATACATATACATTTTGCAATACCACTCAGGAGATCCGCTTTCGGCCAATCCAGTTTCTCTTATCTTGCCCCCAAATTTTATAATTGCCTACCACCAAACATTAAAGACATTAAAATTTCATATAAATTTAAAAATAGTTTGAGTGTCTACCTCCTAAATTGTACAAATGCAGATATTGAACACCTTATTAAATAATTGAATCTTTATAATAAAAACGTAATAGTATATTATGTAGTAATATAAATTGATGATTTCTAAAAGTAATTTTATTTTAATTTTTGTGAATTTATTTCGTATATTATTAATACATATTAATACTTATTAATACATATATAAATAAATATTAATTTTTATCATGTTTTAAAATAAAATAATATTGACAATTTTCATGACATTTTCTCATAATTTTTTATTAGGTAATTAAGATGTTACATTAAGTATGATTTTGTTTATTTATATAATTATAATATTATAGATTTCTTAGGATAATTAAAATAAATTGGCTACCTTGGAACAGGCGGCAGCCTAGTTAGGTTAAGACTTTGTATATTGAATGTACTCATAATTTGAACTCAATAAATAATTTGAAATTTGAAATACCATTCAACCGATCGTCATGAATCCACCATGATCGCCACCCGGTCAACGCCGGAGTATTAATTCCGCTAGTGTAATAGAGTTACATTTAAAATAAACTAATACAAGGATATAAGTAACAATATGATATTTTCATTATTTTTACCCAGGGAAGGATAAAGGAGAGGATATGTTGAAGTATTTGGTTAGTCGCAGTGAGAAAGCAAATTTAAACTCCTTGTTTATCCAGTAACGACGGTGCGCGTCTCGTGGAGTGCGGCAGCTGATTCCACAAAAGAGCAGAAAGAACCATAAAAGAGTGGTTACTTTTAAACAGAAGAATGATTTAATGGAAAGTTGTAGCTTGGCCTCAACATAACTTAAAATTTCCCTTTGATAGAGAAGGGCAAAGTGGGTTTATTGAGGATGTTATAAAAGTAACGACACCGTACACTTATTTCTTCACTAATCGAAAACCAGTAGGTTTCTCAAGGCAGCAGCTGATGTGAGCACTTAGAGGTGTCAACTACAACGGGCGAACCGGTTACCTAAGGGAGTTTTAACGATAATGATTGTTCTCCCGTGAGGTGAGCGTAGAGAAGACTTAGAGACGAATACAAACCTTTCGTCTAGCTAAGCCAACATGCCCGTCAGATGCCACCGCCTTACGGCAAGGCAACCTCGCCCCCTGACTACCAGTTTTAGGAGGATATCTCCATCTGAAATTAATCATCAGGATACTTCTAACCTCCCTACTGGCTACGGGTTCGAAGTCGCTTAAGCGACCTCTATCTGCCGTATATTCAGCGGCGATTCAGTTTGAATCTATCGCGGACCATTAGCATCATTTGCCCGGCTCTGAATGCAGTATCAGGTAGCCAATCGGTCATTTCAAGCGTGATTGACAATAGGTCGACAACCACCCCACTGCTTAGGAAACAAATAGAGTTGTCAACTACAACGGTGAACCCGTCACCTCAGGAAGTTTTAACAATTGTTCGTTCTATCTCCCGTGAAGTGAGCGCAGAAGACTTAGACAAAACAGTCCACCGTCAAGCTCCGCCACATGCCCGTAAGAGGCCAACGCCTTATCCGCGAGATAACCAGGTATGTTACCCAGCGGGTTCACACTCACGCCCTTACTTCCAATTGGGACCAGATTACTCCGGTCTCTCGATTGGTTACGAGTTCGAGGTCGCTTGCGCGGTCCTCTCCCTTACGAAGCGGTGAAACGGTGTAAACGGAATCTATTTCGGACCACGGCATCCTTTGCCCTGCTGTTCACTCAGGATCGGGTAGCAGATGGTCGTTTCAAAAGCAGTCGCGGTAAGGTCCGCAACCACCCCCGCAATATAGAAAACAGTACTGCTTCCAGACTCCCCTGACTGTTAGTCAGAGTGCACAATCGATTGGCTTACGCCGCACGGCGCGCAGATCGTCCAGGAGCGCCAGAAGGTTGACTCCTAGGGGAAACTAGCCCTAAGGCCAGAGACCTGCCCATGCTCGTACTTCACGCGTGGAGGCCGGGGATGGGTGTTGACACGTGAGTGTGACCAACCCTGAACAGAATGAGTCGTCGTGGCCAACTAAACAAGGGCCCATTAGCTGAAATTTTGCTCAATTAACATTTCTATTTTTTCAACTATCTTTCTTTATTTGTTTTATTAGGTCTACCCAAACTCAATTTTGACGCTACAAATGTCGCCTTACTTTGCCTCAGCACCTGCGACTTCGCTTACAAATTCTGACGACACGGCTACATTCCGGGGGTAAAAATCCCATGGGTGGATGACGTCATGTTAGCTTGTGTGTTGCCAGCTTGCGTTTTAAATAAATTTACCAGCGTTTTCTTCCAAAGTGGTTAACTATACACTGCGGAAATCGTATCAGAGATTTAAATACGCCATGGTTTAAAAGAGTGTCGTTTTGATTTTCGAGCAAAAAATAAAGCAGGTGTCGAGAGTCACCAATGTGATGGATATAGCCTCGGTCCTCATCGCTTATAACGCTATAAGTGATAATAATATATTATTCATTTTCAAAGCAATGATTCGCCGGTTTATATTATTCAGCAGATTCTGAAATATTGTATTGTCACCAAATTGGTTCCTAATAGTTTCGCACAGCTTATCCGGTGTTGTCCAATTTTTATGTCATCTAGCTTGTCCAATTCAAGGTTCAACTTCTATCCCGTGATGTTGTATTTATTTTGTGAGGGAAAAGATACTAATGTTCATATTACATTCTGCTCTAACGCACTGCTCTGTCTCGTTCGCATTAACTATTTTCCAAAATTAGTTCACGAAGAAACGCAATTGAGCCCATGGTTTGTATTAGCTAATTTCAAAAGCGATTACTGATACTTTTATGAATTAAATATAGTGTCGTTTTATTTGCTACCAAAACTCACAAATAAACCCTCAAAGATAAGCAAGATTCCTGAATCTTACATAGCATGAATTGATTTTTTTTGGAACCGTGAGATTCCAGCAGTTTTCAATGATTTGTGCATGTGAAAATCATACTCGATTTCCTGCCTGGGTCACCATTTTACGTTGGGATAAAATTAACGCAATTGCATTTAAATTCTGTCAATAAAATGCACTTTATAATAAGGTTGGTTGTAAGAGGTTGATGTGATATGTTATTAAACCCGCCCATGGTGAAATTTCACAAGAAAGAGTAAGAACAAAGATACAATGAAATTTCTGCCTATGAACTCGCCAGGACTTTTAATAATACCTCATAAATTTCCAACGGGATATATTTCAGGATATCTTTAGTGAGTGTCCTTGCCTATGGAGCCAAATTAGCACTTCATTAAATTTGGCTATTCTCTTTTATTTATACAGGTGGCGCAGAGCCAATTGACATGTTTCAACTAGTCATATATTATATACGGAAGCTGGAAAAAAATAAGTAAATTTGTCTATAAATACGACCGTACGCCATTTATTTACCACTAATTACGTGGTTATTTTTTAACAACGAAATCAGGCAGATGGCCTCTAAGCTAAAATGCGAAATTGCTGGCGCACCAAACGGCGAGGATGCATTCAAAAGCTTCCCGTCTAACACGCTACCAGTTACTTATTTTTTTTCACTTAAGCCAATATGGTATTGCAAGACGGTGCATGACCATGTCGACCAATATTAACCGGTCTTCAATATACACTCTGCACTTCCGTGACAGATAGGAAGAATTTGTTTAGTAATAGAACACACGTAAAACTTTCTTGCAGTTACCAACGCTCCATTGCGACTGACATACCGCAGCGGCGCAATTAATGAAATGGCATCTCCGCATCTACTATTCCACCTCCCGCTAACCATACTAAAGCTTTGGTTTCCTAGAAAAGCAGTGCCGTTATATAGCGGCCGTGATATGACGGCCGTGATAGGACAGCTGTCTCGGTTGATCAAAGCAGTGGTTTCCTAGAAAGTGGTGCGAACGTATTTAATCGTAGTTACTCAGTATTCACTCGAGTGATTATTTCATTATTTCTGTACAAAAATGTATTAATTATTATATTATGTTACATTATACACGGAAAATATTACTAAACTGTTTTAGTAAAAAATGCTGTTTAGCAAGTCTCAATAACTGTATAAATAGGTTTAACTGGATGTTAATATAATATAATATAATTAATCGACAATTGTATTATTTTTAAAGTGGAACTGTTTTGTTTTTTTCCGACTGTATAATTCTAATTTTAGTGCCCACCTGATTTTTGAAGTGTTATTCCGATATTCTTCCACACATTTTGTTTCAACTGGGCTTGTCTATACTTTTTTGATTTAATTTTGTATAATGCTTCATGATTTTTGACAAAATCAAATAATTGTTCGTCAATTTCGCTTGTTCAAGTCACGTTTCCAGTCAGCGTTTTTAACTGAACGCTCACCGCTACACGCGAAAAAACGTCCAAAAATAGTTAATCACCGCTATGACGGCCGTCATGCAATTGACAGCACCGCTATTTGACGTTACGGTGACACTCGACGCTGTCTAGGAAACCTACGCCGATGGTTTATATGACGTCTGTACAACGTCTTAAAACATTTTTACAACGTTTTGGTGACATCACCCAACGCTACATTACGGCCGCTAGATAACGGCACCGCTTTTCTAGGTAACTAAAGCTTAAGCTATCGCGGCGGCGCACAATTAACATTTGAAATGTGACAACTCTGCTCCACCATTTATATGTGTTTTCGCTGGTCAGTTAGATATGTGAAGCAAATCACTTGGAAGTCTACATAAATAACCTAATCCCGTAACGATTCGTATACAGACTATCCTCAAAATCCCTTGCCGCCAAGAAAAGGTCCGGTCATTTCGCGAATTGCTTCAATTTATTCCGGGAGTAACCGGGATTTCAGTTGGCAATTCCACTATAAAATACTCTCTCCGTTTCCTTGCTTTTCGCGTAAATGTATGAATAAACTATTTAGAGGGGCTTCGGTGATAGTACCTCTAAATATGTCAGATATATTTATTTGTAGTGTTTTATAGTTATATCACTTATGGAAGCATCGTATAGGGTGTTGATTACGTTGCCGATAAAAGAGAAACAAACATTATTAACCAATTATCGACACATCTGACATTTAGTGAGGGATTCCATTTATAAAATATTGCATTTAGTAAGACAAGAGAGACGTCAGTGCCCCGAACACCAGGCAGAAGAAGAATATACGGGGACCAAAAATAAAAAGTGGTATGGACAAATTAAAACATATATAAGTCCTGCAGCATCTTCGATGGTAAACAACAATTTACTGTGGATAACACTTTCAAAAACTAGGGATATCGAACTTTAGTGATTGTTTCCAAGAAGCTCTATGATAATTTTACTGTAATACGGACTTGGCAATATCCCATTAAGAAGTTCATCAGTTGGGCGGTGTTGACTACAACGGGCGAACCCGTCACACCAGGCTGGTATAGCGATATGTGATCGTTCTTTCAGCCGTGGGTAGAGCGTAGAGGACTTAGACAATTTACTATCTAGCTCCGCCGACTAGCCCGCGAGAGACCAACCCTTACCGCCCGGCACAAGGTAGTTAATCCAGCAAGCAGACCAAGTGCCCTTACTTCCAGTTGCAGCCAGATTACTCCCGTCTCCCTACTGGTTACATGTTCGAGGTCGTTTGCGCGGTTCCTCAACGGATCCGGCTCCTTGGTTTCCTTCTCGAGTCTCGAAGCCTCAGTCTCTAATCCCACAGACTCGAGCCGTGCCCAGTACAAGATACTATAGGAGCACACATACAATCCTCATCCACTCTCCTACATAACTGCCGTCGCGCAACCCTCGCGTCTCGATAAAGTAATCCGGGCACTCGTTAATTCGGCAAGCGTTATAACTGGCAATATTCAATCGATTCAATCAATAAATATCTTCTGCTTCATCGTAACCGCCTTTAAATACGGAGATAACTCGCAAGTTGACACCACCACCTCGCATCGAATAATTTGGAGTCTTGTGAGGGGTGGTCCCTCACAGTTCGCTTTCAAAATGCCCCGAGAGCTACTCTTTAAAATAGAACAAATCTGTTGGTACGTTTTTGAGGATACTCGCGTATAGTTTTTAAAAGAACTTGAGTAGAAATCCGTCAAGTTACACACAGTAGTTATGTTTTTTGAAAGATTAAAATATATTAGAGTAGAATATTATTATTAATATTGAGGACCAAATTCTGAGGTCGCGACGCGACTCTAAGGGCAGGCTACGGAAAGGTCCATCTATTCTTTCCTTTAAGAATGTACATCGGCTGAAAGTTTACAAAGTTAATCTTTCGTCTTCAATTTCTCTGCCTTTTTGGTAGACACGGTGGCTGTTGATACCCCAAAAGCGATAGCGAACGAGAAATAAATCACCGAATCGTTCTGGCGGTTTAACGACTTAAAAGATGGACGCGATTTTATCTAAATGCTGTTTATGAAACTCGCATATTCTTAGGCTTCAGCTAATTGTCATGGATTATTAATTATATCCTTAATTGTAAAGGGTATTATATCACTGAATACCGCAGTATGGCGGTGTTGAATACAGCGGGCGAACCCGTTACCCCAGGCTGGAGTAACGATAAGTGATCGTTCTTTCAGCCGTGGGATGAACGTAGAAGACTTAGAGATAAGACAATCTACTCTCTAGCTCCGCCATCAAGGCCGTTAGAGGCCAACGCCTTACGGCGAGGCACCGGGAAAGTACACAGCGGGCAGCCTCGCCCCTTGACTACCAGTTTGGAAGAATATCTCCGTCTGGAATTAACCTTCAGGATGATAAGGAAGCGGTGATACGGTGTCAACCGAATCTATTGCGGACCACGGCATCCTTTGCCCGGCTTATTCACCCGGGATCGGTTGGGCGAATGGTCGTTTCAAGAGCATTTGCCATAAGGTTAAAACAACCCCCGCTATATAGGCAAAATTACTGTTCCCAGACTCCCCCGGCTGTTAGTCGGGGTGCACAATCGATTGGCTGACGCACCCGAAGGTTGACTCCTAGGAGAGACTGGTCCGCAGGCCAGCGTCCTACCCTGGCTTTTACTTCTGCTTGGAGGCCGCCGGACGGGTGTTGACCCGTTAGTATGACCGACCCTGAACGAATGGGTCTTCGTGGCCAACTCCAAACAGTATACTGTAGTTTCAACATGATTCATATGTCCGACTATAACTGTACGTATACTACTACATGCTGTCATGTTAAAAGCGAGATTCCAAGGCCGCGACGCAACGAAATAATATAATCTTTTAAAATTACAGCACGGTAACTACCGTCACGCCAGTTACGCGTAATATATTCATGACGCGCATGTATTCATGACGCGCAATGACGCGTCATATATTCATGACGCGCAATGACGCGCATTCCGCACATTCCGAATTATATACGTAATCGTTGTTGAAATATGCGTACTTCAGTGTATAACATCGTTATTTTTTTCTCAGTGTAAGATCTGAAGATAACCTTCTACTTTCTGTCCCTGGTCAAAGCAATGATTGTTTATTTCATTCTCTTTTTATCTCATGGAGTCCGTCTCTGGAATGCCTTGTTCTGAACTGATATTAAACTTGCCCTTATGTTAACGTTAAGAAGGAAGATATCTACTTAAAAAGACTAAGAAATCTAAAACTTACGGTTTATGTAGGTTTACTTGTTCTAAGATATATGTTTGCTGATGGTCCGTATTTTTGAATTAAACTTACCTGAAACAGAAAAGAGAATTATGGTAAAATGTGTATATATTAGTAATAGGAAATTTTACTGATTTAGCAATGCAGTAATCGAAGATATGTACATAATATAAAACATGCGCAAAATCAAGCATTTTGTGGTATTTTGAATTCACGACTACGCATTCCTCTTTTTTGCGGGGTTAAACACCGCAAGAAAGAATACAAATATTTTTTTTTGTGAAGGAATGTATCTATATGAACTTTCGTATGTGCTATTTCTATATTTTCTTGCGCGTAAACATGAACTAAATATTTCACTAAACGCTCGCTTTAAAATCGACGCCAAAGCTTTATATTATATACCTACAGACAGATAGCAAAGAAAACGAAAGACCATCTGGACATGCAGATTGTTGTATTCACCCAAGGTGAGGCGAAATCAAATAAACAGTTAGAACTAGGCGCTCTGTACAGGTGAGTTTTTAATTAGTGACATCCTTAAAGTGAGTGAATCAATACGAGCAAAAAATGAAGTTTAAATAAAAAAAAGGAAAATTTGTAAAATTAAATGGTTTCAAAAATAGCATAAAAATAATTGAGCGCGTTGCACCATCTAGAGGTAGGTAAAATATCGCAAATATTGTTTATTTGCGATATTTTACCTATTTCCAGATGTCGCTTTTTCCTTAAAACTCAACGCTTTTAAAACTTTTGCTTATAAGTCAAACTTTTCAAATTTACAAAAAAAAAAAAAAAAGTTTGAAAAAATATATATTTATATTTTTTTTTGTTTTTTCCAGAAGGTTTTAATTAATGCTCGTTGTTTGCTTATACCGATTCACTAACTTTAATAACGTCTATAATTGAAAAATCACGCTGTATATTATGGCTGTGCTCTACGTTGTGCGTTATATTTTGCGACGTGAGCTAATACATTTAATTTTATTGTGTAAAATTATTTTGAAATATTAATATAGTTAATCCAATGGTTGGGGATTTTCACATGCTTATATTTATACAAGTTAATAGTAAGTAATAAAAACAATATATCTTTAATTATTATAATATAATTATGCACTAGAAGCCCTAACATGGTATATAATAAATTTTAAGAAAGTATAATAGGTGTAGATATTTTTGATGTAAATTATAAATAAAGAGAATATAAGTTATATAATTATGGAAGTAATATACATATTACTATAAGAAAATTTAAATACTATATTTATTTTTCATATATCTACATAATATGAAAGCAACGTAATACAATATTCACTTAAAGTACTTTTTTGTGAGTGCATAATTTCTAGGGGTCGTTTAAGATTTTATATTTTTAAGTGCATAATTTCTAGTGATCACATATTACCTTTAGTTTTGAAATATATGTTTTTTTTACCGTACACCATATAATACATTTTGTTTTTTACTTTCTTGGTTACTTATCGCTGTGATCTGCTTGTGAGAAAATCCAAATACAGATAGAAATAAAAAACTGCTGTTTTCCTTACACCCCATAAAGGAGTTTCAATATCCCTATTCCCTGTGTCTCGCGGCCCTTAGGGCGCCGCGGGGCACACATTAATGCCGGTGGCCTACAAAAGACTGATAAGGGCGGAGCATCCTCGTATACGGCTTATGTTCGCTACATTAGTCAAAATCGCTTCGAGGGGTATCCTCCCACTCGATATTTATCAATGTCCCTTTTTTATGCTAAAAGGGAAAAATCAGATAAGGCGGAAATAGAAGAGGAGATTATTTTGTGAATCTGGGATTTAGACAAGCTAGGCATTTACGTACCGAGTGGGAGATTTGAATGGTGATAGGTGGACACGCTTAGTGTATCCTGCATCGCGGCATGGGGCGCTACTACTAATGATAATCTGGATAGATTGACAAAAGCGCAGAAATTATTATTGAGAGTCATTCACAGGAAAAACCGGCGTCATCCATCTGCCTTGTTATTTTCCCAATCCCATGTGCTATCAGCTAAACAGTTATTCATTAAGCAAGCGCTTCTTGCATTCTACAAATCTAGAGATGACCACGCCGGAACTCTAAACAATCTGAACACAAGAATGTCCGCGAGTATCAATTATATAATTCCGTCAGTCAGGACAACATTTGCCCAGAGACATATATTCTACATAGCCCCAAAATTATATAATTCCCTTAGTGAAGACATGAAAAATTATCCTAACATAAAAATATTTAAAGCAAACCTTAATAGATGGCTACTTAACAAGGGATATGTAAAATCTGATCAACTTCTTTGCAACGCACGACAATTTATTTAGTATCACTTATCTATTTTTCTTAATTAAATTTTATTAAATTACAACTATAAATGTATATATTTATTACATAGCTATATTTTTTATAAAATTGGTATATTTATGTGTATATACAGGTGGTGGGTCCAAATAATTTATTAAAAAAAAAAAACACTTCATTTCTTAAAATTGCATAAAAATATGCACATCTAGAGACGGGCCAAATTATCGCCTAGTTAGATGTGCTATTGGCAGTAAAGGTCATATAAGATGTGTTAAACCTTCCTATATTAATTATTAAATAATTTATATAATTATTATAAGATTACATGACCAATGAATGAACTGTATACCTAATCCTAAGTACCTAAATAAATAAATAAAATAAATCCCTAATCCTATCCTGATTAATAAGTCTATTCGAATATTTTCTCTCACCTGATAAAAATTATGTACCTAAAAATTGTCATCTCTCGGACGATTTGTGAGGTCGATTCAGTGACCAAACTGGCGCGAACGCGAAAGTTTCGCACGGTGATAAAAAATATACAAATTCGAGGTTTTGTGTGCCGTGCATACTATGACTTAGTCCACAGGGATCTGCACCAGCGTCTGAGTACCTACCTATCAGCGAAGCAGCCAGAGAAGATCAGTAAGGAAGCAGTTTTTTGAGGTACTCCTTTTCTTAATCCTGGATCTATCCCCACTGTAGCTGTTCATCACTCACCACACCTTAATTAAAAACAGTCCCTGCCTGACGTTCTACCTTTGAGTTATCATTCAAAAAGTAGGTAAAGTCTTGGTTTTTTAAAATTAAATTTCTCAATAACAATACTTATATAAAATATACTAGATAAAATATATAGCGGTTTATATAACCGGTTTTATATAGCGGTTTTATATGAATTTGTATGTATATATTTTTCTATTTTTTTATAAGATTGTCTGTGTTTATAATATAGCGGATGTATCATTTACGGTCGTATAGGTAGGGCGGTTAAAAAAGTACAGAACTTACGAACTTGTCAAAGTCTACATGATAAAAAAACCATGATAATGAGCTATGAAAACAATTTGAAAGTACATTATCATGAGCTCAACAAAAAACGGACCATGAATACTAAGGAATGAAATAAGGGGAACTGGGCTATATAAAACATTATACAGTAACGAGAGGGCGTGAAGTATGATCAAGTATGAACATCTCTTCGCTTTCAAATCATTAACCAATGAAGATTGTTTTGGAAGTCAGAAATATAATCAAACTTACGAAGTTTAAAAATATATCGCATGCAGATTGTCTACAGTATCTCCAATTTGTCCAATAAAGCCTCCTTGACATCTAGTTATAATAACTATCCAGATAGCTCATCTATGCACATCTATACACAAGCCATGTATAAGAATGGCATGTGTATATATGGCCTCGTTAGTATCTGTATATGCAAGGATCAACCATTACTAATGACGAGTAGTTAAAATAGGGGGTTACGGCAATATAAAGCCATTTGGACAAAGAATTTATTTATCAGGGACCCCTATAATAAACTACATCGGCAACAAACTATTAATTATATGTATATGTCGACTAAGCGGGCTAAATCATGATAAAGGAGCAACATTTATCGTTTCGCACCTCGCGCCTTGCGCTGGCTCACGGAGGCGGTTTGCGCACCGTGCGGCGTCAGCCAACCGATTGCGCATTTCGACCGACAGCCGGGGGAGTCTGGAAACAGTATTGTTTCCTATAGAGCGGAGGCGGTTCTTTACCTAGTGGAACCGCTCTTGAAACGACCATTCGGCTACCCAATACCGGGTTAAAGCCGGCTATCCAAAGCCGGGCAAAGAATGCCGTGGGAGCGACAGATTCGGTATACACCGATCACCGCAACATTAGGGAGAGGATCGTGCAAGCGATCTCGAACCTGCAACCAGTCGGGAGGCCCGAGAAATCTGGCCATAGCGAGGGCACATGATCTGACCGCTGGGTTACCTACCCGGCGGTAAGGGTTGGTCTCTCGCGGGCTAGTTGACAGAGCAAGATAGTGGATTGTCCATTGTATGTAAGTCGTCTACACTCATTCCACGGGTGAAAGAATGACCACATATAATTATACCAGCCTGGGGTGACAGGTTCGCCCATTTTAGTTGATACCGCCCAACTGTTTGATCCGAATCCAATTACTTCGCACTATGTTTCGCACTTCGTGTGTATCCCGATTTCCTTCTACACTAGTCGCGTAGACGTTGTATATTACTACTATGTTGAATCAGGCGGGATCGAAACCATCTTCCGTACATCCGCTGCCTGCAACATCCGGCGGATGTAGCGAAATTCAGCCATATTTGGCGGCTAATGGAAATGAATGAACGCTCACGTTAGACCGGTTACAAAACAATTAACCGAACCGCCTACGCGTCTGGCCGCCGTTATGATTGATGTTCGGAAGGTAATTTTTCAACCGACGAAAATAGTAGTATGGACACGTAATCGAAGACTTTTGCGGTTGTTTGACATTATAAATAGGTTTAAAAACGAATTTGCCACATGAAGTTTAAGTACCGTCATTGTTCTGGGTAGACTGTCTACCCTGGACAACGGCGGTTGCAACATCGCCAAGACGTCGGGTGCTACAAAGTTCACGTGGTAAATTCGTTTTTAAATATATTACTGGTATTGGGTTGCCCTTGGGAAGTTAAGGATCGTACCATGAAAACGATCACTATCACTATAAAAAATATTTTTCAAATAAAGTTCACAGCCCGGTGGGATAGTGGTTAGGTCGCCTGATCTTACATTGTAAGGTCCCGGGTTCGATTCCCGGCTGGGTCACCATTTTCCGTTGGGATCAAATTAACGGAATTGCATTTTCAATTCTATCGATCGAATGCAATAACAAGATACACACTTACAGACATGTTACACGCACACATACATATAACACGTCATAGTAGTGTTAGTTGTAATAGATTGTCATATGACAATAAACCCGCCCATTGTGACATTTTCACAATAAAAAGTATAAACAAACAAACAAACAAACATAAAAAAAACACAAAAAAAAATAAATCGAAAAAAGCACACCCAAAAATATCACATTATAGTCCAGGCATTTGTGAATTATTTGATTACTTTTAATACGAATAGTTACGTAAATAAAGGTTTAAAGAGCATTTTGATTAATACCTCATTTTGGTAATAAAACTATTATTCTATGAGAATTACCAGATGATGAAAGTGAATACTTTCAAGAATGCTTTTAGTGGTCTTGAAAATACAAACTTAACCATTTCAAAATCAAACTAAATAAATTAAGTAATATTTTAAACTAATCGAAAACCATTTCAAAGAAACCCAGTTCAATATTTTCAAGGAAAATTATATTATTTAGGCTTTTTCAATTTTATTTTTTGGTGTTTTTTTTGCTAAAATTTACTAAAAAATAATCATTTTTAAAATTTACTTAGAGGCTTTATTGAATAACTAAAGAGATATTGTTCTAGGGATATGTTATTTTAAAAATCTTAATCTAACTGTCATAAAGCCTTTTTCTCCAGTTTTTATTGAATTTCCCCTTTTGTTACACTTATGATATAGAAGATTATTAAATTAAACATTAATAAGTTGGAACTTGAGTTCTTTATCTATGGTATAATTTTGGTAGTTGATACATTTGCATTTATCCTTTTATTTTGATTAATTCCTATGTACAGTACGCCGGGCGCACTGGTATGCCAAAACTGTGTTTTATGGTATGCCAATCCTGTGTTTTTTAAACCATACCTCATTTTCGGGATTTTATTCTGACTAAGCGATTTGTTGTTTTAGCGCTACCGCATAGATTCCGCAATTAAAGTGATTTGAAATTTTGCAATTACGAAGTTTCCCGTGAATTTCAGATGTATGTTCATGAAATTACTTCAGGAAATTGTACTAGTTAAGATATATTTCTTTGTTTTATTTAATAATTTATTTATTTATAGAAAATAATACTCTAGCACGAGAATAACACTAAGACGCAAATGATTCAAAAAAATACAATAAATACATTCTATTTATATGTACAATAAATACATTCTAACATATGTATTTATTGTATATACATAGGTTAAATAGAGCTATCAGTTTCAACGGGCGAAACCGTCACCTCAGGGAGTTTTAACTATATTAATAGTTCTGTCTCTCGTGAGGTGAGCGCAAAAGACTTGGGACGAAAAACAATCCACAGTCTAGCTACGCCACCTGCCCGTCAGCGGCCAACGCCTTACGGCGAGGCACCGGGAAAGGTAACCATCCGGCAGCCTCGCCCCTTGACTACCAGTTTGGAAGGATATCTCCGACTGGAATTAACCTTCAGGATACATCTTACCTCCTGACTGGTTACAGAATCGACGTCGCATGCGCGGTCCTCTCCGTTATGAAGCGGTGATTCGGTGTCAACCGAATCTATCGCGGACCACGGCATCATTTGCCCGGATTATTCACCTGGGATCGGGTAACCGAATGGTCGTTTCAAGAAC
This sequence comes from Micropterix aruncella, assembly GCA_944548615.1. Lineage (NCBI taxonomy): Eukaryota > Metazoa > Arthropoda > Insecta > Lepidoptera > Micropterigidae > Micropterix > Micropterix aruncella. Next base: position 16,041,700 of record OX155964.1, on the reverse strand, counting down.
AGTCGGTACAAGGTTAACAACCACCCCCGCTCTATAGGAAACGTTACTGTTCCCAGACTCCCCGGCTGTTAGTCGGAGTGCACATCGATTGGCTGACGCCGCACGGTGCGCAAACCGTACAGGAGCGCCCGAAGGTTGACTCCTAGGGGAGTCTGACCCACAGGTCAGTATCGTACCATGGATCTCCCTTTGCATGGAGGCCTCCGAATGGGTGTTGGCCCGTGAGTATGACCGACCATGAAAGAATGGATCTTCGTGGCCAACTCCAACAGGGCCCATTAGCTCCCATATACATAGGTTAGGGTAGGTTACCTATAATCAACCATTGCTTTAAACCACTAATTTACACTTGATAGTTGTCAATTACTACGGGCGTACCCGCGGCCCCAGGAAGTTATAACGTTATTTAATCATTCTTTTAACCATGGGGTAAACGCAGATACTTAGGGACAACAGAGTCCACCATGTAACTATGCCAACACGCTCCTGGGCCTGAATATAACATCGAAGCTAGCAATCCCTCTTTGCCAAATCCACCGAAAATACATTTTGGCATATCGACGATCGTAAATCTTCTATTTGGGGTTGAAATCGATTTAGTTTAATCAGCTTCACCAGTTTTACCCCCGTCGAATTGGCCCACCCCTTTTGGCCACATTCAATTATTGCCCATCGGGAGCTGGCCGTATTTCATGCAGATAAAAATCTATCACCTTCCAAACTTTAAATGGGTCACCGGCGCGGCATAGTTATATTTCTATGAAGAGGTCGACGAAAGATAAATTGAGTTTGCAAAGTTCAACGGTTTTCGTTTGTCTTTTGGGGTGCGAGGGTTAAAATGTTTCATGAAACTTTACGACGGCGACAGTCGTGCCACGAGAAGAATCATCGAAGTTTTAGAAATTCGTATGTACAAGTCGATTATTAGAATTTCAGTCGGTTGAATATATTAGTGTGTAAGGTGGTCAAAGTTTTTGATTTTGTTTTAAACTTTTGATTTAAAAGTATGTTTCTATATTTATTACTATTTATTTCTATTTATATATTATTAATTTATTTATGACTATTTTAATCATCCATAATTATTTAAATTTGATTATTTCACTATTTATTACATTTCCTAATTATTATTTACCTTTTCATGTGTCTTTCACTGACAGACTGACAGACGCATTGACATATCAGTGACCTAGTTTTTAGATTAATGGTTAATTTGTACATACCTTGTTTATCGGCCTTAATTCCTAATATTGTTAGATATTTTTTTTAACTTATGCAGTTTGAAGTATGCACAAGCCACTGTTTTTGGTACGCTTGCCTTAGTACGGTCCTAGACCTAGTTAGGCGGCGTTGATCAATAGAAAGACTGGGCTACGGTACTCTATTATTTGCTACTATTTACAACGGAGCCTCTAATGATAATGTTATATGCAATGTACTAAACAAATACACATTCTAGGGGTATAAAATAAATAAATAAAATATTAAAGAAAATAAACAGAGAAAACTTAATAACATTAATGTATTACTTACTAGCTATGCCACAAACTATTGTCACTGTACTTACCAAATTTTAGTAGTTTTTATCGTAATGTAAGGAGTAATGAAAATATCAAACAAGTAAATATATTAAAAGATATAAATCCACGACTGCCGTTCTACAACTGTATTTATAATTATTAATATTGCGGTTTTTTAAGAAATATTTGTGGTTTATGTATGCATCCATATATATATATATATATATATATATATATATATATATATATATATATATATATATATGTATATATATATATATATATATATATATATATATATATATATATATATATATATATATATATATATATATATATATATATATATATATATATATATATATATATATATATATATATATATATATATATATATATATATATATATATATATATATATATATATATATATATATATATATATATATATATATATATATATATATATATATATATATATATATATATATATATTTCATAAGGTTTGTAAAGAAATCCGTTTATAGGATCATGTTTTTATTTAAAATAAAATTAGTAAAAGCTACTTAAAAGGTAGCGAAGGAAATCCCAGGTTGTATTGGGAAATGCTTATGTTTGAATGAGATATACTTACGGATGTGCACGACTTTCGACAGGTGCAATGTAAGTTTAAAGGTCCTTTTGCAGTCGACTAACGATCACTATTCATCCATATATCTCATAAATAGGGCTTATCCTTATGCAACACAAAATGCCTTCAAATGAGACGAATTAAGCGAAAAAATTAAAAATTAAACTATTGATCATTTCGGCAAGGCCGTTTTATAAATGAAAGTGACATTACGAAATATTTCAAATTTCGAATGCTACTAACATTTAAAATATGATACAATTGGCTGAGTTTGTTATCAACGAGCCATTAAATCGAATTAAAAATAAATAAAAAAACTCCATATGCTCAATGAAATGAAAGAAGAAACTTAAATCTTTATTTCTGGCAGAGAAGTTTATAAAAAAGATTGTATAATGTTATCAAAATAAGGTAAACCTATATAAAATTGTATAATATTAAAAAATTGTAAAGAAACATTGTAGAAAACAGTATAATATTGTTATATTTCATAAGGTTTGTAAAGAAATCCGTTTATAGGATCATGTTTTTATTTAAAATAAAATTAGTAAAAGCTACTTAAAAGGTAGCGAAGGAAATCCCAGGTTGTATTGGGAAATGCTTATGTTTGAATGAGATATACTTACGGATGTGCACGACTTTCGATATATATATATATATATATATATATATATATATATATATATATATATATATATATATATATATATATATATATATATATATATATATATATATATATATATATATATATATATATATATATATATATATATATATATATATATATATATATATATATATATATATATATATATATATATATATATATATATTTTTTTTTTAAAGAATTCGTTTAAAGGATGACACTTTGATGAAAAAATAAAAATAATAAAAGCCACTTACATAGCTGGAAGGTTTTCCCGGACTGGACTGGGAAATGCTTATTGTTTAAACGAGATGTATTCTTGGATGAGTACCACTTTCGACGGTACACTGTAGGTTTAATGGGATCCCTTTATCGCTAGCGAACGATCACCCTTCATCCACATCTCAAAAACAAAGCGTATCCTTTTGCAAACCAAAATAAAATGTCTTTATTAAAGACAAATTTAAGCAAAAACAATGAAAAAAATCACAATGTGATTTTTTTCATTGTTTTTGCTTAAATTTGTCTTTAATAAAGACATTTTATTAAAATAGGAGGTTTTCGAAATGATAAAATTGGTGGTATATCTAATAAACCTTTGGTTGATGGGTCGTTAGCTATAATAGGGAATAAATCTGCTAAAATAGGTCGCAGTTTCTCAGTGCCAGGAAAATAAGTAGTACTTAGAAAGATTTTATTTTGATTTAAATTTGACACCAATTTAGGTTTAGGTGAAAATTTTGTTTCGGAATTTATTATATTTTTATCTAACAAAGAGGCAGGATAATTTCTTTCTATTAGTGATTTTTTAAGATTAGAAAGGTACTTATCTAGATTTTCTTTATTATTAATTAAACGGTGTCCGCGAATGGACATTGAATATGGAATTGACTTTTTAGTATGAAACGGATGACAGCTATCGAAATGTAGGTATTGCTCTTTGTTTGTAGGTTTTATATGAATTGCAGTTTTAATGGTGCCTTCGGATAGAGTTAGATCAACGTCTAAGAATGTAATTTGATTTTCTGATATAGTGTATGTAAAATCTAAGGGTCCGAAATTATTTAAATCTGTAAGGAAGTCAGTGAGTGTGTCATGTCCATGTGGCCAAAACAATATAATATCATCAATAAACCTATACCACATTAGTGGTTGTAAATTTTGAGTAAGAAGAAATTTATTTTCTAATAACCCCATGAAAAGATTAGCATAAGAAGGCGCCATTCTTGTTCCCATTGCTGTACCTTTAATTTGGAGATAAAATTCATCCTCAAAAGAAAAAGCATTCTTAGTGAGGACGAATTCAGCCAACTTACAAAGAAAATTTGTAGAAGGAATTTGGGGGCTGGGCCTTTGATTATGGTAATGGGAAATCGCTTCTAAGCCTAAATCATGGGGAATATTAGTATAAAGAGAGACAGCGTCAATTGTAACAAGTAATAAGTTGTCAGTCTTAGGAATTGTGGTATTTTTTAGAATCTCGATGAAATGGTAACTATCTTTAATGTGTGACTTTAGATTTTTTACAAATGGCTGTAGAAAGTAATCGACAAAAGCTGAAATTCTTTCTGTGGGTGAGTTAAAACTAGCTACTAACGGTCTTCCTGGATTATTAGGTTTATGAATTTTTGGCAATAAGTAAAAATTTGGTGTTCTGATAGGGTTAGGAATTAAAGTGTTAACATCTTCATCTGATAATTTTTCAATGGTTTTTTGTTGTTCAATATATTTTTTTATTGTATTAGCAAAATTTTGATTCGGATCACTATATAATTTTTTATAGGAAGTTTCGTCTCTGAGTTGCCTCAAACCTTCAGCTACATAGTCTGTTTTATTAAGGATGACTGTAGTTGAACCTTTATCAGCTGGCAAAATGATGATATTGGTATCTTTGCTTAGATTGTTAAGAGCTGAAAGTTCATCAGATGTTAAGTTAGGTGTAGGTTTGAGGCTGTTTAAAAATGTTGGTTGTGTAACTTTGTTCATTAAAACTGTAATAAATATTTCTACAGGATGATTTTTTGGAAGAGAGGGTGGCTCTTTATTAGAATATTGTCGAAATTTTGCCAGTGCGTCATGTAATTTACTATTATTACCATTTTTGTCCCTTGAATGCCAAAACTCACGCCATCTCAAATTACGACAAAATTTTGCTATATCATTTCCAAAACTGAAATGGTCAACTTTGGGAGTTGGTGTGAAATTTAGCCCTTTAGATAAAACTGAATATTCATTATGGTTTATAATTTTTGAGGACAAGTTTTTTACGACAAGTCTATCGGTATTTATAGGAACCTGTGCAGCATTAGAATTTGTAACTGATGATATCAAATTTTCAATAATTGGGATTTCTAAAGGAACTTGTGTAGGTTCGGGATGCATATCTGCATGTATATATATATATATATATATATATATATATATATATATATATATATATATATATATATATATATATATATATATATATATATATATATATATATATATATATATATATATATATATATATATATATATATATATATATATATATATATATACATATATATTTTCGGAATGTACTCAATCAAGCCTTTCATTTGACACTGAACACGATATACTTATGTTAATTTATTGACATTTAAAGATTTTGTTGTTGTCCTAATGTCAGGCATCTTTGAAACAATCCGTTGTCCATCCGATCCCCTATAACAATGGCGGACAAAGGGCGCCACGGTCTGCGATAACTTTGAACTGGATTACCTCTAGCATTACAGCTAGAGTCCGCGCAAGCGCCTTTGAATCTGAGACCAGACTGGAGAATGGAGAATCCAAATCTGGTAGTAAGGAAGCGAGGTCGGCACACTGGGTCCTCTTCCCGGTGCCTAGCGGTAAGGCGTTGGAATCTTACGAGCTCTCGGTGGAGTTAGACAGTGCATTGTTTTTGTCCGCTAAGTCTTTCACATTCACTCCATGGTAAACAGAACGACCCGATGTCGCTATAACTCTGTGGGGTGGCGGGTTTGCCGGTTGTGAAAAACTTTCCAGTATATCTAATCATATCATAAGAAGCTATATAAGCGCCACAGCTACGAGTACTCTTTAGTATCCGCCTAAATGCATTGTCGTCTTTCATGAACCAACCAAAAGGTACCCGTTTAATATTAATTAATTGAAAAGTCGTCCGAGTCAAAGCGGAGTCTTGGTAGCCGTTCCGCCAACTGAGGCGAACAATCGCCTTGGAAGCGATCGCTCGGTCAGAAAACAAAGGGGGCGTCGCGCCCGTAGCGACAGGTAGGTAAGAAGTTCCGCGAAGTCGAGTCGCTGAACGCCGAACTAATAGTCGAAGCCGCCATGAATAAAAGATAAGGATCGGAGCGGGCGTCGCGCGTCGATCGGGCGAAGTTTAATTTCGAAATTAAAATAAATTCAGCTCGACGATCGCGTTTGACGCTCTCTTCGAAAGGAATCGTCGAAAAGAGACTGTTATATTATGAACTAAAGGTAACACAGAAGGCGGTATATCCGGGGGGTGTCAAGGGAAGAGGCGTCCGCTGGGCGTTTCTTAATGACTCGCGTAATTCGCAAGCTACACACAATGGACGTAAGACTCGGACAGGGCGCAGACGGGAAGAAACGTGTCTGCACCTTTCTGTATGTTTTGCGTCGCCACTTCTCTATACATTTTGTATGAAAGGTCTTTAAACTGACTTCGCGTCCTCGACGTGTCCGAGTTTTACGTCCGTTGTGTGTGTCTTGCACCTTAGACGCAAGCCACACACAGCGGATGTAAGACTCGGACAGGGCGTAGACGGGGCGCGGATCCGACTTCTTTAAAACATACTGAAACGACGGGACTCGGACGCAACGGCGCGGTCGTCAGCATTAACGTGGCATTTAATCATCTGAATTCGACACGACGACATGTCTTCTTCTGAAGATGAAGATATACTAGCACTGGTGCAACTGGCTAATACGCAGAGACTGAGACGGAGACGTTACTGGGTATATTCGGTATAGCGAACTAGTGAAGACAACAGGTTTTATAAAATAATGGAGGATCTACATTATTACACAGACCATTTTAGAAAGGTATATAAGATGTCTCCACAATGTTTTAACATTATCATGTCCAAAGGAAAGAACGTTTTACAGAAACAGCACACATAAAGGCGGATTATCCATCTCTCAATTACTATTTATCACTTACCGACTGGGACAATGTTTTATTGACAGATAACTTAGACAACGCTATTGGTGTATTCTATACTACAATTGGCGCAGGGATCGATTTGCATGTTCCGAGGCAAAAAGTGATATCTAGTAAATATCCAAAGTGGTTCTCGCCAGCTCTAATCAATATTATAAAAGAGAAGATTAAATACCACCGAAAGTGGAGGCGGTACGGGAATCCGCTCGATTATGATGCCTTTTCCTTGCTACGATCGCGACAGAAATCCATGCAGAAAACATGTTATCACTCTTATATTGCAAACAGCGAGAATAGTATAACCAAGAATCCAAAGCAATTTTGGGCATATGTAAAGGGTATTAAAAAAGATCACGCTCTGCCTAGCCGTATGAAACTCAACGGTGTCTTTGCAACGGAGGGCCAAGCGATTAGCGAAAGCTTTGCCGATTATTTTAAATCGACATACATCACCGGGCAACCTGTCAATGTAATGCCGGTTAGTGACAATCTAGATACAATTTGTGGTTTAAGTAATATCCAAATCATCGAATCTCAAGTCCTAAAGTATCTTATGAATTTAGACCGCAATAAAGGACCTGGTAGCGATGGTATACCACCTATTTTTGCCATCAACTGTGCGAAGGAACTTTCCCGGCCACTAACATTGCTCTTTCGACGCTCTATAAATGAGGGCGTATTTCCTTCTGCTTGGAAAGAAGCCATCGTCGTACCGGCACATAAAGGAGGCGCTAAAAACTGCGTAGAAAACTATAGGCCTATTTCAATATTGCCAGTTTTTAGCAAGCTCTTGGAAAAGGTTGTTTACGACCAGCTATATCAAGCTCTCGCTAGCTCGTTCACAGAGCACCAACACGGGTTTCTTAAAAATCGGTCGGTTGTTACAAACCTCGCTCATTTTACTGATTATACTTTGGGACGTATGGATCGGCGTATTCAGGTGGACGCGATATATACTGACTTCTCAAAGGCCTTTGATCGTGTCAATCATTTTGAGCTAATAGCTCGTCTGTCGTCTATGGGCATACATGGAGATCTGTTAAGGTGGATAGCATCCTACGTTTCCAAGCGAAGGCAGGCCGTTGTCGTTGGTGGATTTAGATCTAGTTTCTTTGGCATTGAGTCTGGTGTTCCACAGGGATCCCATTTAGGGCCTTTGCTTTTTAATGTTTATATTAACGACATCGGTACTTGCTTTAATCACTGCGACTATCTCCTTTACGCAGATGATTTGAAAATCTTCATGGGAGTGAAGAACCATGGCGACTGTCAACTGATCCAGGAAGATCTGAATCGTTTCACTCGTTTTTGTGAACAGCGTAAACTTTCTTTAAATGTAGCTAAGTGCCATAAAATCTCATTTTCGCGAAATGTCAATATTATTAACTTTAAATATACAATTGGCAATGATGACATTCTGGAAGTAGATCGAGTGCGTGATCTAGGAGTCATCTTAGATCGCAAGCTTTTAATGGATAAGCACATTGATTCAGTCGTCAACAGGGCTTACAGCACCCTTGGTTTTATTATGAGAGTTTGTAGACCTCTTAAAAACACTCATTCTTTGACAACGGTTTATGTTGCATACGTACGCAGCCTGCTTGAATTTGCTTCTAATATTTGGTCTCCACAGTATGCTACATACAAGCTGAGGATTGAGCGTATTCAAAAACGATTTATACGTCATCTAAATTACCGCTTATTTTCCAACGGCTTGTCGTACGCTGAAGGTCTGCAACGCTACGGTTTAGAGACATTAGAGGACCGGCGAGTAGTATCAGATATGTCGTTTCTACATAAAATTGTTCATACTGGGTTGGACAGTTCATACCTCCTGAGTAGGGTGAGCATACGAGCGCCTTCCCGACTCGCACGTGCTCACTCAACTTTTTACGTACCAAGGTTCAACACTAACTATGGTTCCAATTCGTTATTGCCGCGCGTTATGCATGCATACAATGTATGCTTTAACGATATTGACATATTTAACCATCAGAATAGTCGATCCTTTGTTAAGGAGGTACGTGAAAAGCTGATTATCAGATCGGATTGAATTAGCATGCACAAACACTCACATGCACATTCGCACTACAGATACACACACCCACACACACATATATACACGCACACACATATACAAATACACACATACACACACTCACACATACACGCTCTCCATCACACAAACACACACTAACATCCATACACTCGCACCTAGCGATTTTAACTGTTACTTTTAAATTCTTTTTGGTTTTATTTATTTTGTATTGTTTAGCATATTTAATCCTTATATAGCAAATAATTTAAAACATCATTGGCTTTGTTACTGGTATATATATTATGCTTATACGTATTTTTTATGCTGTATGTTTTTAAGAAAAATAAAATAAAATAAAAATATTGGAGAACATTTTTTTGTCCTGGAAGAAAGATTACTTATAACGCGGGCGCAGAACTTAGCGGTGAGCGGAGCGCGCTGGCACCTGCCTGCTACATGGCGCCCCGCGCCCCGTCCGCACCCCCGGCACCGTCCGTTGCGTCCGAGTCCTGTCTCTTGTGTGTGTTTTTACCGTAGGGCGAATAATAAATTAATAGTTTAGAAAAAACACTAAAAACATGCTTTTATAAATGCACGTAAAAACCAAAAAATTCGGCATCATCATCAGACCTTGAAACTTCATCGTGGTCAATGTTCATTATAAGACCTTTATAACAAGACCAAACACTGCTATGATACGATATTCCATCATGGAATGCCAGTGCCTATCTTTCGGCTTCATCATCAGACCTTGAAACCTAATCGTGGTCAAAGTTCATTCCAAGACTTTTCTAACAAGTCCAAACACAGCGATGATACGATGTTCCATCATGAAGTTCCAGTTCATATCTTTCGACTCCATTATCAGATCAGTTCGACAGTACCATATTATTGTATTGTCATCAGAACTACATACAGCTGCCAATTTTCATGACGCTACGATCCTTGGAAGATAGTTAAATTAGTAACTTTAGATTCCATTACATAGTTACATACAGGTCGACCTAATAAAAGCGTGTTAAAAAGAATCAAGTCTGCGACCCGTCCTTTCTTTATGTTTTGCGTCGCGTCTTTTCTACACATTTTGAATGAAACTCCTTTAAACGGACTTCGCGTCCGCGAAGTGCCCAAGTCTTACGTCCGTTGTGTGCTTTGGGCCTAAGGCGTTGGCTTCTGACGGGTGAGTTGGACCAGCAAGGCAGTGGACTGTGTTGTCCGCTCTCTACGCTCAGTCCAAGTTAAAAGAACGATCACAAATCGTTATAAACTCCTGGGGTGACGGGTTCGCCCGTTGTAGATGACAACCCGAAAGTTGTCTCCACTCTTTAACTCTACCGACGAGCCCGCGAGAGTCCAACGCGTTACCGCAAGGCACAGAAAAGAGAACCCAGCTGGTCACAGAGTATTTTCCAAGTTCGTCGCTTTTCGAGGAGGCTAGCGGATTGAAGCCTGGCCGGTTTTGACTAGTGAATCATTCCATTGGGCTAGATAGTATGTTAGTCTGTCGTATGATGTATCGGAACCGTGCCATGCTAAATATTAAATATAGCGAATGTCGATATCTCAGAAACTCCAATTCATAATAATTTTTCGTGGATTTTAAACAAAGCCAGAATGAAACCGCGCTATAGATTAAAACGCTCACCCGTCGTAGATAAGAAAGAGATATAAGTCTGTTTCAAGTTTTCAAACTCGCAGACATCGTGTCGCTCTTAGCTGATATAAAAACCGTGAAATTTAATTGGATTCGACTTAACGGTATTTAATTAAATCAAGAAAATAATCCACTAGTATGAATATTTCGAAAGAGCGAGTCGATTTTAATCGACTGGCAGTGACGCAAAGACAGTTCATTTGATCATGCCTGCGTTGAGTTAAATACGCTTTAAAAGACTAAGGATACCGACTTTGGGAAACGACTGCCTCGACCGAGCAGGTAGTTTATTAAGTAGCGATACGTAATCTTGCCCCCAACTGGGGTTATAAACTTCGCAAAGTTTCGCTTTTTGTTCAGACAAAAAAAAATGTCATTTCTTTCTCGCCTACGTGGAAAAGGAAAGTAGGGCGGTGTCGACTACAACAGGTGAACCCCTAACCCCAGGCTGGTATAACGATATGTGATCATTTTTTCGGCAGTGGGAGGAGACTTAGAAACAAGTCAATCTACTGTCTAGCTCCACCAACAAGCCAGTTAGAGGCTAACGCCTTAAGGCGAGGCACCGGTAAAGGTATCAAGAAGGCAGCCTCGCACCCTAACAACCAGTTTTGGCAGGATATATCCGTCAGGAGTTAACCTTCAGAATACCTCCGTCGTTAGACTGGTTATGGGTCCGAAGTCGCTTACGCAGCCTCTACCTGTTGTATTACAGCGGTAATTCAATTTGAATGTATCGCGGACCTGGGCGTCCTTTGCCCGTAGTACCACACGGGGTCAGGTGGCTCAAGGTCGTATCAAGAAAGGCATGACAACAAGTCAACATCCACCCCCGCTGCTTAGGAGACAGTATATTTCCATAGTCTCCAGACTCCTTCAGCAATTAGTCAGAGTGCACAACCGATTGGCGTCGCCGAACGGTGCGCAAACCCCACAGTAGCGCAGGGATGCAATTCCACCAGGCGAAACCGGTCCACCAGCCGTGAGGTCTGAGACACGAGAGTCTTACTTCGGGTAGCCTTCCGCACGCGGAGGCTTCTGAATAGGAGCTGAATCGTGAGTTTAGCCGATCCGAGAACAAAAGGATCTTATGGCCCAAGCTGCATGAAACCATTCGCTACCACGTGGAAAAGGATAGGATGAGATTGATTTTTAATTTAGTTGTCGTTTTATTGTACGTCTCCTTCTCAACTATGTAAATAAGCCGTGTTAAAGTAAGATGGCCGACCACTGAATTCTAGCTAGTTTTCAACTATTACCTCGAACGAAATAGATTTTAAACGTCCCCGTATAAACGCCCGGCACCTCCATCGCACGCTACGTCCGCTCGAGGGCGCACTAAATTGTACGAGTTCGCGCCAGACTTCCAACTTTTATTGTCTCGCGAGTTGGCCCTGCCGTATCCGGGACGTCGGATATCTGCGGCCGCCTAATTTTCAGGCGCTCGCATTTTTGCCCAACTTTTGTTTAAAAAACCTCCCTCCCCCCCCCCCCCCCCCATATCCCTCCTCCCACCAGCCCTACGAAGCGACGTACAGTGGAAATTTAGCTGGTTTAGTTACAAATATAAAGGTAAGACTGAAACAACAGTCAAAAAGCAAAATATTAGTATTCCTTTACATAACTATGGTTGCAAGGCAAAGTAACTAATAAGTGATTTCGGTCGAAATGAGTATCTATTTACTTTGACTAGGCATTATTTCATATATTTTATAACAATGAAAATTTGATATTTTTCTCTTATGTTTTCTTTTCCATAACTTCCATTTCTCTTTCCTTTAGTTTAAAGTCTATTTCATCATCCTGAATCCATTTTACTAAATTTTATATTCAATTTAATGTCGATTTAAATATTGGATTTGCCATTTGTTTTGTTAGTGCCACATTTACGGGAAATTTTGTTTTATGAGCATTCCACTTCAATGCTCAAATAATTTATTTTACTATCAAAGCTCTGTCCACCCTAAAACGGGTTAGTCCAAGTTGGGTGACAAAATCAAATAAGCATGAGGGTAAGGTTTTGCCCGGTTCCTGTTATTGCTGTAGCCGAAAATCACTGTTTTATAGAAATAATTTATTAATAAATACAGGGTGACGCAGGGGTGGGGATAGTTATGCTCTACATAAGACGCCATTTCATATACTTTTATTTATTTATTTATTTTTGGGAAAACCAACAGCTAATTATAATTTAACAAAAAGAGGAGTAGGATAACAGAGAGCCAATTAAAGGTTTTCACGTTTAAGTAACGTTGTAACTCAGCTACTATGGAGTAGTGAGATTTGCAACGTCGTTTGTTTGTGTACGACTGCAGTTTAGTGAGAAGTGGTGAGTAATACAGCGACGCACGATTGTTTAGTTTACGGTTCAATGTCGATCGACATGGAGCTGTTCCGCATCTTAACACAATCCTCAGATGGGTGAAACACTTCAGATCGACTTATACATAACATCGACGTATACAAGACATTATACAATTACTCCTATTATAAATCAATTTGCCCACATACACGTTTAGTCACAATAACCATGGCGGTATGGCCGAAAGATATCGCCACTTGTATTTTATTGTGTGTGCAATAAAGTTTTTAAACATACAAACAAACTAATTATTTTTATGTAGCTAAATCGGGCTAGTTAATCTTATATTTTAGACTACCAAATCAAAACCCACTGTGCGACGACGGTAAAAACGGGAGAAAACACATAACCCCGGTGTTTGCTCCGCAGGAAATTCTTTTTTTAATTTCCTCCGTACTTTCTCAGCTGCGAAAATTAAATTAAGCAGGGTACCATTACATATTTTTATAATATTTTTTATCAGCCTATAACCAGACCACGTTTAAAAAGGTGACCCAACCCTCCTTAACCCATTTTTATAAGGCTGACGATGGTATTTTGTCATGAAAACAGGCACACTTAAAACGGATTTTCTACCTAATTTAAGTTTAATTTATATTTGACTAGATCATCCCTGTCAATAGAAAAAGAAATAGAAATAGAAATATATTTATTTTCCGAATTAGGGTGGTACATTTATGGTGATAATGCGTAACATAAAGGTGGGTATCCATTAGGTTCGCGCATCAACTCTGCTCCGCGCATCTGCAACTGCTCAAATGGAGACGGTTCGCGCATCAACTCAAGAACAAGGAGTGCTCCGTAGTTTTCATTCGAACATAGAGCGAACATGTCGTCGCCAGAATTTATTTTTAAATTTATCACCCTTCGGATCCCACAGCACTGTATAATTTCGGTACGTCCCGATTAGAGCTAGACATTTCTCTTCGGCCCACTTCAAAGCGACGGATTCGTGTTTACTAAACGCCGAACGTGATGCGCGAGACGTACCCACCAATGTCTCATTTTGCTCGCGAACCGCGAACATACTGCGCATCACTTTGTGTTCGCGCATTTACCGCCACCGCTCGGAGCGCTCGCCGCGGATCGTGCAACGTTGCACGCTCCAGGAGCGCGGACGTATCCACTACTGGAGCAGTTGCAGGTGCGCGGAGCAGAGTTGGTGCGCGAACCTAATGTATACCCACCTTTACGTCTCTCACCTGTTATTGTAACAGATTGACAAATTTAATTATTCACTAAATTTTTTATTTTATTTTAATATCATAGCTCTGTCCACCCTATAACGGGTTAGTACAAGGTGGGTGACAAAATCAATTAAGCATTAGGGTAGGGTTTCGCCATTCGGTTCCTGTTATTGCTGTAACCGAAAATCACTGTTTTATAGAAATAATTTCTCTGGCTTGCCTATAATATCTAAATCATATCAAATAATAATTCGCAATGTTCATTGAATGGCCTAAAATAACATATAAAAGATATAACATGAAATAATCGAAACAGACCGGATAAATAGCACTAACAGTAGAAAAAATAAATAAAAATAATTCACTAATAATATAAAAATAAAGCAATAATAAAAAATCCGCAAATAAATAGGAAATTTATATAATTTAAAATGCGTAATCTTCCCAATCGAATTATTGTTTAAAAATGCATGCCCACAATATTGTATTAGGAGAAATATTAATTTAACGTGTAAAAGCAGTTTCGATAAGCCATTTCTTCAACGCTGTGGTAAACACTTTTCCCTTTAACTTTTTTAATATTTGCAGGTAAATGGTTATAACTTTTTATTGAGTTGTATAATATTCCTTTTTTTAATAGAGTTTACTTTAGCTTGGGTGCTAGGAGCGCATGTTAATTTCTCGTGTTATAGCCGTATTTAACATTGTTTATTTTGAAATACTGATCGTAGTTTCTTACAAATTTGAAGGTCTTCAAGATGTTTACGGATATAAACGTTAACACAAACTCCTTTTTAAACATTGGGTTTCAGCTATTATTACAGGACATTATACAGTTACTCCTATTATAAATCGATTTACCTACATAAACATTTTGTCACAATAACCCTGGCGGTATGGCCGAAAGATATTGCCACTTGGCGATAGGTTTTGACCAAAACTATCAGCACCTAAAGTTTGTCGGTCCAGTTCTACGACCACCTGTATGTAAGTCGAAAGTTCCCACACCCCCATACGACGTCTTCAAACAATCCAGAGCATCGTCAAATACCTCCAAGTACTCACAATTACACAATATTTATTTCTATTTTATGCATATTATCCTGACGTTTCACTGAATTATTTAGGCTAATATTCAGTTTGTATTATTAATATTCCATAATTAATTCAAGTAAACGAGATAGGGCAATGAGTTAGGGCGGAATTTGAAATGAACGGTTGTCACTTCTAAGTATTAAAACTACCCACCGAAATAAAAGTGGATGAAAAGTGGATGAAACCGCACGAAATGTGTTCGAACTTATTCGGATAGCTATAAGTTCAACTGGACATTTTAATGGGTCGAGAAAATTGACGAACGTTCAGATTGCAAATGCGAGTATAGCCCTTATAAATATTAACTTTTCTAATAGGTCGAGTTTTATTGTGAATGGGCCTGTGTAATCGAAACTGAGAAAAATAAGCGTCTTATTTCGCAACGGGCCCGTTTGCGTTTCTTCGTGAACTAAAATAGGAACTTAGTTCAACCGAACGAGGCAGAGCAATACGTTAGAACGGAATATGAAATAAACTGTCGTCGATTTTCCCGCACCAAAACTACTTGTCGAACTTATAGACGCCCGAATAAGGTTGAACACATTTCGTGCGGTGTTAGATTTAGCTGCTTTATCTTCGGTGGGTAATTTTAGTGCTGAAAAATGACAATCATTCATTTCACATTCCGCTCTGACGTACTGCTCTGTTTCGTTCGCACTAATTAATTTCCGATTTTAGTTCAAGAGTAACGCAATCGAGCCCAATGGTAACTCTCAAAGTATTTATGTTCTAGAAACAGAAATAGTGTAACCATATTTTAACTTACTCTAACATACTCATATATAAATACACAAAAAAAACATTTATTATATTTTCTTCTTCTTCATCATCAGCGCGCGTTCGCCCACCGTTGGGCATACGCCTCTCCAATCACTCTCCATCCGGATCGGTTGTCCCTTTTCCTCATCCAGACAGGTCCAGCTGTCTCCTTGATGTCATAAGGTTATACTGTTCATCATGATTGGAGGTATTTAGCCCGATACCCGCCACGTAGGCCACACATCTTGGCGAGCTCCACACTTTCAGGAAAATATTCCCATTTCCTAGGCTTGTGGCAACCTGGTCGGGTTACTTAACCGCCGAATTACACTATATTCACTAAATTTATTATTTAATTATTATTTATTGTTGAGAAAATTTCAAAATATATGTTGACACTCAGAATTTAAATTTCAAATTATACTTTATTACTCGTAAATTCATTAGATTGCATCATTGACAATAGATTTATGGGTCACAATAGATTTTCATTAATCGCAATAGAGGCATTAGATTTTTGAGATTAAAATTATGAGTCTTCTGTGGCAGATAAATATGGGGGAAATACTATTTATCTACTAATTAACGTTGATAAAGCACATTTGTTTTTAAATTGCATATACATCCCTACCGTGTATGTTATCGCTACTAGCTCTAAAAAGCGATAAACACCGCATAAATGGCGTTGATTACATTTTTGGTCGCTTTGTGATTGGTCGCAATTGAGAAGTGATTGCATGAAGCGTGTTTTATCGCGTTTGGGATGGTTCCACGGCTGATTAATGGTTTGATCAGAGGCTAGTAACGCGTAAATCACGTCATGATATTAATTGACGCGAACCAACTTTTACACAATCGATTGTCGTCATAACAAGGGTCGTTAACGACGTCAGAATGATATAGGAAATTGACCGAACTAAATGAGATATCGCTTCAATTATGATTAGAAAAGTTATCATATTTAAAATACCCAACGAATATCTAAAAATCAAAAAATATATTTAAATCGCTCCTTGTAAAAGAGAGCAAAGTCTTATTTTTACACGACTGCCCAACAAAAAGAAGGAATGTATCGTATTCAGGGTTCATCTATGTAAATTTTCTTTTTCTTTATTCCACCATAAATTCTAAATGCTTCGACCGATTAAGGAGTCTGTGGTATTGTTAGAATCGTTATGTTATCAGTATCTTAAGGTAGCTTAACTGTCCAAATATCAAGTAACTAATTAACAAAAAATATCGTTTTTAGTATCAAATGAAAGGTCTGATTGAGTACATTTCGAAATATACATCTATCTGTATGGATAAATATATAAACCTCAATCGCTTTATTAAAAAACCGTTATGAAAATAATTATAAATACAATAGTTCACATTCTGTAATGGCAGTCGTGTTTTTTATTAATTTTATTTATATACTTGTCGGCTGATTTGACTTTTCAATGCCATTTTGTTGTAGAAGCCATTTTCTAATCAATATTATAATGTGAACCCAAAAATAATACCTATTATAATCTCTGCCACAAAGCATAATAATTGATTAAATAGCGTACTAGATTTCTCAGCGCAGCACTACGATTTGCTCAGCACTACAGCGCAGCACTGCAAAACACAATGTGTAGATAACACTCATCATTCAAAAAAATCATGAATATTCCCTTATGTTTCACATCACGGCGTTCGTATTATAACAGTATGGCAGCGCACTTTATATGATGCTCTAAACACGTCTGTATGGTATCATACATACCTCAAAATAAAATTATAATATAATAAGAAACGAATATATAAACCATAACTCTTATTATTTTAATATTATTTAGATAAATATGTTAATTTTTAATCTGGTATGCGAACTTTAAGTTTGGATAGACTAATAGAGGGTATTCTATTTTGCGATGTAATCAGCCTATATAAAAAAATGCGATAGATGGTCCTAATAATTGAACGGTATAATTGTTATTATTGGATAAATTCTTGGATTTTTATAAGCATATTATGCAACCAGTACTATATAAAAACTATTATTTATCAAGATTGTATAGATAGCCAAATAAAATGTTATTAGTTTCGCCATCAAGGTTTTAAGCGCCACCTGCATTTCGCCAGCGCAGAAGGGGTTTAAAAAAAACATAGATTATTTTTACAGTAGGCGTTTTTTTTTTAAATTGACTTAAAACTATGTGATGTGGACTTACGCAGATCCCATTAAAAAGGAGCGATTAATTTCCGCTCGAGATTCGAGATTATATTATGATGACCGTAACAACAACACACTCATCCGTCCTCAAGCTAACGGGAGCACAAACAAACGTTACAAAGGATTAAGGGGAGGCCAAACGCGTGTTTTTGTTTCCATCCTTTATAACATTTTTTTACAGAGGGGTACACCTCCCTACCCTTTTAGAGTTATAAGGGAATATTTACACAAATTCAGAATGTGTAAATTGCAGTGCAAATTTTAATTAGCTTTACGGATGTGCTTGGATATGGAATGCTCGCTAATTCGGTATGAATTAATGAGAATTGGATTAGGGAAGGTCGTGGAAATGAGGTTTGAATAATATGTACGTTTTAGGGAAGGGAAGAAAATTAATCGTATGGTTATGATTAAATTTCGACTATATCCTGTCTTTAAATTATTGTTACGTTTTATAAGATATTTTACTCGTGGCCATTTTATCACTGTAACCTCAAGAAATTACATTTTTTTTATATACAGGGTGGGCATTAACTGTAGGCGCTATTTAAAATCAAATTAATAAATAATTACTGTGCATAGGAATTTTAAAAAACTTTAAAAAATCTAAATTTTAGTGAAATATAACTAGCAAAAATTATTTCACTTTGTTGCTATATATTATTTTGACAATGAATTGTACTTTTTTTGAGTAGGTATTTTTATATTAAATCCTATATTACTTAATGTATAATAAATATTAATGACTGTTTCCTTCTTTTCTCACATATAACTTTATTTATATTATTTAATCGAATATTATATTATATTTATTGCCGATTATATAATGGAATTGCATTTTATTTATCATATTACCTTTTAATATTTTTTATTAATATTATTATTTTGAAGACCATATTTTAGGGCAATTTAATGTTATTAGCTTTTTATTAAAACTTGTACATTTGTAAGCAATCAAGCAATCAAGCTTGATTGTAATATTAGAGTCCCGTCCACCCTAGAACGGGCTAGTCCCAGTTGGGTGACAGAATCAAATAAGCAAAAGGTTAAGGTTTTGCCATTCGGTTCCTGTTATTTTTAAGTATTTTTTGTAAGCAAAGCAATGTTTTATAGTAATTAATTCAAAAATAAAATAAAAATAAATATAAGTTTTAAATATTATGTTGTCTATGCGACGTCCACCAGCTTGTTTACATTCTTCAAGTCGGACTCACAGATTCTCTAAAACACGTTGGCGAGATTTCCCGTATAATATAGTATTTTTGCTATTGAATTATCTTTATAAACCCTTGGTTTAGGGTAGCTCACAGAAAATAATTGTTTGGAGTGGGATTTGGGCTCCGAGGGGGTCACTCAATGTTTCCTCTCCTTGAAATGATTTTCCCAGGGAACATCTGTTTCAATCGGTCTATGGTCTCTGTGGCAGTGTGGCAGGTGACCCCATCCTGCTGAAACCTGGTGCTAGGATTGTCACCTTGAAATTATCAAAAAGCTGAATAGTCCTCTTGATATTTAAGGCTTGACTTCTCTTGCGAGTCGATTGTTGTGCATTTTATCTTACCGATTCGCTAACACCCCTAAAGGCCTCGCCAAACATAACGCGTACCTAGCGCCGCGTTAAGCGTAACTAGCGTCGCGTTTTAAAGTCGCGTACTTTGGATGTCGCACTGAAATTCACTAGATATTGACGCACGCAGAGCGTACCGCAGATCTATAACAGGCTTTGGAAAGTTTCCATGTTGTTGAGATATCAAGTGATTCAAGTGATTCAGATGTGGTTTTTGTTCGCTTTATCACGATCGCAGATAAAAATATTATGGGTGCAGGACCTTAATAAAAGGAGAAAGGAATTAGGAGAATATCAACGTTTGTGTCGGGAGCTTTCATCACATGAAGATCGTTATTTTTATATACTTTTGTATGTCGCAAGATTTATTCGAAGAATTACATGAAATTCGTTAAAAAATTGTAACTTATTTTATATTCAATAAACAGTTTGATAAATTTTTACCAGTCATATCAATTTCTTCGCACAATTTTGATTTTTAGTCATGTTTTTATATGAATTATCATTCGTGTTATATAGGCAGGGGTGTCTCTGCCTATATAACATATTCTATCAGTTTTTCAGTCATAATGCTTGTATTTTCACGAGTACGTCGGACGCTTTCAATGAAATTTGTAAACGAATACAACGCACGGCGTCAAGGCGTCCTAGCGCGACGTCAGAGCGCCGCGTACTGCCAGCGCCCGCGCTTTGTTTGAAAGTATAGTACCGTTACAGTACAAGACAACTCGGCGCTATAGCGCGGCGTCAGGATTTACGCTGTAGCGCTCTGACGCGCGCTAAATACGCGTTCTGTTTGGCGAGGCCCTAATAGTTTCTAGCATCCGAACTGACTTCGGACGTCAGTCATTATTTATTCTCAATGTAGACCCGGTTGCCTCAAACATTGTAATCCATTTAAAAATAGTTTTTGCGCTGGGGGATACCTTCATGTCTCGTAAACCAAGTGAGCACGGTATATTTGAGAATTAGTCTTTGCATAAAAAGAGCGAAAACAAAACGCACGTTGCAACCTGTG
Organism: Micropterix aruncella; assembly: GCA_944548615.1. Taxonomy (NCBI): domain Eukaryota; kingdom Metazoa; phylum Arthropoda; class Insecta; order Lepidoptera; family Micropterigidae; genus Micropterix; species Micropterix aruncella. The sequence goes on along the minus strand of OX155964.1, from coordinate 16,020,828 downwards.
AAGGCTCCATGGCGACTAAAATTGCCACGAAATTGCAACCCGCGTCGTCGTAAGCCTGCGATTTTTTGAAATATAAACAATACAAACCGCGAACGCAGTTAAGAGGCCGTGGCGGCCAAATGCTATATGAAGCATAATTTTGTGGCCTGGTTGTGAGAACACGAAAAAGAATTTTAATACCGGATGCCGGATTTTATGCCGGATTTTAAAGCTATCATTTCGCCAAAACGAAATTGGTAAATTATTTCCATATTAATTGTAAATTATCTTTATCCTGTTACTGTTTTCCTAAGACATAAAAACGAGCGAGATTTGTCTTCAGTTTTTGAAAAACCTAGAGATGATTCTCAATATTAAAAAATAGCATTTACACCAGCGTATGGTCTATTTGTATAGTACCAAGACAGTTTTTGGAACTTCCATACAAAAAATATAAGAAAAAAATGTTTGAAATTACGTAATTTCCAGAAATGTTATGGATAAGCATTATTTTTTTTCTATTTATTAAAGATACTTTTGAGTGATATTAAGTTAAAAAATAACACAGTGATCTTAAGTTTTTTTATTATTTTAATCTAATTTTTACTTTATAAAAAACCTATTCATTTGATAATTTATTTTATTATAATTGAAAAGCCAAATTGACTATATTAGACGACGCGCGAAGCCGAAATCGTCATTCGTAATTGGCCACTGCCAACGTTGAGACGTATTCCCTTGTCGCCACGGCATACCTATACATATTTATGTATATATCGAAAGCGCGCGGGCGCGTGGCATCGCAAAAATATCTAAATTTATAGTCGCGTCAACTCGGAAGGGAGCCTTAACGCTCATCCTGTATATTGTATTTTTTTAAACTCAAGAAATTATTAAAAAGTTTCCTATTGAAATTCATCAATATTGCATTCAATTTATCTATCTTATAGCTTCTCAGATGTCAGTTATTCAGAAATCAGAAAATTATATAAATTGTTTCTGCTATTTAATGTGAATTTTCACAAAGGGCTGATTTGCTATCATACGACAATCTCCTAAGACCAACCTTACTATGAAGTGTTTATATGTATGTGTGTAGGTAACATGTGTGTAAAAGTGTGTGTCTTGTTATTGCATTCGGTCGACAGAATTGAAATGTAAATCCGTAAATTTTACCTTAACAGAAAATGGTGACGCAGCCGGGAATCGAACCGGGAACCCTAAAATGTAATATCACGCGACCTAACCACTATACCATCAGACCATGCGAGAATAAATAGACGCACCAATAGTGAAACTTTCCATACAGCCAATAAAACTTCACTTTTGCAAACTCCCCATCGCACTAGCTTTGCATATTTGCACGGTTAACGAAATATTTTCTCATTTATACAAATTGTCGGCGTCGCTAACAGGCTTTTAAAACCCTCCTTATTTTACAGAAATTCAGGTTAATGCGAATAACAAACATATTTTTTAATTTCGCTGGAGAGCATTTTTGGTTCTTTGCCAAGTTTTTATTCCTTTGAAATATTTGCGAATCAGCAAAAGGAATTCAGCTGAGTTTTATAGCATGCTGCAGAAACTATACCTACTGAATTCGAAGTAATAGTAATTACTTCGAATTCAGTATAAAGAGAGAAACTCAGATAAAGAGGTCTGGCAGAAACACAAACAAGCCTGGACTCGGAAAAAAACTATGTACTAAAGTAACAGATACTCGTATATCCGAGTTAATATAAATGTCATTCGAGTCATGTTTTATATTGTGTCATTTAATTAAAAATAATTAAACAAGGCATTAACAAAAAGGATAACGCTATTATCTCTGATGTATTTCATATCTAAATATTATACACCTAATGTATTTCATTAAATCAACCTCAAATGAAACATGTAACAATATAACCAGGTTACGCAATCTAATATTCACGAAAATATATGTCAAAATATAAGCTTGTAATAAAAACATAAAGCTTACATGAAAATAAATCCAGAAATTAACAATAGAACGAAATATACCATGCTTCGCAAGTTTGAGCGATATAGATAGTATAACTTTTTATATCTCATAAAAGTTATGACACGAAAAATTGCATTTAGTTTCATAAAAATATAATGTTTTTGGCAATAGTTTAAGTAAAAAAAATCCAAGCCCAATATAGCCAGTGCCCTTTAGTGCCATTAGCACGTACTACGAAGTAGTTATAATATTGGCTGACAGATCTCGCCAATTTTCGACCTGAAAGTTATGCATGATGCATTACTTTTAGGTGGAAATTTTTCTGATGAGTATTAAGGTCGACTATCTCACCACCGGTCGCTAAAAAGAAACAAGAAAGTGGAGAAAGTAAATAAAAAAGAGACGTATTCCTTCTTTCTTGTGAGTGTGGTAATTTCCATGTGTTGCATGTATTCGTTTATTTTTATAAAATTCATGGACCAAAATAGATTAAACAAAGGCTGACATGAATCCCTCATTTTTATCCCCTACTGCCCGCTTTTGCAGAATAAAAATGTCATTTATATTGACTGTCATTTATATGGACACACTTTATAACAGGTAAACGCAAACAGTCAAGGAGTAAAATGCAGGATTCAAATATTATGCTAGTTTTGATTCGATTCACAAATTTGATATAGATAATACGACAGTCACCTTATATTTCATGCTCTTGGTAATTAATTCTGGATCCAATAGCGAACCAAGCCACGAGGAGTCGTCGAGATACGAAAGACGAGTTAAGTTAGCCGTGGATAATAATAGCTGTACGTATTCGGACGTTATAGATGTATTATATATAGGTAAGTAGTAAAGGCAGTAGCTGTAAGTGGTTGAAAAATTATACTAAAATTAAATATCATTATAATTATATAGTCAAATTATGAATACGTCTTCATAAATACAAGGAATTTCTCAATTTTAGATCTTTTGTCAAAAAATCTAATGTAACGAATCTTTTAGTCTGTTCGTCCATCCGGCCGCCTAATCGCAAATGGATTACAAAAACTATAAGTCATAGAAAACAACGTTTAAGTCAAACGACTCGGTATGGTCTTAAACGGTTCCCCAATTGTTAATATGTTTTATTAATTAACTTAAAATAAAAACAACATTTTTAGACTTTTCTATATAATTCACAACTTAGATGACAGTTGCTCTGGCCAAGGCTTATTTCTCCCAGCAGAAGGAGAACGAGCCAGTAAGATTGTGCCAGCGTTGTCATAGAGGATGTGTTGCCACAGCGTTTCGAATATTTCTTGAAAAATTCTTGAAGTGAGTCATAGAATGGAGTGATTCTGACTAGTCAAAATGACTTCCTCTGGCATGTAAGTTAACATTGGAAATGCTAATAAAACATTTCTTACTAATTATATCAAAAATTATAATAAAGACCTCAAAAGGTTTTTACTTTAATCCAAATAGTTCAAAAATAAAGTTAATTCCAAGGTGAGTTAAAATGACCCCTTTAGGTATTATAGTGTTAACTCGTATATTTTCCTGACTTCCTATGCTATTTATTATACTCGAATGTCATATTGTAGCGGAATGTTACGTTTGTCGGTTCACCGAGTTACCTCCGTCAACGTTGGCCCCACGGATGCCCATCAAAGTGTGATAATAACACAAAACAAAACGAAGGCCACGACGAGAGGAAATGAGATGTGGTTTGAATGGAATAACATTGCTCATTTGTTGGGTAGCATCATAGGGGAGACAACCTGTCATTTCATATAACAATAATTATGTTTGCCTTTGTACTTGAAATATACAAGCAAAACAAAACAAAAAGTTGGCTTAATATACAATATCTTAAAAACACAAACTTTTTAAATGAACGTCGTTCGATATTTATGAATTTTCTCTTTTATTTCGAAGTGCTCCAATGTAATTGAAAATTTTAGCAAATTTTTTATAGTTCTATATTTGATTTAGAACGGAAGATCCTTTGAATATTCCTATCCTTTGAAATGATGTGTAACGAAACAGCTTTTTTGAACCCCATTCCAAAAGATGTATTTCAGAAGTCTTTTCCACTAAAGACGAATTCTTTTCCACAGGAATTCCAGTAGAATCGCTCGAAGCAGTGTAATTAATTAACAATGATTTGATTTTAGGAGATCCAAGTTAATTTATTTTGACATAAAAATCGTTTGTTCGCTCTTTACAGTGGGTTGACCTAAAAATCGTTTGTTCGCTCTAATCGGGTTTTTTCGACAAAATACCATCAGATTTAAATCACCTAAGAGACTAACAACGCGTGGCAACGATTGATACTACGATATTTAGATCATACTTGTTTGTCGCGCTGGATGTAGTTTAACTGTTGTCATATGCGCGTGATAGTCGCGAATTAGCTTTTTTTAGAGTTTTAAATTAGTGTGGCGTTGAAATCCGATGAGTTAGGACGTTGATTCGTTTGTCGTTTTGAAAAGCCCACACAGCACAACTAGAACAAAAAGCGGGACAGTTAAATATAGGATGCGTACGGTATTTGAAGACACTCAAAATGTGGCTATAATTTGTGGAGAATATTTTTCTCTGTTTTTATTCTTTTCTGATAATCAATACAGCACTATAAGGTTACAAATGATAAGTATAGGTATGCTATGGTAGTCGCAATATGCGCAAACCACGCCGATTTGTTTACCTCCAATTTTTTCAATCGCGCCGGATCATTTGTACATCGTACATAAAACCAATCACAGAAATGACAGGTGGTTATGGTCACATCCTACATATAACGTTGTCAACTACAACGGGCAAACCCGTCACCTCAGGAAGTTTTAACGATTAGTCGTTCTGTCTCCCGTGAAGTGAGCGCAGAAAACTTGGACAAAACAGTCCACCGTCAAGCTCCGCCACATGCCCGTAAGAGGCCAACGCCTTAACCGCGAGATGGCCAGGAGTGTTACCCAGCGGGCTTACACTCACGCCCTTACTTCCAATTGCGACCAGATTACTCCAGTCTCTCGATTGGTTACGAGTTCGAGGTCGCTTGCGCGGTCCTCTCCCTTACGAAGCGGTGAAACGGTGTATACCGAATCTATCACGGACCACAACATCCTTTGCCCGGCTGTTCACCCAGGATCGGGTAGCCGATGGTGGTTTCAAGAGCAGTCGCCTTAAGGTCCGCAACCATCCCCGCTCTATAGGAAGCAGTACTGCTTCCAGACTCCCCCGACTGTTAGTCAGAGTGCAGAGTCGATTGGCTTACACCACACGGTGCGCATACCGTCCAGGAGCGCCAGCAGGTTGATTCCTAGGGGAAACTAGCCCTAAGGCCAGAGTCCTGCCCGGGCTCGAACTTCATGCTGTCGCCTATAGCGAGGTTTTAGATACAGTTGCCAAACCCTGGATTGATATACTTATATGGGGACAGGCAATGCATATTCCAGCAAGGCTGCTCTTATGTACAAAGCCGATAATATCTATGACCACATCACACCCTTACTTAAGGCCACCTAGCCCTCCGTGCCCTAATCCCAGGAATTATTATGTATGTGGTGTAGTTGAGAGGGAGACCAATAAATAACCCCATAACGTTATTTAATCGCTGGAAGATGCCATAACAACAACAATGAATAAAATGTATATAGAGCATTTTACTTGAGCATGCAGTCGTTTCCGATCCCGGATAAAGTCTATAACGGCCGCTAATGGGTTTTATTGAGTAAATGTGTAGTGAGTTATAATTAATCTTGTGTAAATATTTGATGGAAATATAATAAATTTTGCTACAAATTCGTTTTAATGTCCATTTGTCCTTAAATACCGTACGCATCCTGTATATACTAATTACTAATTTTTAATAATATTCCATTTTTTTTTTATTTTCGATTTTTTAAATATTAATGATCGTTTGATTATTGTTCGAAGACTTATAACTCGAGAACGGCTGGACCGATTTTCATGGTTTTTAAATTGATGTATTTGTTCTCGTCCCGAATAGCAGAATAACTATTAAAAACATTAGAAAATTACGAAAAAATAAAATAAAAGAAAAACATTTTCCCATACAAAATGTTCATGGGTTTCGTAACTGTCAAACATTTAATGTTCATCCCGTCGATACGGTAAACTCTCCCCTCAAATTAAATAAAGTATTTAAATAAAGGTTTCGAATCGACAAGATATATCCACAATATTCGGACCACAATTATTACATAGTTTAATTCAATCATGTCATGCTGACACGCGATTGATATTTGATATACTTATTTTTTGTAGGTTTATATTTTTGTGTTATTATCTTAATAAAGTAGTTAACTTAATTTTTATTTTGTATTCATTGTATTACTTCCATAAAATCATAAATTAAGTTCAGCTAATCTGTAACAAGACATTAATTGACCGTTAGGCGGTACGAAGTTCGCCGGGTCAGCTAGTTTTATATATAGCTAGGTATGTTAATATGTCAAATGATGGAGAACTTAGTTATGTAATAATAACTCTGTCGACTCGCTTTTCACTGTTCACTATAACCTCAAATGAAACACTGCTGGTAGGTATGACTCAATTTATTGCCAATTCCCAAATATCTATGTAGTTTCAGATCGACGCTGCGACATCGCGAGTTAAATTGCGTTCAACGCCATCTCTCGGAATTAAAACTACCTACATTGACATTTCTTTTCTTTCTGCCGCAATAGCTGTTCTACACATCCCGCCCACCAAAAGGACGTAGTGCTTTTACAAACATAATACTTTAACTCAAAAGTTGAACCGCCCACCATGAGGCGTGATACTAAACGAATTTTAAACTAAATGAGCAGGAGATAAGACTGATTGTCTTTCGATTACATATATAAAGAAACAATAAAAAAAACTAAGCTTTAGAGAGATAACATAACTTATTACAAGGGCGTTTACAAACACCGGTTTTGGTTTTAATGGACACTACTCTAGTAATATTGTCTGCGCCCGGATGTTTCTGTATTATTTTTCCCAGTAACCATTTCGCTGGAGGTTGATTGTGATCCCTGATTATCACGACGTCATTTATCTCAGGTTCCTCTCGTTTCGTAAACCACTTGTGTCTTTGGTTTAATGTCACCAAATATTCTTCTGACCATCTTCTCCAAAAGTGGTTTATCATCTTCTGACAGACCTTCCATTTTTGTAGCCCAGTTATAGATGCGTTCGAGTAGTTCTCCTCTGGTACTACTATCAATGGCTCTCCTATGAGAAAGTGACCGGGGGTGAGCGGAAGTGGGTCTTCAGGATTTTCACTTATGTATGAAAGGGGACGTGAATTTAGACACGCCTCGATCTGTGTTAGTACTGTAGACAATTCTTCAAATGTTAGCGTCGAATCACCCACCACTCGTATAAGATGTGACTTCACGCATCGAACTCCTGCCTCCCACAGGCCACCAAAGTTTGGAGCGTGGGGTGGAATGAAATGCCAGGTTGTTCCATCACTGGCTAGTTGTCGGCTGATATCATCCGGCAACTGAGATTGGGCATCAACAACCATCTTACGTAGCTTGTTATCTGCCCCAACGAAGTTTGTAGCATTATCACTGTATAAGTCCTTACAATGACCGCGCCGGGATACGAAACGACGGAAAGCCGCTATGAAACCTTTCGCGGTTAAGTCGGACACGGCTTCTAAGTGGATAGCTTTGGTTATCATACACACGAAAACGCATATGTATCCCTTGTATGACCTCGACCCTCGACCATGGGACATTCTTAAATTGATATGGCCGGTGAAGTCTACACCGGTTGATTGAAATGGTCGAGATGGTGTTACTCGTGTTTCAGGAAGTTGACCCATATACTGGTTATTATCTTATCTCGAGTACCTTATGCACGTAGTACACTTCCTGTAGCACTTCTTAACCAGGTTTCTGGCACGGATTATCCAGTACTTTGAATGTAAAAGATTTAGCATAATTTGTGGTCCTCCATGCAATGTCTTCATGTGAGCGTCCGCAATTATCAAGTTGGTAATATGGCTCTCACTAGGCATGATAATTTGATGCCGTTTATCATAGTCCACTTGAGCATGATTAATGCGACCACCGACTCTTAGAATTCCATTCTCGTCTAGAAACGGGCAAAGAGTGTGAAGGTAGTGTTTCTTAGAGACGCATCCTTGATTTTTAATTGTTTTAATCTCTTCTTCAAAATAGACACATTGGCTGTGTTTGATACAACTCTGAAGAATGACGTCTTTCTCTTGCACTGTTACAAACTTCTTTCTTTCTTTCGTTGACATTCTTTTACATATGGCTAGTATATTTAGTGTTTTGGATAAGGTCGAAAATTTGGTAAACATTTGATCTTCTTCACGACTTGACTTTACTGCAATAAAATTTTTAATCGCCCTCACTTCTTCCCGTGTTGTAAATTCTCCTTTAGTTTGTCTACCTTGACTTGTATTTTCTTTTAACCACTCTGGACCGTGCCACCACAATGAACTGTCGAGGAGTCGTGATACCCGCATTCCTCTTGATGCAACATCTGCTGGATTGTCGGTTGTGTTAACATGGCTCCATTGATCTTTATCCAATTTGGTCAAAATTTCTGATACGCGATTGCTGACAAAGGAAGTCCATCTACTAGGTTCACCATCGATCCAAGCGAGCACCACCGTTGAATCAGACCAAGCGTATAGGTTTTCTTTAGGGATTTTCATGATTTGTGATGTCTCGTAAATCAATTTCGCAGCAAGCAGAGCAGCGCATAGCTCGAGTCGGGGAATGGACAGCTCTTTCCCGATTGGAGAAACTTTAGTATTCGCTGATACCAAACTGACTGACACGTGACCATCTTTATCTACTGATTTTAGATATACAGCTGCTGCATAGGCTAATTGTGAAGCGTCAGCAAATACGTGCAACTCTAACTCAGTTTCTGAATTAGTGTTCATCCATCTGGGTATAACGATTGTATCGACCTTAATCAAGTCGTCTCGAAATTCACACCATTCCTTTAGTAGATCTTCTGTAAGCCTGTCATCCCAATTCAAACCTGATTTCCATAATTTTTGGATGTATATTTTTGCTATCACAATAATGGGAGCGATCTATCCCATTGGATCATATAATCGCGCTATATTTGATAGGACATTTCTCTTCGTAATCGTTTCAGGTAAGTCTGGTAATTGGAGAGTGTATTCAAAACAATCTGTTTTCTGACACCAGCTTATACCCAGCACCTTGATCGTATCATTAAATTTTAAAATTAGCGCCTCTGAACACTTACTTTCTTCTTTGATATAGTCTAGAAGGGCATCAGAATTATAGTTCCATTTTGGCAAGGTGAATCCACCAGCGCTCGACAAATTAGTCATCTGGTTGTAGATTTCCATGGCTTCATCCGTAGTTTCACAGCCCGTAAGTACATCATAAATATAATAGTCTTCTAGCGTTATTTTAGCTGCTACAGGGTACTTGGATTGTTCATCTTTCGCTAGCTGTTGAAGAGTTTTCACCGCTAAGTAAGGAGCACAGGACGTCCCGAAGGTCAGTCGTAGTACCTTGAAGTGCTGGATAGGCATCTCAGGACTTGATCTCCATAGGATTCTCTGGACGAAAGTATCATCCTCATGGACAAGCACCTGGCGGTACATTTGCTTTAAATCTGCTACTATGCAAATAGGATGTAGGCGCCATCTCATCAGGATGTGACGCAAATCTTGTTGAAGCTTCGGCCCGACAAGTAAGTTATCGTTTAGAGATACGTTATTAACACCTCTGCAGGATGCATCAAAGACGATCCGGAGCTTCGTGGTTTCTTTATCTTCGCGAATTACAGGATGGTGAGGTAAGTACATGCATTCTTTATTTTGTATTTCTTCAATACTTGTAATTTCTTGCATGTGATGTTGTACTATATAATCATCTATCGCTTTTTTATATTCTTCATACATTGTAGGATTTTTGATTAATTTCTTTTCTAATGACATGAATCTTACTTTTGATATTTCTCGCGACTTTCCTCTCAGACACTCCGGACTTGAACTCTCGAACGGTAAACGCACTACATAACGTCCATCAGTGTCTCTGATTGTTGTTTGCTGATAGAGCTCTGCGCACTTTACTTCCTCTTTTGTTAGAGGTTTCTTAATTTCATCTGGCTCTCGTTCTATCTCCCAAAATAATTGTAGAAGTTGATCACCTTTAACTTGTAGGTGCAGACTGATGACTCGAGGAGTCGATTCCAACTCTTGATTTACTCGCCCTGACAGGACCCATCCGAAGTGAGTATTTTGAGCGACGGGCCCCCGTTTACTTGGATGTCTGATTAATCCTTCTTTTATTATTTCACTGTGAATATCAGCGCCCAGTATCATGTCTATTTTAGCAGGTGAGCCATATTCTGGATCAGCTAAAGGTAAGCTTTGAATGTCAGGCCAGTTGATAATGTTTGTTTTAGCTGACGGTAATAATGTTGTTAAATTACTCAAAACGTAGGCATTCACATGGACAGAGAACTCTGGATTTTGCAATGATTCTAAACTTAGTTGAACCATGTGCTTGATTTTTGTTTGTCCATCTCCAACGCCTGATACGAATCCATTAACTAATGAACGTCGGAGGCCTAGTGATTGTACCGTAGCTTCCGTTACGAAAGATGCTTCTGAACCTTGGTCAATCAGGAGTCTGATCAATTGTGAGTAACCATTTGTTGATTTGGCCTTGGCGATTGCTGTAGCCAGTAAAACGTTAACTTCGCTTTAGTGCTTTGCAAAATGTGTTACTACCTTCTTTTCTACTTCTGATTGATTTGATGCTTGTGCTTGATTGTTTTCAGTCTTCTTATTCGCAAGGTTGTTGGAGTCATAAACCTTGTCAATATGAAGCAGTGTGTGATGCCGTCTGCCACATCGTCGACAGCTTGTGGCTTGATGGCACTGTCTTACAGTGTGAGTAGGTGCTAAGCAATTGTAACAAAGATTCTGTGACTGGATGTACTCATATCTTTCTTTTAGGCTCTGCTTTCCGAACTGCTTGCATTGAAATAATAAATGTTGTCCTAAGCATAATTTACAATTGCTGCTTGATCGCCTCTTCTATTCTGAAATGGTCGAATGGAATGATTTCTGTTTGCAGATGGGTTTGAAAGTACTTTTATTGTTGTAAACATTCCGGCTTCCATCGATCATTTCTAAAGTACGAAATCTGGACTCAAGGAAAGTTGTTAAATGTTCCCAAGATGGCAGTTCATCGGTTTCTAATTGACAGTTCTGAATTTCCCATAGTCGTCTCGATTCATTGTCTAATTTAGACAACACCAAGTGATTGATGATGACGTCCCAGTCTGTTACTTTTACTCCAATGTTGCTCAATGATTTTAAACAGGAGTTTGTCGTGTCTAGTAACTGTTTCACCCCATTGGATGAATCAAGTGTTAGTGATTTTTGAGAAAATAACCGCTTCATAATTTCGTTACAGTTATATCTTTTATTCTGGTAACGGCGCGTTAACTGCTTCCATGCTTCGTCATAATTCGAATCAGTCGTAGCTAATGTCCTAAGTAGATTTTCAGGTTCACCGGCTAGACTTCCTTTTAGATAGTGAAGCTTTTGGACGGGCGTTAAATTTACGTTATTATGGATCAGCGAGCGAAATAAATCATAGAAAGTTTGCCATTCTTCGTAACCACCGGAAAATGTGGGTAGGTGTATTTGCGGAAGCTTGACTTCGCACGGCGAAGCATGATGCGTTTTTCCTTCAGCCGTGGTCTGGTCGCGTGACGTTCTTGATCTTAAATGATCCTTTAATTTAGTTTTGTATTCTATGTATGCTTCCTCAAATTGAGAATATATATCCTCCGTAAAATAGGCAATAGTGTCTTTTTTGGCCCTCTGTACCGTTTCCAAAATACTAGAATGTGTCGATACAAAAGTGGCATATAATTTTTCCAAACTTTCTAACCTCGCTTCAATGTAATCCACTGTTATGCGATCTTTCGGTGATTTTTTGTAATTTGTGAAAGCCCTTTCCAAATGATTTAACTTGTCCTCTTGATTTAAAATGAATATTTCCATTTTTTTGCACTCTACGTGATTCTGATCATAAAATAATTACAAGTCCGGTAGCCACGAAATTTTACAAGTGTTTTTGTTTTAATCACGAAATTTCACTACGTCTTTTTTTTCCGCAAATTTCAACAAAGTCCTTTTTGTTACGCAAATTCAATTAAGTCCCTTTTGACCTCAATTATTGTGTGGTCACCGTTTGTCACTAACACTATTTTTAGTCAGTTGGCAGCACTGTTACTAGTCACTGTTTATCGGTAGCACTACTCACGGATTTACTGTTCCCTGGTTTCGGCACCAAATGTCGACTCGCTTTTCACTGTTCACTATAACCTCAAATGAAACACTGCTGGTAGGTATGACTCAATTTATTGCCAATTCCCAAATATCTATGTAGTTTCAGATCGACGCTGCGACATCGCGAGTTAAATTGCGTTCAACGCCATCTCTCGGAATTAAAACTACCTACATTGACATTTCATTTCTTTCTGCCGCAATAGCTGTTCTACACAACTCTTCTATATTACAATAATTGAGAATAAAGAAATACTACTACTAAAAGTACTGCGAAGCCGCAAGGTATTTCGTACTTTATTGGAATGCGAGGGGCGTCGTATCGTTACTCGGGATGTTTTATGTATGATCTATGAGTAGAGTACGTCCGAAGCGCGCCCGGTTAGGGCGGCTTGCATTTTACAGCAAAGGAGTACCGCTTCTTTGTAAAAATCCTTCGCTTCACCGCGATTTCTCCGCTACGCTGGAATTTCATTTGATTTTGCTCTACGGGTAGAATATAAAAGTGGGCGATATAAAATATGCAAGATACTACAAGCGCGGTAGCTTAAATAAAATAATTTCTAAGATACGTTAGTACATAGTGGTGGCATAGTGGTTACGGCGTTTTTTAAATTCAAGGTTCGATTCCCGGCTGTGTCCCCATTTTCCGTTAGGATAAAATTAATGAAATTTCATTAGAATTTCGGCAATAGAATGCAATAACAAAATCTACACAAACCTACACTTATACATTTATGCATGCAGAATACTCACAAATATCATACTAGGGTTGGTTGTGAGAGAGTGTCGAAATATAAAATAACCTATTGCGCAAAATTTCGCAACAAAGAGCAGTAACAAAACATAATATAACAAAATGGATTAGGTTTACTGGAATGAAGTTTTTGGAATATACTAGAATTAAGTTTGAAATAACAAACCTGATTCAACCAAACATATCATCATATTTTATTTATTTATTAAAAAAATAATTACTTTAAAACGTTGTTTTTGCTTACAAAAATAAGAGGAACCGAATGGCAAACCCTTAACCTTTTGTTTATTTGATTCTGTCACCCAACTGGGACTACCCCGTTCTAGGGTGGACATGACTAATTACAATACAATATGTAAAACTTTTAGTAAAATACTAAATTTACCAAAAATATGCTCCTTAACAAGAAAACTAAAAAAATCTAAACGCAATTCCATTATAAAATCGGCATTAAATGGATCATAACATTTCATTAAATAGAGTGTTAATCAACAGAATAGACTTAAAACTAAAATAAACTGAAAAATAAAGTCCTAAATAAGAAAAAAATAAAAAGTCATTAATATTTATTATAGGTTAAATAATATAAAACTTAATATAAAAATACAGTAAAAAAAAACAATTAACTTTTAATCAATAAATCTGTTTAATTATCACACTTACGATGCTTTTTCTAACAAATTTGCAGAAAAACAGTCGAAATGAGGTCGACTCGAAGCAGAACGACGCTCAGCTCGGTAAATTACTTCTCAAACGAGTATTCTCAAAATTCTCCGACTGTTGGCCGTCTACTTTAAATTTACTATTTCAATTACGAACAATTAAGATGAGGGCGGTAAGAGAATGGAAAAAGTGGGAAAAACCGGAGCCGGAAATAAAACGGCCGGTGGAAGTTAACTTTGGACCAGTGTGCGCCGCCGTCAATTAATGCGCATACAATTATCGTTGCGCTGCCGACCTCCCCGATGCCTTCGACGGCAGTAAAAGAGAATCTCCGGAAACGTTTTTATGCCTGGGTAAAATGACCCGATCTTTCCCTGGAGCCTCGACTGAAAATTACCTAATAGCCGTGATTAAAGCAGTCCCTACTTTTAATTTGTTTATAAATCTCAGTTTCCTTACTCTGTGCAGGTGGATGGAGACAGAAGCCAATCCATCCACTACCTTGGCAGTTTTAACAACTATGCTCGTTATTGTCGCGCACACCGGCGATATGATCGACAAAGCATTCGCAGACTATTTCTCCGTATATCTAAATACGGTGCCCCCTTTAAACACTTTCGCGGCCGAACTAGATGTCTCTTCAGAAGAAATGAGGAATTATATCAATATTAAATGTATCAGGACAGTCCATCAACTATCAGTGCTTGTTCTAATCTAGACAAGGTGAGCACGATTAAATACCTAGGCTTGACTTTGGACAATAGATTGACCTGGTCTTATCAGCCTTTCCTAAGCTTTTCGAGACGATTCTCCACCGAGAAATTCATACCCAACTATGCGGTACAGTATCGAATGCCCAACACGGGTTCCGTCCTAATCGTTCCACAACTACCAACCTATCCGTTTTTACAGATTATGTTACTGGTGAGTTGGATAGCACCTCAAGGGGACAAGTGGATGTCGTGTATTTGGATTTCAAGAAGGCTTTTGACAGAGTCGACAACGATGCGTTACTCCGAGAACTGGCTGCTGCTGGATTCTCAAGTAAACTGTTGAAATTTTTCGCAGATTACTTGGGGGGCCGCCAGTAATTCGTTAAATTTGGCAATTTTGAATCCAAACTATATAACACTCAATCGGGGGTTAGCCAAGGATCAAACTTGGGGCCTTTGTTATTCAACTTATTTGTTAATAATCTGAGTAAAGTAGTCACATCTGCACATTGTCTAATGTTTGCTGATGACGTCAAATTGTTTTTATCAACTGGAAGAGCTGAGGCCTGCGAGCTCTTCCAGCATGATATTGATGCAGTTTATGCATGGAGCAAAGCTCGTAACCTTCACTTCAATATTAACAAATGTGCAGACATACACAACATCGCCTGCTCATCTGATGTATGATTACTCCATCGCTGGATGTGTGCTTCCCAGAGTTACTGAAGTCAAGGACTTGGGAGTTTTTTTCGACCCCAAGTTAAACTTCAAGGAACATATTAGACAACTATCTAGAACTTATTTCAAGCTTCTAGGGTTTGTGATACGGCAATCCAAGCACTTCAATAATATTCGGCTTATGCGCACGTTGTACAACTCGATTGTTAGAAGTCGCATGGAAACGAATGCAGCTATGTGGAATCCACATAATGATACTTATACCCTCATGCTGGAAAAGGTACAGAAGTGTTTTTTGAGATTTCTGTACTTCAAGCAGTACGGATAATATCCATTTTTGTATCCGACTGCATTTATCACAGGCATGGTTGGCTATAATTCTCTCTGTCTCAGAAGAGAAATGCTGACCATGTCCTATGTTTTCAATCTAATTCGTTGTAAACTGATAGCTAGTATTATAACGATGGCATAGAATGCAGATGTGGTATGTGCAATGGTATACATTTTACAGGAAAGCAATTTTAAAGTTTGGATATCTGGTACTTTTAAGATTTTATTATTATAGCTCCTATATTTCTATATACTGTAAACTAGTTCATTGGCTAACACAATATAGGTAATTAGAATAATAAAAGTAGAATATGGATGCTGAAATTTGAATTAATTACCTATAGGTGTGCACTTACCACTTCTGTCTACTGCTCTATTGTACATACCACAATTGTCTGCTTCTGATATCAGTTTCTTTTAAAAGAAGAACATGAAAAAAATACCTTTTTAGAATTGAAAAATAATTAAATAAGTTTAGTAAAGTACATAGAAGTTATTAAACAAGCATGGATAGTTCTATGCAAGATTAATCTGTGGGTTTTTTAAACTAAGTGGGTTTACCTAATTAACAAAAACAACTCAAATTTTATTCCTCATCTTTAGAATCCACTCATCTAAAGATGCGGGAACTTGAAGGCAGAGAATGATAAAAATATTCATAATCCTGTGGGATTACTTAACCATCAAGTAGAGACAATAAGTCCTTCTTCTTGGCTTCTGTGATAGTCAATGTTTAATTGTATGCCTTATTTAATATTATATCTTGCTGCCAATCCGCTGCCTGTAAGTTAAAACTATGATTACAAATCACAATCATTTAGCAGAGAAGGAAACACAATTTTTTCTTTTTACCTTAGCATTTCTTTTTTTGGTTAATATTAATTTTCATGAAGTATTCTTTATCGAGGTCATATTTGTACATAATAATATTGGGCTTAGTTTTGGTAAATCGCAGCCATTTAATTTTCAGCCAATTCACAGTGTTTTTGTCATTATTTTATGTAGTATTGTGTACTACTTGATTGGTTAATAAATTAAAATCGTAAAAGTCACTGTTAGTCAAAACATTTACAATACATATATGGGTTTGGATTTATTCTAGTAGCAGAAATTAGGAAGGCCTGTGTGATTTATTTTTTTTAATGTTTTCTAGCCCTTTCTATTGTGGCATGCATGGCATCTGCCTCTAATAAGAATGCCCAGATTCCATGTACTTGAGATATATTGTCTAAAGGTGGCTTAAATTATTCAGAGCATATAATATTGCAGCACAGACATGTTCATTTATTTATTATTTATTATTTTTGTTTATTCAGTTATTACTCATCAACATAACAGTAAAACCAATGCATTGAAAAGTAAAATTAATAAAGATATTACCATAACTATACAAATAGAATGATACGTATAATACTAGCTATCATGTAAAAATAAATAATTAATAGCTTGCAATTTAAACAAGTGAGGGTTGGCGGTAAAAATATCGAAATCTGGTGCCATCGAGTGAATTTCATTTAAGCGCCGCAAAGCACGCGCCAACAAGTTCCACCTCGTAAGGTTAGTGCGCGAGAACGGCTCCGCGAAAAGATGGTGCGATCGAGTACGGAGATAATTATTTGGTATGAATAGATCCACCTTTGCTAGTAAGCTAGGGTTATCAGTTTTACCACGAATTAGATTGAAAACATAGGACATGGTCAGCATTTCTCTTCTGAGACAGAGAGAATTATAGCCAACCATGCCTGTGATAAATGCAGTCGGATACAAAAATGGATAATATCCGTACTGCTTGAAGTACAGAAATCTCAAAAAACACTTCTGTACCTTTTCCAGCATGAGGGTATAAGTATCTTCATGTGGATTCCAAATAGGTGCATTCGTTTCCATGCGACTTCTAACAATCGAGTTGTACAACGTGCGCATAACCCGAATATTATTGAAGTGTTTGGATTGCCGTATTACAAACCCTAGAAGCTTGAAAGAAGTTGTAGATAGTTGTCTAATATGTTCCTTGAAGTTTAACTTGGGGTCGAAAAAAACTCCCAAGTCCTTGACTTCAGTAACTCTGGGAAGCACACATCCAGCGATGGGGTAATCATACATCAGATGATCAGGCGATCTTGTGTATGTCATCACTGCACATTTGTTAATATTGAAGGGAAGGTTACGAGCTTGGCTCCATGCATAAACTGCATCAATATCACGCTGGAAGAGCTCGCAGGCCTCAGCACTTCCAGTTGATAAAAACAATTTGACGTCATCAGCAAACATTAGACAACGTGCAGATGTGACTACTTTACTCAGATTATTAACAAATAAGTTGAATAACAAAGGCCCTAAGTTTGATCCTTGGCTAACCCCCGATTGAGTGTTGTATAGTTTGGATTCAAAATTGCCAAATTTAACGAATTGCTGGCGGCCCCCCAAGTAATCTGCGAAAAGTTTCAACAGTTTACTCGAGAATCCAGCAGCAGCCAGTTCTCGGAGTAACGCATCGTTGTCGACTCTGTCAAAGGCCTTCTTGAAATCCAAATACACGACATCCACTTGTCCCCTTGAGGTGCTATCCAACTCATCAGTAACATAATCTGTAAAAACGGATAGGTTGGTAGTTGTGGAACGATTAGGACGGAACCCGTGTTGGGCATCCGATAGTGTACCGCATAGTTGGGTATAAATTTCTCGGTGAAGAATCGTCTCGAAAAGCTTAGGAAAGGCTGATAACACTGCAATCGGCCTGTAATTATCAACCTGCACCTTATCGCCACTTTTTGGTATTGGAGCTACTCTAGATATCTTCCACTTATAGGGGTATACTGCAGATTCCAACGATCTGTTAAATATATACATCAGGGGTTGTATAAAAGACTCACAACATGCTTTAATAACATAAGGAGGAACTCCATCAGGTCCAATAGTGCGGACTGATTTCAGCTTGCGTATTGCAAACCGAATATCATCTTTAGTGATACTGTGGACGTTGACGCATGAAGAATTTGCGTCACTCGACATAATAGTCGCTTCAGCGGCGACAGCGTCTAAGGCCGGTATGTTCGGTAGAAACACTGATGAGAAGTAATTCGCAAAAACATCAGCGGCTGCAGCACCCGAATATGTAGCCTCATTATAGACCACATTCAGGGGTACCCCACCAGCAGTTCGCTGACTACGAACATATTCCCAAAAGCGTGAACTATCTTCTCGGATAGACGTCTCAATATTGTGCATATACAAATTGGAAGAGTCTTTTATTTTATGCTTAACTCTACACCGCAAAGTTTCGAAAAGCTCCCTGTGAAACTGAGAACCGGTCCGCTTCCAGCACTTGTGATGATACGACTTCGATTGAATGTCACGGATAATGTCGCCATTAAACCATTTAGGATAAATATACCTATTGGTCAATGCAGTCCGTTTTTTGCTTGGAATGCAGCTATCGAAACAATTGTAGATGACACTATAGAGATAATCAACGCAATCGTTAGCGTTACTTAAATCGTATAGTAATTTCCAATCAAAATTTTCAAAAAAAGTGTACAACTGAGTAAAATTACAATTTTTAAAGTTCCATTCATTCCGGAATAGACAATTACCACTAGTAGGGCTATACTTTTGATTGTCGCTCGGCTGAATATGCGTACGCGCTGGGCGCAGTACAATGCTCACATCAATCGGCGGATGATAGCCGTCAGCTCGCACCAACTCTATCGAGGCTTCGGATACCGTAACGGTATCAGGTTGGAAATTCGAGAGCACCAGATCTAGACATCGATTATTAGAATTTAAAATATTATTATGTTGCTTAAAGTTACATAAAGATAAAAAGTAATCAAAATATTTATTTACATGTTGCGACGCAGAAAACAGATTAAAATCGCCAATAATACAAATATTTTTTAACCTATCTGCAACAAAAAGTTCTTCTACTTTATTTAAAAAAGACATGTATACTTCATCAGCGGTTTTAGGGGAAAAGTAAACTACAAAAAAGAATACAGGTACATTTCTATATATAACTTTCACACACAATACTTCACCATCAGTTTCATAGCTAGGTATGCGATACGATAAGATGGAGTTCCTCACGGCGAGGAATACCCCGCCTGCAAAAGTTTGTCTATCTTTACGATAAAGAGTAAAATTTGCAGTCGAGCAAACCTCCGCATCGGTTCATTTCTGTTTTGGCCTCCATATGTGTCAGAGAAAGAAGAAAATGAGTCACGGTGTCAGGCAATGACTCCAAATATTTAAAAAACAGGTGCCTATTTCATTGCTGCCTTTCTGAGATTTACATTCATCCCATAAGTAGCAGTAACCATCTGGAATGGTTTTCATATATTGTGAAATTATATGCATTCAATTTTATCTTGTAATAAATAGCAGAATCATCTACAAATGGGAGTCAATATACTTTGCAAGTTAAACGAAACCAATCTGAATGTTTTACCATGATTCTCTTGTGCCTTAATTTTTTAAGCTATTGCATAGCTTTTATCGCGGGCCTAGGCCAGCGCGGCGACCGAATGAAGAAATTTCTTAACGAAAATGAATGATTTTAAACTGATAATTACGTCTAAACGAGTACTGCTTACGATTCGAAAAAAATATATGTTAAACAAGAACATTTTCCTAATATTCTTAGCTTTGAATATTTTAGATTTTGCTTATATTACATAGTGTAATTAATTTGTGAAATTAGGTCTAACCGAACACAAAAACGACTACTACGCAAATACTATCTGGCGTATTATTATGAAACCTGCACCATTTTAAAGATAATTTAATTATCTATCTTTTTACCTACGATTTTTTTGAATAATCCGTTTTTTGCTTTATCGAATAAAAAAATCGTGCGCGGCGCTCTATCGGAAGACGTTTAAATTATTCCGAATCATTTTCTTCCGCAGCCGCAAATGATTCGAAATAATTTCAACGTTTTCCGATAGAGGGCAGTTACCTGATATCAGAAAAAATAAAATAAATAAATAATTATAATTGCATAAGTTGTTAAAAATGCTATGCAATAGCTTTACCGCGGCAGTCCCCGAGTGCCACACGTATTTTTTTCACATTGTTTCATTTTCATTGATGCATTTTCTCTGGCTTTATGTGCTGCCCATTAATCTTTCGAGTCATCTTTATTTGATGAGGCATTATATGCATTACATTTTGTACACTAATCCTTTTTTTGGCTGATAAAAGCTTAATGCTGGATCATATGAATGAAAAATATCCTTATAAACATAATAGGGCACTGGTAGCATTTCTTGAATTTGTTTTTTGTACAAACGATACATAATGCTTATATTTAAATCAGAGACCAAATATAATTTCTTGCTGTCACGCCTGGAGCAATGAGATTCCATCCGTGGGAATGAGTCAATGTGAGATTTAACAGCTGCAATATTGCTCACTGATGTAGCAGTGGCTGGTTTCTTGCCTGCTCTTTTGTCGTTACTCGAATATGTGGCAGTACTTGACACTATCAAAGTGTCTAATATCCTGTGATTAATCGATAATGTATTGCATAAAAACTTTGTAGAAACTTTTATCAATGCTCCTCCTGGTGCCCTGAAATTATATTGTTTCGATAGTTTCTTAGGGATTTAAGCATTTTGTCGAACAACATCACCAATGGTAATTAGTGATGATAAATATTGCTTTTGTTTGGTGGTATCACTTAAAGCCCGATATTCTTCCAATATAATTTTTATTTAATTTATTTTTAGTAATTTATTCAGATAGTTACCAGTCCCTGATTCCTCACATGCAAGTTCAACCAAAAAACGTCCTCGTCTAACCATATTTCCCTTCTTTTTACTAAAAGGCACTTGAATTTACAATAAAATTACACGGAAACCAACTAACCGATTCACCAAAGTGACAAGTGAAATGTTGACAGAACGTCTGGGTTGTCAGTTAAGGTGGCAAAATATACAAAGTGCCACATACCACATTTGTACATTTAATTTGTTCACGTCGAATGGGGTAAGGGCACATGCAACAATTGACTCCTACATAATTTTCATTTTTAATCAATTTACCACATTTGATACATTAGTAAATCATAACTGGGACAACATACGCTTACCACATTTGTACGCAACAAAATTTAAGTTACAACGACCAACTCTGTGTACTTAACTCAATTTTGACAAAAAGTGTACTTACCACATCTGCGTTCTATGCCATCGATAAGTGTCATTCTATTTGTATAGTTATGGTAATATCTTTATTAATTTTACTTTTCAATGCCTTGGTTTTACTGTTATGTTGATTAGTAATAAGTGATTAAACAAAAATAAATAAATTTAAAAAAATAATAAAAATAAATATCTACAACACAGCGGCTAAAATTCGCAAACTCATTCATACCTTTAAACTTCTACGTAACGTAATGTCGAAACCGTTACTAAAAGTTGTCTATTACGCGCTTGCATACAGCATTATATCATATGGGATTCTTGGTTGGGGCGGTGCAGCATTATCACACCTCGATCCACGTATTAAAGCTCAGAAGGCGCTGTTAAGAGTTGCACCAGAGAGTTGTGGAGAGTTGGCAAACTGAATAGTACCCATGCACAGATACATTTTATATACTTGGCACCGTCGTTGTTCAATAAAACTAAGGATATACCCGGCATTTATACTCAAGGTATACATATAAAAATAAATATAAACAAAAGAATACTAACACACTGGTTGATCACACAGGGAAGGAAAGAAACTGAAAAACTAATTTGCTTTATTTCTAGCTAACTTACCATTCGTAACACATTATTATTCACCTACCATATATTTATGATTGGCATGTTTTTTGTTCTTTATATTATTATTATCACTTGAAATTTTATTTTTTACTAAAATTTTAGTTTACTTGATTTTATTTTTCACGGCATTCTTCAACGTATTTTTTTATTTAGCATTAGGCAGTACTTAATTATACGAATCTGAGCCTACCTTAGTGCGGACGTCTCGTACGATCCAGTTAGGTTAGGTTTAATTTACTTGTAACTGATATTATGATTTTTTGTAAAATAAAGAATTTGAATTTGAATTTGAATTTGAATCAACCCATGGGATGTTTACCTACCTTTAAAGAGTTGAAATCGAAGTATTATATAGGGCTGGATAAAGGTAGTCCTTTACTGATCTTTATTCCCCGTAACATCTTTTATATAATTACCTTACCCTTTTTGTACCGCTCAGAAACATTAGTTTAAGGCGTAAAGTCTGAATTGGAAATTTTAAAAATAAATAAAAGACCTGAAGATGTAATCATTATGCACTCGTGCATACTCAAACGCCGTTACATACTCAACCGACACTCCGAAGCTGTCATCTGCAACAGGCGAACCCGACACCTCAGGCTGTTATAACGATATATAGATCGTTCTTTCAGCCGTGAAGTGATTTCACAGAGACTCAGGGACAGCACATTCCACAGTCTAGCTCTGCCAACATACCCGTAAGAAGTCGACGCTTTGCCGCGAGGTACTGGAATGTGAACTCAGCGGGCCAACCTCAAGCCCTTACTACCAGATTTGGCCGGATTTCTTCATCTTCCGGTCTGGCCACGGTTTTGAGGTCGCTTGCGCGGCCTTTACCTGACGTAAGCGGTTATTCAATTTGGATATATTGCGGACCGCTACGCGCTTAACCCGCCATGGTCAGTCGTGATAAGTGGGCCGACGGATCGATTCAAGGGTTGAAGACGTCAGGTCGACAACTACCCTCCGATGTCCTAGGAAACATACGTCTCCAGACCTCTCTGGTTATTCGCCAGCTGGACATTCAACACCTAACAAACCGGATGGTGCATTAACTGCCTAGTTCCGTCCGAGGTATTCCCCCGAATCTGCGATCTTCTGATCCTAACCGCCTCCGACTGCAGGATTACAGCGGTGGCAGAAGCTCACAGCGGCCCTGACAGGGTAAGCTCCTCATCGAGGAGGCTGCCAGATAGGAGTTGAACCTTGAGTTGAGCAGGACAGATGACATAGATTTTTGGCTAACACTACCCAAGCTGCATGGAACCATTAGGGACATAAATTTAAAACCATTTCACAATCAAATCACAAAGCGGAAGCCGTAGAGATAATCAGGCTAAATACTTATGAGATATTTTATCATACAAAAGTAACTAGTACTTTCGCCTAGATGACATCGCATATTATCTGTGATGACAGAGCGATCGCGTTGTAGGTGGGGCCAAATCTAAATTTATTTAGGAGCTTTTAAGCACGGGAAAATGTAATACACTACACGTAATTGTATAAATTGATTAATTTAACAAAATGGAGCGAACTAGGTAATAATATCTATGGTGCCAGGATTCCTGTACGTTCCTTATACGTAATTATCTTAAAGCTTCAAGAAAAGTTTCCCTGGTTGGAGTCAAAGTGCTGACAGCGGAGCCACGTTACTGCGTGCTCCAACTTTGCGCGATACATACTCCCACATACGATATTATATTCTTGGCTTCATCTGCAGCTTGGCAGACTGCGAAAATCTTTCCCACACGAAAGCGAGAAGAGCATTTGGCCATACTCCCACATGTTTACCGTCCCAATCGGGAATATTTCCCTCATTTTAGAGTATCCTCCTCTTTTAATCTTGTTTCAGAGATTATCAAAATTATGTGGTATTTACTTTTTATTTATATTATATCTTTTTTTAACAAATTTAAAGGTAAACATTGTGCAGGCATAATTGGACTACACATTATTGCCTAAACATAATTTATAACACCAAAAAATACTCATATATTACCCATGCTGCCTAACTAGACCGAGGGCCTGTACTTTAAAGTTTACCATTTATTTTTGTCTACTTATGCATGCCTGGACCGAAAATATTATTAAAATTAGTGAACACAACAGTCAAACTATTACTTGTATACATCTTCTTTTTAATATATTATTTTTATTTATTACACGCTATGTATATAAAGTAAAAAATATAGCAAGTTACGTAAACCACTCTATATTCTTTTACATCAAGCCTACCTTAGTACAGGCGAGGCCTAGTTAGGATGGCTTTGCAACTAAAATATGTGTAACTTTATAGGTTTAATACGGAATTTTGAATTTGAATTTGAAAATTTATATAAATGGTCTATGTGATTTCCTCACGTTTCCTTTAATTCTTTTTTTTTAAGTTGCTGTTTTGCTCGTACAGATTCACCCACTACAAGGATGTCACTAATAAAAAACTCACGGTGTATATATAAACCACATCTATTTAATAAAAAAACCTTTTACGGTTTGAGCACCGAGAGCAACCGATTGCGGCGGATGTCGGTGCGAGGTTATATAAAGCGTCACGACATAACTGCCGCAGGGAACACATCCCTTGCGATGCCAAACTCAGAAAGCCTAGTCAATGGGCCCGGCTCATTTGAGGCCCCGCTAAAGGGAAATTGCCCAGCGGAAGGCGTCACGAACCACGGACAAGACCCGTCGTCTAACTCACAGAATGTGCAATCGTCTTTAAGCTGGATGTTTATAGAGATATCACGCGTCAATGGGTCTTAACGGAGCTTGGTAGATTGAATTTCGTTTCAACGGGTATTGTTTCAACGAAGAACTTTATTCTCTAGAAAACGCACTATTCCGCGCGAACTAGTCATAAATACTTCATTTTTGTTCACTTATAGTTCACTTTTGTACTGGCAGCAGTGTTTTTTTATTTTTATAATGATTTTTATAATGATATGTATAGATATAGAGATACAGAGTTCTAAAGTGTCTAAGCCTTAAATCTCTTGCGTCAGAAAGTCGCCCCCGTAAAATCGGGGAACGACTTTAAAGTTGCCCGGGCGAGAATTGTGTCTGCGAAGTTATTACGCGCTGTAGACAAATGCTCGCCGCGACTGCACCCGCCATCTGTCACACTCCAGCGTCGGCTTCGGCTCCGTCGCCGCCCTCGCCACAGCTTCACTTATCTTTTATTCATTGCCTGGGTGTTGCTGAACGTTGTTATAAGGCGGGAGAGGAATTACGATCCGTTTTCGCTCTGCCCTTCGTGCCGATTTATTATTTTACGCTGGCTTCTTCTATCTCTTACAACCGAAAACCTGAAATAACATCTTCTTTCACTCTTTCAAGCAAGATCTATAAATATATGCCGAATTTCATGACGGGAAAATCAGCGATCACATAAATGCAGACGAACAAACAGCGACATTCTATCACCAATAAGATACTATTTGTACACTGTGATGCGAAACGGAATATTAAAATCTTAACCCGTCGGACGCCGACAGTGCCAATAGGCTTTTTGCGTCGGTTGACAGATCCGCGCGTTATAATCGTTGCGGCCAGCCCCCGTATATATTATATAAATATGTTAATAATATACCTGGGTAACTGGATTAATTACAAGGTAACAGGAGGAAAACTCATGAAACAACGATATTGTTAGTATTTATTCACCAAATTTTCCAAAAAGTTGCAGCGTAGTTTATTGCGCGAGAAGGCTGATTTCCGAGCGGTTAAAGGATGTAAAATGAGTAACTACATTACATTATAAATAAGATTAAAACGACTATACCGCATGAAGTTTGTAACACCCGTCGTTTTGGCGATGCTACAACCGCCGTTGTTCAGGGTAGACAGGGCGGTCTACCCTGGACAACGACGGTTTCAACATCGCCGAAACGTCGGGTGTTACAAACTTCATGCGGTAAATTCGTTTTTATATTACTTATAATGTCAAACAACTGGGATAGTCTTAAATTATATTACATTACATTCATATGCAATTGGCAAATTTATCGCTCTTGGGCATGTGACAATTTACCATAAGCAGTAAATATACAAGCTACTGCAAATAACATGTAGTTACTATACGATTTTTGCATGATACCAGTTTGAGTATTTTACCTATTTAGATATTTAAAAAATCTTTTATGTTCAGTATCATTCATAACTGAAAAAAAAATAATTTTAAATATTCGTAAATTGTTACAATCAAATCATATAAGTAGCCAAAATATAAAAAAAACTATAACTAAAATACTTAAAAAAAAACAAACTGATATATGTTATCTAAAAATGTAATAAATAATCAGAAAAAATCAATACGTTCAAAAGCTACGAGTAGCTACTTTGATAGAATATAGACTTTATTAGTTTTTTTGAAATTACTCTTGCATAATTCTTAATTTTAATTAATTCATTATTGAGAAATAATATAAAGAGCAATATAATATAAGGAGCAATATAGTCGGACAATCGATCGATGAACACTTTTATAAAATGATTTGAATGGCTACAATATTTTTAAAAGCATGGTCCTCAAATCATAGAAAGGGAGGCCTAATAGCATCTCGTTTATGTTTTTTTTTTAATATTTCGTCCTCCGTCCTTCGTCTGTAGTAGGAAGTAGATTATAGAATTTAATGCTAATGTATAAATAGCTTTTCTGTACTTTTGCCAGACTAATTCGATGTAAGCATAAAATAGAGCTACCTTGGGTATGGTAAGAGTGAATATTAGCATTATTTGAAATTTATATGAAATTCTTCTGGCGTACATTAAGCACGGTAATTGCAGTATACATAATAAAATACATCTTGTCAATAATACATAAATAATGTATATGAAATCGAAGACCATCGCGGTTGTCCAGGGTAGATTTTAGAGTTAAAATGAATGTGCTAGGTTCTCGCGCCGCAAGACACATTTACGACTGGAAGTCACCTTACCTAGAACAACAATGTTGCGAATTTAAAATTAAATAAAAAAATACCATTATCATGACTGTTATTAATATCGTAATTATCACCATTATTATTAATACTAGCATGAATAACGAAAGTGTCTTAGAATCCTGAAAATTTTACCTTTAAATGAGTTATTCCTTAATAGCTCTATTGATTTACGAGTATAATATTGAAACTTTTAAATAATGTGTTTAAAATTAAGTATTCGGAAATGGCCCCTGAAAATTATATATTATATCTGATAAAGAAATGGTTTAATTGGAGAAGACACAAAAGTGATTTAAAATCGAATGCAAATTATGTATTGCTCTTATTATATCGCAGTATGTATGTCGCTTCATTAAGATGAAATTCGAGAAATTATATGATACTGTCTATCAACCAGATTTTTAACCGACTTCAAAAAAGCAGGAGGTTATCAATTCAGTTATATCTTTTTTTATGTTTGTTACCTCAGAGCTGCGTCATTTATTAGCCGATTTGGAAAATTCTATTTTTATTTGTAGGGATATGCTTACAGATTGGTAGGATTTTTATCAAAATCCTGTTCTGATGATTGAATCCATGAGGAATTGAGGGAACTTCTCAAAAATATTATCACACGAAGTTGATTATTTACATATTGGTTCAGTTCCGATGACAATGCATTTTTTTATGGTAAGCAGGACCCGATTCTTCACGCAGGGTTGGCTCCCGACGAGGGCACTCCTCAACGGTCAACAGCACAGACACGAAATTTTGTATACGCATTAAGTTATGATAGCCCGTGCTAAGTTTTACCATGAAACAACTACTGCACCCAAGGTTGGCTCCATAAGAGGGGACTCCTCAACGGTTAACAGCACAGACACGAAATTTTGTATTTGCATTCAATCACCCAGGGTTGGCAACCAACGAGGGATCTACTCAACGGCCAGCAGCACAGAAACGAAATTTCGTATACGCATTAAATTATGTTAGCCCGTTCTAAGTTTCACCATGAAATGGCTGCTGCACCTTGGCTGTTTTTTTTTTTGCAAAAATTTTGTATTATTTTCCGATTGGAATAAACAATTAAAAATCTAAGGATTTTAAGACAAAACATCTAGGCATCATCTAAAGCACAGTTTGTGTATGAGACCTCGTTAATTCCCAATACCTGCGTGTGTTTGATATAGAACCCCACCTATCCCGCTCGCATTCACACACGTACATATGTTCTATTTACAGGGTAATGTTCTAAAAATGATGAATATTAATTATAAATCTAAATTGGGTTGTGTCTCTTTCGCGACCTTGCGGAGCTCGCGTGCGAGGGTGAAACTCTATTAGGAGTTAATTCTATTAGAGCGGTTGTGGCCTGATAAACTGGCCTAGAAATACGCCCGGGCGCGGGATTTCCAGGCCGGAATCCCAGTGTAGCTTACCTATCGTCATATTATTATGGCCATTGTGATTTTTGGAACTAATTTGCATAACTGAAAAAAAATATTCTTCTAAACGACATGTATTTTTAATATGAAATTGGAGACTATCGCGGTTATTTGGCATTATAAATAAGATAAAAAACGAATTTACCGCGTGAATTTCGTAGCACCCGAAGTTTCGGCGACGTTGCAGCCGCCGTTTTCCAGGATAAACTGAAAGAGCTGTCAATCCGTTGTTACGCGGGTAGGCCGCTGCCGCCACTGCGTAAATTATAACGGCAGTGGAGGGGGGGGGGGGCGGGCTCGACGAGCGCGAATTTCGAAAGTCCATCGTGCATACAACACTCACTGTATCCTGTCTCACGTCCTTGCGTTCGGCTTTTAGCGGTCGGAACATTTTAAGAAGAGGGTTCCACGTAGAAGAGAGTTTGTAACCGTCGTCTCTATTGAAGTTCGGGGTTTTTCTTATTTCAATGGCTTGCGAGAAAAGTAGAATTGTTCTTTGGATAGCACTGTGGGATTTTGAAACTGCATCCAGTGGTTACCTCCGCTATCCAATATATGTTCGCAGATCGCCGATTTTTCTCGCTGAACGTTTTTAACAGCTTTGATGTGTTCTATCAATCGAGTTGCTATGGGCCGTTTCGTTTGTCCAAAGTAGGCTAAACCACAGCTGCATTCGACTTTATACACACCCGGGGTTTGCAGTGGTATTACATCCTTTACAGGCCTCAAAAATGGTTTTTTGTAATACATTTATAATGTATTTTTAAGTTTTTAGGGTCGTAGACTTATGGTTTATAACCGACATTTAATCACAAATAATTTTAGCCATCATAGTCACAGGAAATGGAACTCACCGCGTAAAATAGTGAATTTCTTAATTTTACCTCGAAGTTACACTTTTTGACGTCGCGGAGAGAATATTTACGGTAAGGTAAGTTTTTCATAATAATGATGGCAACTAACTATGGCAGCTCGTAAATATCCATTAACTTTAACATTAAAACTTTCAGATGTCTTTAACAGAAAAAATATTAGTTTTATAAAATAGCTCGTTTTAGTTGATTTTTAAAAAATATGTAACGGAGAGTCCTGCTTAAGTTGATTAAGTTTTAGACTTTTTGCATATTTAAAATAATATAACATGTCTACGCATAACGGTATTAAAAAAAAATAGTAACGTATTCGTAAGTGACTTCATTCCCGTCGTTTTTATTACATACCAATATTTATTACAGGGTCGTCATGACCCTCTACATTCTTAACGTACCCTTTTTGTACCACATCCTCGACGGGTTAATAACATTCTTGGCCATTACTGTGCATGTTACAGTCAGAATCCAGATAACATGTGGTCAATGGTTTTTTAAATAATGGTAATTGGTAAATTACACAAGTTGTATGATGTAGATAACCAAAGCTAAAATATATACATACATTACAAATATTGCGATTTAGTTAATCTGCCATGAATGCATTTCGGTATTGATTTACAATTATCAATACTCTGTTAATTTTTACCAAGTCTGTAAGTTATAAACATTTTAAGTATTGTGCCCGAAATATAATTTCTAATTTGGTATAAAATACTAATACTAGAATCAGCGTGTGTGGTTTAAATCAGTTTTAATTGGAAAGGGTTGTCCAATAAGGGCGGGTCGATGTTAAAAGTCTGTGGAGGCTATGTTGTTTTGGCGGCATCTGTCAAATCTGATATTTATTAGTGACTCATGTTTCAGTGAGTGATGCTAATCACTATGTAAGTTACAAAATGGAACAGCACGATAAAACTTTATTATCGAAATGAGTGTTCGTTAGTGCATGGTTATCTCTCGCGGAAGTGACGTCAATTATCCATTAATATCATGCGATTTGACCCTACAAAATATTTTCTTGTGGGGTTTTCTGAAGTCGCAGGTCTATGCCAATAGACCGCAATCAACCGATGTCCTTTAAGTCAACATAACCCAGGCCGTCGCTCAAATTCGGCCGGATCTATGTGGCAGTCATTAAAACTAGACTTCTCGGATCCGTGCCACCGTGCCAAGCCGCGGCGGAAATTTGAACGATGTCATATTCCATACATAATAGCATACATGGGCCTTTCAAATAATAAAAAAATCATCACAGACTGTCAACATCGACCCATCCTTATTGGAAAACCCTATGTTTTCAAATGAATTATAAAAAAAAATTGTTAAAGGAAATATGAAAATTTTGTTGTTTCTAAACATGTGAGAAGGCTCGAATTAAAAAATCAATGAACAACTGCGAGAATTACATAAGTTGCCTAATATTTCAGTATTTCAAAAAAATAGATTTAGTGATCTATCAGGTAGATTTTTTTTTGTAAAAATGATAAAATATTATGAACTTCATATCCTTTCCTGGCGCTTGATTTCCTGTTGACTAGTGGTGATGGGAAACGATCTTACCTCGACAAAAAAAAAGAATTGTTTATTTCATGATGTAGGATTAGATTCTTATAAAAATGGAAAACAGATAATAAAAAATTTAAAAATATTTGATAGTGTACATTCGTGCTAAAATGCACGGTGGACCTAAAAATATGGCCAGGTACTTTATATTTAAGGGAATTATGACTATGTGAGGCATTCTATACCACCTTAACGAATGCTCTATCTGTGTGCGAGAGCATTTGATAAGGTCTCAACTTTGAATATTTTTTTTATGAATTTAACGAATTTGACATTTTTAATAACAATTTTCACTAATAATAAAATAGCCCTTCGACTAGCCACGATAGAGCGAAATAGCGACTTCGCTGATTTATTTTTTTTAAAATTAGTTACATATTTTCTATGTAACGGTAATTTAAAATTTAATGTTTGTTACCAATTCTCTCCAAAATTAGTAAGTATCCAATATTCGCCAAAATTAATTCGCGGCCTTTTCAGCAATTTTAAGCAGATCCCGAGTACTAATAAATTTCGTTATCAGTTTAAATGGGTTTGCCCGAATCCTACTTAACAACTGCCCGACGTTTCATTCAATGGTTATAAGTGAGACTTTTCTCATGCGACACTTCCTTTCCTTTTTCAGCTGTCACATTAAGGGCGTGGAAGACCCTTTCAAGGAAACCGCGTCGTCCGACCCTTTTTTGTGAAGTTAAGAAAGAGGAATATCGATTATGTGCTTTCTTTCTATATGATGCGAAACGATGGGGTTGTTATATATGTTGATTAAAAAAGTGCAATTATACATTATTGTAGATTGTGGTTGTTCCAAGGGCCTATTAGCTCCCTTCTTAACAGTAGTAATTTATTCCGCGAAGAGCAGTCTGTCCGCAAGCCTGGACACAGCATTGTACTTGCTGTACGGTCTCGAGATTCTTAAATTCTCGTCTTACGTGAAAACGGAAAGAAAGTCGCCGCCATTTTCTGAGACCTATCACAAGAATCCATTATGGTCGATCACGATATACTGGTTAATGAATTAAGCAGGCGAAAATATAATGGCTTTCACAGCCTTCGAAGATTGCAGAGACTCCTCCCTGTAAGCACTAAGCAAACCATGGCTCAAAGTCTGCTTTTGCCGTTACTAGACTAAGCAGATATCGCATATTTGGATGTCACCGAAAACAGACTGGATAAGCTTGAGCGCCTAAAGAACGTTTGCATATGATATATATTAAATCTGCGTAAGTATGACCATGTTTCCAAGTACCGAGCAAAATTGCAATGGATTTGTATACGGGACCGGAGAAATTTGCATATCTTTTCACTTCTATATAATGCCCTACACAATCCTACATCTCTCTCCTACCACAACGAGGCTTTTACCGGGTTAGGAAGTCTTGGTCTCCCACTTCATTCAAGTCAGAATAATATCCTATGTATCCCACCTATGTATCCTAAAACGCAATTCCACTTTTTTTCCTACTGCTTCTCCGTACATGCAGCTCGACTGTGGAATCAGCTTTCTGAAACTATTACAGGCGCTAACTCACTGTCCACCTTTAAGCAATAATTGAAAAAGCACTTTCTTTCCCAATAAATATGAACCATAAATACCCTTTTTGCGTTCGCGCTCTTCTATCTCCATCCGCAGGCGGCGGCCGACTGAGTGGTAGTTCGCAGAGGGAAGAAAAATTCAATAGCTCAAGTTACTGAGAAGTTCGCCAGCGTAAGGCCGCTGGACAAAATACTGTACTCAAAACAAAATGAGCAGGGTCAAATTGACCCCTCCGTACAAAAAAAAAACATCGATTTTGGAGCGGTCAAGAACAATAAAACATTACCGACCGTATTTTGCAGCGTCTCCAGAGGAGCCATCTGCCGCCGGTCGTCGCGGCGCCGTTTTCCGCCCTCAATTTAATAGTTTCACGAAGCCACCGCTGCGATTTGATATATGGCCGAGTCGTGTGCACGCATGGATGCGGCATCATACTCGTAAAGTTTTATAAAACGTGCGAAGCGACCCTCAATTTATTTAATTATATTTTATAGGATACGTTTTATAGGAAACGTGGTCGCGCGCTGTGGTCGGGTGACGCATTCGCAAACCAATTCTCACCAAGGTGCTTAGAACTATTTTAGATATTAGGATATTTTTATTTTACAGCTCATTATTTAACCTGAGAAATAGAGTTTAAAATTGCTAATAGCAATAAGAAAAAAAATGAGCAAGGTAACCCCGACCAGAGAGGAGACTGGGACCAAAGTCGTATCGTGCCCTGACCGATTCTTTTGAAGCGACTATTTCGTAAGTAAAATATGATGCTCCGTCCATTTGGCTATTAAAACAAGATACACATTTCCGCATCGAAAATAAAAACCACTATAATTACTATAATGGAGCCAATTTTCTTCACTGCCAAAAATGGAAATGCTTAGCTAGGGCGAAATATGCGGATAGTTGATTTTCAGAATTTCCTTTTTATTATTAAAAAAATCTAATTCACAAAGTCAACAAAGTCAAAATAAAAAACCTGCATAAGAAACACAACATTTCAAAATCAACAACTTCCAAGGACAAAATGATAATTACAATTGCTATAAAATAATAAATTATATCTAACATTATTTGGTAAATAAGAAGAATTGTTTTCTATATCCATAATTATTTTTTTTTAATAATAAAATAAAAAAAATGCTATACCATTAAAAAAACTAAATTTAATTTAAAAAACTAATCAAACTATTAGGATACTACATTAGGATATACATCACTTTGGAGCTGTCATCTACAACGGGTGAACCTGACACCTCAGGTTGTTAAACCGATATAGATAGTTCTTTCGGCCGTGAGGTGATTACACAGTGACTCAGGGACAACACAGTCCACAGTCTAGCTCCGCCAACATGCCCGTAAGAAGCCGACTTCTTACCGCGAGGCACTGGAATGTAAACCCAGCGAGCTAACCTCCCGCCCCAGATTTGGCCGGATTTCTCCATCCTTCGGTCT
This sequence comes from Micropterix aruncella, assembly GCA_944548615.1. Classification (NCBI taxonomy): domain Eukaryota; kingdom Metazoa; phylum Arthropoda; class Insecta; order Lepidoptera; family Micropterigidae; genus Micropterix; species Micropterix aruncella. The sequence continues at coordinate 15,986,854 of OX155964.1, read as the reverse complement.
GGTAACGGGTCTGAGGTCGCTTGCGCGGCCTCTACCTGACGTAAGCGGTCTTTCAGTTTGCTACGCCACGCCCTTTACCCGCGATGGCTACTCGGGATCGGGTGGCCGACATCAGGTCCGGTTGACAGGTCGACAACTACCCTCCGCTGTCATAGGACATACATCACTACGACTTGTTATCGTACGATTATATACGATCAAATTAATTTAATAATTAACTTTAATAATCAATAAAAAAAATATTTTGCTGCTGCCGTGACTTATTTGCTGCTGCCAAAGTATTATAGACGTGCGCTTAAGTTTGAAACACGCAATCTTTTTCTGAAAGGAAGAGGCAAGTCTTTCCAAATCTTGGCGGCAGTAAATTAAAACCAGCCTTCATACATCTTTGTGGTTTGTCACGGGACTGCTAAGAGATGCTCTGTTGCTATGTTGATTTTTTAAAAATTCCATTTGGACAAAGAAGAGTCTTAGGTGCTACTTGTATATTAATGTATTGACAAAAGCAGCATAGTGTAATCGTAGGTTGTGGGACAAATTAATAATTGTATGTATCTGCAAAATGATGATATATGCGAATAGAAATAGCCATAGCAAAATCGCAGGCAGGCATTCTGGATCCTAGATTTTGTCAGATGTTTTTTATACATAGGTATAATCATACGTTGATATCACTATCTAGATTTCTTACAATAGCAGTAACAAAATGTAATAAAGTCGTAGAAATCACAGACCAAAACGATAATTATTATTTTTTTTTAAATGTATACCTACGTAGTTTTCAAAAGTAATGTGATGAATTTAAATGTAATATTATATACCCGAATAATAATATATTTCAAAGTAATAATAACTTTAATTCATTCTTTTATTTATTTATAATTACATTGTTTTTGTTTGTTTGTTTGTTTATACTCTTTATTGTGAAATGTCACAATGGGCGGGTTTATTGTCATATGACAATTTCTTACAACCAACCCTACTATGACGTCTTATATGTATGTGTGCGTGTAACATGTCTGTAAGTGTTCTTGTTATTGCATTCGATCGACAGAATTGAAAATGCCATTCCGTTAATTTGATCTCAACGGAAAATGGTGACCCAGCCGGGAATCGAACCCGGGACCTTACAATGTAAGATCAGGCGACCTAACCACTATGCCACTGTGCCACGTGTTTTTATCGTTATCATTATAATATTATTTACTTAATTTATATCTTTAAATAAATGCTTGTTTATGGCAACAGCTACCTACTCTGCTACTCTATGGAAAAATGTAGTATGTAAGAATTTTTTGACCTCTCTCTTCGTGTTTCATCGATAAAATCAGTCATACTGTTACCTCTCTGATTTCATATCATGCCTAATGTAGCCTTTATTGCCGCATCGACTATCAATCTTTCGCGGAAAAATATATCCCCAAATGATTAAGGACTTCTCACAAATATCATTATATTCGAGGCAGCAGAGCCTCCGCAGGGGACGAAATCCAATATGCTGCAGAACGTCACTCTAGCGGAGCATCAATCAAGCAGCAATTCCGAGATGACCCGTGGATTACAGATGCTAGGCGGAAGAGAGGAATTGCAGTTTAATCGAGTTTTTTTTTGTGATTTATCGATGATTGATGGAATATAAAGTATCTATGCGGATGACATGCAAGTATTTCTGTATTTTGATTCTAAGTATCACCATGACATGGCTGCTGCTATATAAAACAATTTGGTCGATTTTTTTTCGTTAAAATTTTGTCTATTATATAATTTATATTTTTTATAACATGTCAAAGTTAAAAAATCAAATTATATACAGAATAATCAAAATATAATCATCTGTATGTAAGCATCAAATCCCCATTGAAAAATCTTACTAAATCGAAATTTTACCTAGTAACGTAGTTTCTAGGTCAATAAAATAATCCAAAATTGAAACAGACAACTTGCAATTAGTTAAATAATACGAGCCAAAAAACAGATAATATTTGTATGTAGGTAGGGTACGTAAGACGAATCGGATATTACAGCTAGAGGGGTAGAAGATCAAACAGCGTGTTTGTGTCGCCGTCGACCGCTTCGATGTTTGTTTCACCAAACAGAAAGAACTGCCCACTGTCAACACATTATTTCCTCGATATTGTGGCAAATTTGTCTTCACCAAAACTCTACGCAGATAAATAAACTAGGAACAGGATATTACACATATAAAATCGGTTGTGTCACCCCAAGCCTTTCCCGGAAATTATCCAAGGACTTCATTTCATCCAACTGCAATAGAATTGCAAACGCGCGTCGCCTAAAATTCGTAAACTATACATTCGAGTTTGGAAAGAACTAGTGACACAACACAGTAAAGGTTTAAATTTCGAACATGCGTCGCCCGACAACAAACGCGCAGCGCCGCAAATTTAAATATTTGATTCCTCCATACATACTCGTATGTATTGCGAAATTTAAATATTGCTTTCATCCCATCTATTCGAAAAGGACTACTTGGTTCGCCTTTAAGTGCGCCCAAAAGTGGTGTTTTCTATAAGAAACTTTATAAGTGCGCCGCAATTATCTTTGCGGCTCACTTTTTGAATAAGTGCGCCGCAATTTATCTTTGCGGCGCACTTTTTGAATTTGGAACATCTTAGTCTTCAGCGCCGAAGAAATCGAACGCAAATATTGTTTGAATAAAGACTGGCTGGTACGACGGCCCCTAGTCGCGCCGCCGGCTGAATAAAAAAAAAACAAATGAAATTAAAAACGCGCGAACAAATGCCACTATCGCCGCGCCCATCTACATCCAAACAACGAGATTCACCGTCACATTTTCCTCAAAATGAGCCAGATTCGGACATTATTTCAAACACGCAGAATATGAAATCTACAACAATCTCAATTCCTAATAAAACTGTAACAATAAATATTCATAATTGCGAAAATGTCTCAAATGTAAATATAAGTGTTTAGTTGTTTTATTATTAGATAGAATTTAATTTCAATTTAGTTGATACTCTATGTTTTATTAAATAATAATATTACAATAAAATATGAGGCGCCTTTTATTTTCTCATAGAGGGTGATGAAAAGTAGAGTGTATCACTCTGGCGCAAAATATTTTTGGCTCGGGTGCTTTTTTTGAATCCGTCGCTACGTTCAGGATTCTGCTAAAGAATCCCTCGCTACGCTCGGGATTCTACTCTAGAATTCATCACTTCGCTCTGGATTCAAAAAAGCGCCCTCGCCGTAAAAATATTATTTTGCTCCCTTGTGATACAATCTACTATTGTATAGGAGATTTTGCAACCAAAATTTTACAATGTGATTTCGGTCCAACAAGGCATCTGTGTACTTAATTTCAAATCTCGAAGTTCAATATTTCGAGGATTATATAGGATGACTGGTGCGCTTTCTGGTAGACCGATTTCAACCGCAATGTTCCCAACTTTTGCCATGGCCAAATAATGACTACATGCCAAATTCCAGCAAAATCGGATAGTTTGCATGCTATCGCGGAGGTACACAAACACAAACACACACACACACACACACACACACACACAGAAACAGACACACATATATACTTCAGACTGAAAATAGTCTTATTAGTCTCGGGGGGGGGGGGTTCAAATTTGATATTGCCGTCTTCATCTCGACATATTTTTAGCGCGTTCACAATACTTTCCCTACTCGTCGGGTGGTCGGCCGAAAAATTAAAAATAGATTGTAGGAGAGTAGTTAAGAAAAAACACAGAGTCTGGGCGTTCATTTTTAGGACCATCATGTCAAGTCGCCAGCCTGCTAGTAAGTGAATTTTCAGAAAATGCGGAACTGGATTCTGAAATAAATCTTCGTCTACTATATTACCTTTATAGCCAACGAATATCAGGTTTTATGAGAGTCTTCAAAGAAATTCTGAACATTTCTAGAGAGAAGCGAAATCCTATTTACAGGCTTTAGGGTGTCTAAATATAGACAAAGAAACATCGCGAAATCCTCTTTCCTGAAAGCTTTTAGTGAAAGCATTTAGTTTCAATTATTAATGAAATCTGAAATGTCAGCACTTTCCAGACTGCGCGAGGCTGTTCTCATCTTGTACTTGCTAAGAATCAAATTAATTGTACGGGATAAAGGATGGATTAAGTTAGGCGTCCCCTCCGCAGCAGACACGATCATGTAAAACGCGACTTTTGAGATAAGAGAAATGAAATTTTTGAATGGTTAAAATGTTTTTTTTTATTTAGGTAAAAACAGTCATATACAGTTGTGTGAAAACATACATAAAACAAATAAACCTATATTATTATTAATTACTACACAACATTATAAATAGTGGCAAAAATAATTTGACAGTCAAAATTACACTAATAACTTATTAAACCAAGAACTAATGCAACCACAAAAACCTTATACTCAATAATAATTAGTTAATGCGACTACAAACCATAAAGTATGACCTAATGCAACAACAAATCTCCTCTCTTAAAAATAACCAACGTGTCGGAAAATATTTCGAGGTCATTCGAAGCTTTATTATAATGTAAACAGGACCGTCTGAAAAAGGTATTTTCGCATAGTTCGTGTAAAAAGAGTATATATAAAATGTATCTTTTGAATGAGAGAAGGGTGACCGAGGAATTTAAATAAGAATTTTGTCCAAGATATTGTTTAAGGCACATCTTACTTACAAAAAGTATACAATGATTAGTCCAATGATTAGGCCAATGATTTTAAATCAGTCTTACGAGAGATTTTGTTTGTGAAAATATTTTATGACAGAAATACTTACTATATTGTTTTTATGATATTTCAGGATGATAAAGTGACAGTTTGAAATCATTTGAAAAAACAACAAATAAATAAAACCTATCATGGATAAGTATTATAAAATTACAGGTTCTAAATTTATCTATATATGAAAATATAGTGGGGGAATCTCGATATCTGTTTTTATTCGAACTTTGAAATTTATGATTCACTATAATCGCGTAAAGGACAATTAAAAGTATTGAATTTATTATATGTTTTTAAAAATTGTGTTTAGAATATGATGCGGGTCCAGTAGCCTCTGTCCGTGGTACAAATATAATTTCTTTTAAGCATATTTTCATAAAATTCTCGCAGACTGCTTATATTATTTCAGTAATTTCTGTCGAAGGCTGTCCTAAAGCAGGGCTATTCAACCATTTTGAAGTCAAGGGCCGATAATACTTTGATTTTGGTTCGGCAGACCGCAACACAAATAAAATATTCCAATATAAACTAAAGTAATTGAAAACAATAATCGTTGAAGTTATTTATTATAAAATTTCACAAACAAAAAAATATTTGATTAAAATTCATCCAATGATATGTTTGACATTGTTTACTCTTAAGTATTTTATCTGCACCTATATCTGCCCCTATAGTGGTCGTTGCAATTCTCAAGGCTGCAAGTTGCAGCGTATTTTTAACCGACTTCAAAATAGGAGGAGGTTATCAATTCGGTTGTCTTTTTTTTAATGTTTGCTACCTCAGAACTCCGTCATTTATGAACCGATTTGGATAACGATTTTTTTCTTTAAATGGATATACTTCCAGATTGTTCCCATTTTTATCGAAATCCTGTTCTGATGATATAATGCATGAAGAATTGAGAGGATTCTTAAAATATTAGCATTTGAAGTTGACATTTTACATGTTGGTTTAGCTCTAATGACAATGTACTTTTTATGGTAGCATGACCTCATTCTACACCCAGGGAGACTCCTCAACGGTTAACAGCACAGACACGAAATTTTGTATGCGCATTCAGTTATGAAAGCCTGTTTTAAGTTTCACCGGGACATGGCTGCTACACCAAAGGTTGACTTCCGTCGAGAGGACTCCTCGACGGTCAACAGCACAGACACGAAATTTTGTATGTGCATTCTATTACGACAGCAAGCTCTAAGTTTCGCCAAGACATGACTGCGGCACCCGGGGTTGGCTTCCAATGATGGAACTCCTCAACGTTAAACAGCACAGATACGAAATTTTGTATACGCTTTCAATTACTCTAGCCCGTACTAAGTTTTGCAATGACATGGTTGATGCACTTATTTTTTTTGCTAAAATTATGTCTTTTATCTATTCAATTCTCTATTACGCACTGAGCAAGCGAACAAAACGAGAGCGTGTCAGTCGTAGTAGTAAAACTGCGGGCGCGGGCGGGCCGTCAAGAACGCCACCACGGGCCGCGGGTTGAAGACACATGACTAAAGCATCAGGATTATGGCGGTTTGGTTGGTGTATATCTTTCTCTTTCTCCCCATAGAAAATAATCGGAGGCTGCCGAATCAGGGGATAGCGGGGACCTATTGATATCACCACTTTAGATATGATTCGGCTGGGAAAGTTTGTCACAAAATTTGCATAGTGGCACTAGCTGTATGTGATGTGGCATCGTCCGAGATATACCGAAATGTGACATGACAAGATATACTGAGATGTGATGTGATACTCCAAGATGATGCGGCATCGTCCGCTCTACTAAGCGCTCACTCTAACTAAGTAGAAGAGCCGAGTTATCGATAGTCATTGAATCATCAAAAGTAAGGTTAAGAATGACGATAGCTCATAAGATGCCGTCTGGGGATCACCCGATCACGATAAGTGTAGAGTGACCGCTTAGCTTCTTATTTTATCGTTGGTGCGAGATGGGTTTCCAAGCAGATTTTATTGCAGTGTTTTTACACAATTGATGAGAAAACGATTGCGTAGTAACTCTCCAAATCTCCCTAAAAAGGTTGATGCAGACGCGGAAGGATGTCTCGCTCTATTTATCGATTAATGTCGATCTACCACCTAAACGCAGTAAGATAATTTATAGGCTGTCAACAAACAATAAGAGTATTTCTGCTCCCGCTTCGAATGGCGACAACGTATATCGTTACTTCAGAATCCGGCGGCGGGAATATAAATATCGTGACAGCGTGGCTCTTGGCTCTTAGACTACTATCGTAGAGAGTTTGAAATATAACATAGAAAAACCACACAATGGAAAACACTTACGAAAATGTGACACTTTTATTTTAGTAGACTTCGTTAGTAGGTAGGAAAATAACTTACCTGAAACAAAAGAACAGAGTTGTTAGTAAATGCTTTATAAATATTACAATTGTTTTAAATTCTGCATTTTTTATACACTTAATGGCCAAGTTTTGTACTGAAGAGCATGCCTATTTTTGAGATCTTTGAATCAGGCTACTGCTTAATATATTGGACGAGTACCTAGTCGCTCTTTCTGATGACGTGCCGAAACCAGGCTTCCAATCTTACGTCGATTTATACATCAGCGAACAAGAGATTAGAGAAACTCAAACATTAGTATTTAACAATTTATTATTTATTTAATTAATTATGCAGAGACGCTTACCAATGAGTAACGTGGTGTAATCGAGAGTAATTTTATATATGAAAGTTTGCGGTTTATAAAGCCAACATTTTGATGTTGACAATGTCAGAATGACGTCAGGCTGTACATTTGTATATTGAAAGAAACGTTTGAAAAATGCTGAGCGCGAAAGACACGTTTATGAATTCTGATTAATTAATCTATAAATTAGGTCAAACAGAATTCTTGCGAAATATGTTACCGTGTGAATTAATTGGTAGTCGCAAAATTATATATGTTGCTAACCGTTACAAATGCAAAGATCATAGTGAAAGTTTCTGTAACTGGCCACTTGTGTCAGAATAATAAAAAAATACACAATTTGAAATGCAACTTTAACTATAGAATAAAGTTGGTTTCTTCTAACTGCCATTTGATTTCCGTTGTGGCGTTATTTTAAAAATTGAGTGTCTGTACCACTTTGGATTAAACTAGTCAAAATTTCTTTGTACGCTTTTTCTAGGAATGTAGGTGTAATTTGACATATCTGAATAGCCTCACTTGGCTTCAAATTGTATTTGTTGATGAAGCACTAAGCAGGATGGCAATTTAAAGCTGGTTTCAGAATATAAATGCGGTTGCATCAATCTCAGTAACGAATTTCGCGTGTCCACCGCTGTCAACAATAAAAACATCAATGCTGTGCCACGTATGATCGAAATAAGCGTGTGATCTACCATGATATTCGGGCTTCATTAGGCATAGGCAAGGGCAGGCATAGGCATAGGGAGCTAATGGGCCCTTGCTGAGTTGGCCACGAAAACCCATTTGTTCAGGGTTGGTCACACTCACGGGTCAACACCCATCCGACGGCCCCCACGTATGAAGTGCGATCCCGGATAGGATTCTGGCCTTGGCTAGTTTTCCCTGGGAGTCAATCTTCTGGCGCTCCTGGACGGTCTGCGCACCGTGCGGCGTAAGCTAATCGATTGTTTACTCTGACTAACATTCGGGGGAGTCTGGAAGCAGTACTGTTTCCTATAGAGCGGGGGTGGTTGCTGACCTTACGGCGACTGCTCTTGAAATGACCATCGGCTATCCGATCCCGGGTGGAGCATGCCGGGCAAAGGACGCCGTGGTCCGCGATAGATTCGGTTTACACCGTTTCACCGCTTCGTAAGGGAGAGGACCGCGCAAGCGACCTCGAACTCGTGACCAGTCGAGAGACCTGAGTAATCTGGTCGTAATTGGAAGTAAGGGCGTGAGTGTCAGCCCGCTGGCTAACATACCTGGTTATCTCGCGGATAAGGCGTTGGCCTCTTACGGGCATGTGGCGAAACTTGATGGTGGACTGTATTGTCCAAGTCTACTGCGTTTACTTCACGGGAGATAGAACGACCAATCGTTAAAACTTCCTGAGGTGACGGGTTCGCCCGTTGTAGTTGTCAGCTCTATTTATAGGCATGGGCATATATAATCAATACTACGCAAACATTTGGCTGTGATAATGCTGTGCTAGCGGTGGATCCCATACAATTTAACTGAGGCTTAAAAAACGGAGCACGTTACGTCGTGCAAAGTCATTCTTACCAGATTCAACGAAGGAACGTCAAATTCGGTGAGAAAGCAGCAATCTGTCATTCGGGTCTTTCTAGATGAGCCGAAGACAACCAAAGAGGAGCGCGTGCTGCTTTTTTTTAGGAAAACGGAAGATCGCTTTTTTTTTAGGAAAACTGGACATATTTATGGCTACTATTGCTTTTGGAATATCATCGCATCCCGAATGCTGATTCGTTGGAACACAACCATTGTCGCGCGGAATGATTATAAAACTATAAGTTACTACATATATACCATAACCATAATAAAATAAAATAGACATTGAAAATTATTACTTATTAATTACATAAAACTTACTGTATCCTTGATGACCGTCAATGCAAATTATTGCTTGTTATTACAGACAATATTTTTTTGTGTTAGCTTAATTACCAGAAGGACGTTGGCTTTTGTTTTAATGCAATTTGTTTCTGGTTTTGATTCTGACTCCAGTGGTAACTAAGAGATAAAGCCTTTCTCAACATTCGCTACTATTTACACGACTGCCCAACAAAAAAGGAGTGTAATGTGTTGTTAGGGCCTAGCTTTATTGTAATCAAACTTTAATTTAAATAGTCTAAATAATCAAATCAATTAAATTTGTCATCGCGCAGTAGACGCGATACATCGAACATCTTACCGTATATAGGCGACAAGTCGCGCACGTCCCTAATGAATTTTAAATCGAGTAAGGTAGAATATTTTTATATAGAGAAGAGAAATCTTCCTTTTTTTTTTGGCTGGCAACCACCGAGGAGGACGGTCGACAAGAGACCGGCCGCTCCGCCCTTGGCGGGCGCGGCCGGCTACCGCCCAATTAATTATTCATTTTGTGCCATCAGTCGTCAGTCGACACAGTCTAGAGCTAAATTTTGTGAACTCTAAAATCTATAACTAAACTCAGTTCAACATCCGGGCAGGACCTCAGCGGATTCCATACCTTATACAGGCAAGTCTTCTATCTGTAACCATTAGCTTCCCCTCATAAAGTCAGATTTTAAAAATAATAAATTTAAATTAAAAGATTGTTTTAAAGCCAAATCCCCCGTAAATTACCGTTGCCATATCTTCGTTGGCGAATAAATTAGAGTCATATAAATCAAAATTTATTAAATTGAGTACGTCGAAATAGAGGTAGGTAGTGCGTGGGATGTGCTATAATTCCCGGTGTCTAAGCATCGCATCCCGTCTTCTCGCCTCAATCGATTTCTCTAGTACCATCTAAATATTGAATCCAAAATAATAATTTAAAAATTTAAAATCGTATCCGGGGAGCAGGCGCTAAAAAAATCTAGAAGCAACCTTCCAATAACTCCCGCGGGTAGCAGTGTCTTCCTTCTCTATTCCAGAACCCAAAGTACCTGTCCAAAATCCCACTTCGCCGAATTAAGCCCTGAAAATTGAAAGGCTGTAACGTTCAGTTTTCCACGAATCTAATTTTAGAATTTTGTTAATTCCAACTACTCGGATTCGCCATATGCTATGGCCTAGCTTTCATTTATTATAATTAAAATAAAATATGTTACTCTGTCAAATAAACCTTTCATTTTGGTTAATTAATCATTATTTAGCGAATTAAAGAAATCGAGACGGTACCTAAAAATACCGCCGGGTCAGAGCGAGCTACAGTCTCGTAGGTACCCGACTAGCACTGGACAGGGTAATGTTTCAGGGCAAGGAATAAATAAAGAATAATTTTATAAAAGAAACTTTGAAATTATATATTTTAATTTTATCATTTAGCGGAGAAAAGAACCGCAGTACATTATTTAATTATAGCAGCATCTGCTGGTTTAGAGCGTACCTAGATTCAAATACTATTTTCTCGTTTTTTAAATATAATTATCTAGCTATTATTTCCAATAAATTCATTAGACGATTTAGCCATTGATTTATGTAAGAGCGCGGACCGGGACCGGGGCCGAGCGCTCCAAGCGGGCGCGATCGACGCGCGCCGGCGCAGTACCTCGTCGGTACACCGATAGAGGGCGCGGTGAGTAAATCACAATATTCGATCTCGTCGCCGCAGCGCACTAAACTTGATATCGCTTCTTCTTCTTCTTTTAGTCCTCTCACAAGATATATCGAAATTCATTTTATAATAAAACATAACTAGGGTATTTGACCGTCCATTCAATTTGAATGCTCTCGACTTTAGGACGACGTCAATACAGGATTTTAACCACCCCTGAGCACGACTGAGCTACCGTGGTATCCTTGGCGTCGCTCCACTCCCACGCACAAAGGTAACTTCCCAGGCGGAGGGAGGCCCTTTGCATTTGTTTATGTGGTCTATCATCTATTTCTCGCATGTGTAGCTGGCGCCTCTACAAATAAATACACTTTTATCGTTACACATAGCAGCTTAAAGATAACTTTATATGTTATTTTATTTAGACCCATAACAGTGTTCAGGGTTCATGTATGCATGTTTTCATGTTTGTAGCTTCGTCTGCAGTATTCTTATATTATATAAACTGTTTTAATGTAACAACTGCTCATAATAAAAAAATCCCATATTTAAATTTAAAAACTTCGCATATTTTTTCATACGTACAAGATCTCTCTACAAATTAGTGTCTGGTGTCCCAGATTGTTTCAAATCAGGCAAAAATTTCAAACGTATTATTTTTTACATGCAACGGCTGCTCGAAAGATTATTTACCGCCTCGGGCTGTTAGCAAATTTGCCAGAGAGGGCGGAATATTTTTTAGAGGTTCTCCGCAATGTAATCAGGGGCTGGCTACTCTTCACGTCCGCCAAGCGTGAAATTTAATTTTAGCCAAGTCGCCCATGGAGGCGTCGCGTCCATCGTCGCGTCGCGCTTTCGCCGGAGGCGTGAAAAATGAGTAAAAGCGTAACGTCCGGGCGCGTTAGGCGTAATGAGTTTTCAGCCAGTTCATCAACAATTGCATCGCCTCAGAGTTCAGCGGAGAACAAGAGAGAAATATTTCTGCTTCGTGCGGATTAAAATAATTAACCGAGCGGAGCGAGATCCTGCTTCAAATCGACCGTTCGGTAAATCAATGTTGAAAGTAAGTTTTTATACGCAAATACAGAGGTGTCATCGGCGTAGGTATACATGTGGCAGTTGGAAGTACATCTGCTGATCCAGTTTGTGTACATGATATAGAATATTGGACACGAAATACTTCCCTGAGCAGTGCCTGATGCTACTATCTTCTCACTACTAAACTTCTTATATATTTTAATTATCTGCTGCTAAGGTAGTTAGTTAGCAGTTTCAATATATTTCTCCTTATTCTAGGTTATTCAATAAGAAGTCGAGCCGAGTCACACGGATGGCGAGGCTGACGACCACCTGTGCCATGACTCGCTAAATGTGTCGAATAACTGCACTTTTAGACCGGTTATATATTTTTTGTAATTTTTAAATAGTCGAAGTTGCGTTATTGGCAAATTGGTCTTGGCATATATTTAATATGTAAGCTTAAAACGATAATTTTAGGCACCTAACTAGGTACTTTCGACGATCTTTCTTTAGAAGATTTCATCCCAACGGGAGACTGAATCGATTGGTATCAACACTTTTTTGTGAGAAAAATTTAATTTTGATATTTTTCAATTTATTTTCATCAAAATTGATGCCATGCTTTTAGTTTTTTCTGTATCTGCCCATATTTCTATTTTCCTATTTATCTATCTATTGGTTAGGATTTTCCGATAATGTCGATTTTATAAAATTCGGTTGCTAAGTTGGCTATACAGGATAGGTTATTAATTAGTGACATTCATGTTGTGGGTGAGTCAAGTACGAGCAAGTAAGCAACTTTAAAAAAAAAAACAAATTAAAAAAAATACATTTTTAGAAAATTTAATAAATTTAATGGTATGAAAAATAGTACAAAAAGAGTTGAGCACGTTGCTCCATCTAGAGGTAAGTAAAATTTTGCAAATATCGTTTATTTGAGGTATTTTACCTATTGCTAGATGGCACAGCACGTTCATCGCTTGCCAACTTTTATTTATCAGTCAAGTTTTTAAAATTTTCAATAAAAACTCTTTTTATTTTTAGTACCTATTTTCTTTTTACCTAACCTTGCTTTTTTATTCATACTGATTCACCAACTTTAAAAATGACACTAATTAAAAGCTCATCTTATACATGAATATTTTCATATGCCTGAACCGGTTTATGTTGCCAAGTATAAATACGAACAGTCCAAACGATAAGCCAGCAAGAGCAGCTCTGTCAGTCAAGTATGTGAATTAGCAGTCGAACCTAACTCCTAGATCGATCACCTTCATCACCCGATGGATTCGGCTCTCTGAATGTGAGTAATTCATGCATGAAAGGGGTCTCCGTCCCGCTTCACCACTGCGCTTTTTGACATATTAAAGCTCAAATTATGAGAGGCACTTCAGCTATATGCGTAATCTATTTTACGCTGGATTACCTTAAAATGTTTGCCTAATAATGTATGATAGGTACTTTCAGTACTGGCAACCTGTAGTGAATGGACTTGTCTACCCCATCAAATCGCACGCGTCGGCTCTCTCATCCGGATGTCCTGACATCGTTTACTTAAAGTCTTGTCGATTTTTGGCTTGTTTTTTTCGTATCTAGCTGGAAACTGCAGATGTCAATAACGGTATCCAAAATTGTATAAATTTCGCTAGACTTGATCGTATTATTTATTTTTATTTTATTTGTTTGTTTATTCGCTTATTACTACTCAACATTATCGTAAACGCAATGCGCTGTAAAGTAAAATTAATTAAAATATCACAGTAATTATACAAATAGAATATCCCTTATAATACTAGCTGTCATATAAGAATAAATAATTAATAGCCTGCAGTTTAAATAAATGAGGGTTGCCGGTAAAATATTAAAACCTAGTGTCATCGAGTGAATTTCATTTAAGCGCCGCAAAGCTCGCGCTAACAAGTCCCATCTTGTAGGATTAGTGCGCGAGAACGGCTCTGCGAAATAATGGCGCGATCGAGCAAGAAGATAATTATTAGGTACGAAAAGATTCACCTTCGCTAGTAAGCTTATCAGTTTTACCGCGAATTAGATTAAAAACATATGACATGGTCAGCATTTCTCTTCTGAGACATGGAGAATTTTAGCCAACCATGCCTGTGATAAATGCAGTCGGATACAAAAATGGATAATATTCGTACTGCTTAAAGTACAAAAATCTAATAAAACACGTTTGTACCTTTTTAAGCATGAGGGTATAGTCGCCTATTCTATTATAATTAAGTGCAAATAAAGAAAATATTAATATTAAATTGTCACCAAAACTATTTCTCCAAAGAACACTCACCTCATACATTAACCCTTTGACTCCTAAGCTCATTTGCAATGTTAATGATATATTGCTATTGAAATTTCACACATTTTCAAGAACAATAAAAAGCAAAATAGCAACCATACCTGTTTAATAGAACGATTAACATCTACACTTCTTGTCTCACACACGTACTCATACACACACACACTATCACACAGCCTCCCTCATCCAGACACACTGTACACTCACACATACACAATGGTTTAGTTACATATACTACACACACATACACACACACACACACACACACACACACATTCAACCACACATTTATGTATACTTGCACCATTAACCACTTACAAGCGAATGGGTAAGTAACTTCAAGGCAAACCCTCACATTACCAATACCCCGTCATTTTGTAGTTACAAGTTTAGCCGCATGACAAATATAAACCCGGTAATGCCCAGAATTCCCCGTGGTAAATTTATAACTGTTTATTCAAGTCTCGGCATGCAGAGGATATCAAATTCAACGTAGCGTAAACATTAGGCAAAGACACTAAACATATAACAAATTGCTAATATATTCATCACCTAATATTTGATCATAAACAATTGCAAGTTATGACGAATAATAACTAGAATTGCATATGTATAGAGTTAATTACATCCTGGTGTAAAAATGGTCTCCAATAAAATGTTTACAAAAATAGTCAGATAGTATGTTTCTATTATTTTTAAGTTTCATAAATGAGATCCATCATTATTGAACATCCTCACTGCGAAAAAAAGAGCCTCCCCGAAGATTGTGCACATTTTCGACGGTCGCATCGCCGCTACTATTTAACGTGGTGATCGACGCGATTATGCGAAAAGCATTCAATGGTCGACGCGGAGTTAGATACGACGAATAAAACTTCATAACCGATTTGATGTTCGCCGATAATAAAGCTGTTTCCACCGACACTGATGCCGAAGCAACGGACATTTTATACGATATATTCCGCATTGCTCAATCATATTGATTAAAAATCAATGCGGGCAAGACAACAGTGCTCGCTGCGGACGGATTGAAGGCCAGCGTTTACCTCGATGGAACCCAAATCAAACAGGTCCTACAATTCAAGTATTTAGGATCATTGGTTACGGAAAAGAAAGTAGCATTGACGGCCGATGACCATACCCAGATCAGTGAGGCAACAGAAAAATTCACCTCGATCAAGTGGCGCATATGGAAGCAAACGAATATTACCATCAAAACCAAAATGCGACTATATCGCGACTATATACCGAACGTTGATCCTTCCCATTCTTCTTTATGGATCGGAAACGTATAAGTTACTACAATCGTATCTCAACAAACTCGAGGTCTTTCAAATGCCATGCTTGAGGCAGATTCTCTTCGACTGAGGCCATTAGAGAAAGATGCGATCAACAAACACCGATCGAAGAAGAAATATAAAAATGTCGATTACGATGGTTTGGCATATTTTCCGAATGAACAATAATCGCTTGCCACGAAAACTTCTTTGGCGAGATTGTCCGAAAGAATGGAGAATGGCGAGATTGTCCGAAAGAATTTACCGTTCGGCACCGAAGAAAACCTGGCTAAAGAATATCGAAGATGACTCAAAGAATCACCGATTATAATCGGCTATCGAAGCTCGAGACGTCGCCAAAAATCGTCAAGATTGGAAACGAATCGTGAATGGAGTACGCGATCTAGCGACACTGACAGCAGCGTATTGACTGCGAGGGCGATCCTCTCCCCAAATCGCCGGCTACAGAAAAAGAAGAAGAAGAAAAATTCTTCTACCACCGGACCAAAGGATACTATGACAAGATGCCGAGCCACTCTCATCCACTGGGGCTACACAGCGAACCCAGCATACGACTGTGGAACGCTGCAGGATAAAGACCACCTCATATCAGCTGCTGCCAACTCCCATCACACACCAGGACCTACAAGAGACGAACACTAGACCGGATCCAGGCCGCATAACCTGGCCCGGACACCTTAACTATCATTTTTTAAAAAAAGACCTTTTAAAATGTCCTGTTTCGGAACGAATTAAATCTGCTTTTCATTCCAAGAGCAGGACTATTAGATCCGAGAGTGCATCTCTATTGCTAAAATTATTCCTTCACAGGCCGTTCTAAATCGGCCATCGGATATTACTGACCGATATCTATACTTTCAACACTGAAGCAAGTCTTCAAAAAGGTAGTCTACGACCCAATTTATATTCTATTTTTTTCGAAATTATGTCCACAACAGACTTGATAAATTACGTTACTAAAATTATAGATGAGAGCTGGAAGATCGACGCGATAAGTACCGATTTGTCAGAAGCTTGAGATCGAATCGATCACGCCATCTTGATTGATAAGCTCAATTTAATTGGTGTACACAATTATTTGCTAAGATAGTCATTCCCACTTCAAATAGTC
The DNA here is from genome assembly GCA_944548615.1 of Micropterix aruncella. Lineage (NCBI taxonomy): Eukaryota > Metazoa > Arthropoda > Insecta > Lepidoptera > Micropterigidae > Micropterix > Micropterix aruncella. Next base: position 15,970,201 of record OX155964.1, on the reverse strand, counting down.
ATCAGGCAGTAGTAGTAAGGAAGTTTTAAATCAAATATCTCTGTAGTTCCTTCCGGCACACCTCAAAGGTTGGGTCAAAAAATGTATTATCCATATAAAAGACATTGGTGAATGTTTTACTAACTCCCTTTATATTCTATATGCCGATGATATTAAACTTATCGGTAGAGGAGTGCCTTTACCTCCAAAGAGACTTGGAAGATAACTTCTACTTAGAAGTTGAATAAGGTTGCCTATAGTTATAAACTAAACCAACAACCCCTTTAAGAGACTAGTATGGTATGCTATTAAATTCGAGTATATTCTGTAAATACTTCCTCAGATAGTATTTTCTTGAAAAAGTGGCTGACAGAGAAAATCACTACGTTTTTAAACTATCTCTGCTTGAAAAATATCTATTACTGCAGATTTTTTGTTCCCAAAGGGAGTTCCCAGATTAGTTTGGGGATATTAATTAACGAGGTAAGATCTGTTTGAGCATTTATCATCGAGTCAAGATTGGTTACCTGTAAGTAACCAATGACATACTAAACATAGTAGCATGTCGATTTTAGTATAATAGGGCTCATTTAATTTAATCTAGTAAAATAGGCAATTTGCACGTTTTTAAATATCGCTGTTTAAATCAACGCACAAACAAATTTAAAAGCAAGACAATTTATTAGGTGTAACATCATAATAAACTTTCAAATAATTCACTTGTGCACTGGTTTGGGCAGCGATGAGAATCGGATAAAGCAACTTACATATTTTGCGTTACGTAAATGAATAAAATATAAATTTTCTTAGTCTGGTTGCACTGGTGAATAGTTCATACATTACCTGATATAAATAATTATAATTTGAGGGTGAATACAGTTACAGAATTTAAATTTTACATCCGTTCTACATAAAACAACGATGTTCGTCAGCAGAGACTATTCTCGCTTGGCCGCATTGATCACTGGCGCTTTTTTAATTACTCCGGCTCACTCGCCCCGTATGCCAGGCATGATGAAATTCCCCCACGTCGCGTCGCGTCGCCGCTTCGCGTGTCCAATAAACGCAAACGACAGTGTCCCATCGTGCGAATTACGACCATGACGTCATTTTCCTGATATTCCATTTTTTGCCGTCCGCGCTCGAAATTGCCCTTTGTAGTTCGGAGGTAAATATGCGGATGTTTTTCAATGTTTAATCTGTTATCACACTCCAATCCAAAAAATACTCGTAGCGGAAAAAAACCTGTGCTAAACGTACCGATTGAAATATTTATATTGCATTATGGATCAAAGAAACAACCATTCACGTTTAGACTTAGACATGTCAACTACAACGGGCGAGCTCGTCACCCTAGGAAGTTGTAACGATAATGATCATATTGTCTCCCGTAAGCTGAGCGTAGAAGACTTTGGGACGATACAAACCTTCAGCCCAGGAAAGCCACGAACCCGCCAGAGGCCAACGCCTTACGGCGAGGCACTAGGAAGGTAACACAGCGGGCCTCGTCCCTTGGCTACCGGTTTTGGCAGGATATCCTCGTATGGCGGATACCTTCAGGATACCCCTGTCCTTCCGACTTGTTACCGGACCGAAGTCGCTTGTGCGGCCTCTACTTGTTGTATTATAGCGTAAATCGATATGAATTTAACGCGGAACTGGGCTTTCTTTGCCCGTCATATCACTCGGGATCAGTGTTGCCAACAAGGTTTCTCCAAAATATGCTAAGCTGGTGTAAACAAATGCTAAAAATATGTTAATCCTGCAAAATATGCCAAAAAATATGCTAAGTTACTTTAGTGACATACCGCTGGTGATCTGGCAGAAAGTCCTATCTATTTTTTAGTCAAATTCAGATTTTGGTAGTAATATGTCCTATATAATTTTTGCCACAATGTCAGGACAAAATCCAGACGACTTTATTCTAAAAATCTTCATAATTCGGGCAAATTCAAGAAGTCCTACTGAGAACACTATTTATTCTTGTGCGGCAATCGGTCCTATCTCTCAGTTTTGTATGAGCGTTTGACACATAACCTGTTCATTATTAGGCAAGTGTTTAAAATACGAATCTAAATGTAAAGTACGGTGGATTCTTGTAGATATTTTTGCTGTATCACTTAAGGATATTGATGGACAGCATATTTTAAGGTAAGCTTATACAAAATCATTTCTATTTTTGCTGTAAAACTCAGATTAAACCAATGAAACAGATAGGACAATTCGCATGTTGAGAAATTCGTTCAGCTGCGAATAATTATGATGTAAGATAGGATTATTTGCTGCTATTCCATAAAAATACTACATTCGATTATTTTTCACAGAACAATGCGTCGTCAAAAGAATATTAAAGGAATTGGTGAAAACACGTCGAAGAACAATAATTATGATAACATGGCAAGACTTATGCGGTCTAACAGACTTATCCTACTCGACCAAAATCGAGCCCTCCATGGGGTCGCCTAATTAACTTTCTTTTTGCCTTGCCATTTTTACATTTTTTCATAATAAATTATTTCAGATGACTGTACAAGATGACATCAATTTTATAAATAGGTGTCCATTCGTGCTGGAGCCAGAGGAACATGAAGAACCAAAGCCCACGTTGGTTGAATACATAGATTGTCAGTACGACAACTATCAAGATGTATCTTTTCATAACATTTGCTCCATTAACAACGCTGAACAAACGTATTCAAATGTTGCATAGGTGATAAAACAACTTTTTCAGGTGTATTCTTTAAATACTTCTATTACAACATTTTATTATTTCAAACAAACATTTTTTACAGCTAAATAATACAATACCAATTCAGCAAGGCACTGTGGTCCCTTGTATAATCATAAGTGGTGATACAGTCACTATGAAAGAGATCCCACTAATTGAAAACACAACGCAGCCTTATGGACATGAGACTCCAACATGTTCAACGTCTCCTAGCCGTTTTAACAATAATATTCGTAACACCAATACCGTAGAAGAAGGAAATGACACAGATCCTACCTATCATCTAACCGAAAAAACAAGAAGTTCATCTCGATCGTCTTCAAGCTCTGAAGATATAAGTAGGCTATATTTGGAGCCCTTGTTTTGAACCGTCACTAATGTATAAAAACAGTTTTAAAAAATGTGAACTTCTTTCTAACCAACCACTGAGTAGGAAGAAGTTCATACAAATCCTTGAAAGTCAAAACATATCAATATTTCCAAACAAAAAGAACAATGCAACCTGTGTTGTAGTTATAAAACTGGAAACATTACAGAAGAGGCGTGGCAAAGACACCAGAAAAAAAAACAGGATGCAAAGGCTGAAAAAGAAAAAGATAAAACTGAAGCTATAAACGGTGGACAAATTAGTCGGGAAATGGATTTCTAAGCAGTCAAGTTGGCACCATTCACGTTTGCTAATGCATTTTATTTTAAAACCAAGTTGGCGCGCCACAATTTCACTGTTTATAATGTTTCTACTAAAAAAGCAACTTGCTACTGGTTTTCTGAAGACCAAAATAAACAACTAGTAGCTTCTACTTTCGCATCGTGTATTATTGATTATTTGAACAGATACTGCATCACTGCAAATAAGAATCCCATCTTCATCTATTCTGAATCGCAAAATCGAAACGTAATGAGCAATGCCATTCTAAACTTTGCAATAGAGAACAACATTTAAGTTATGCAAAAATACCTAGAAGTGGGCCATATTCAATAGATGTGGACTCAGTACATAAATGTATTAAAAGAAAGCTAAAAACCGCAAAATAAAACTTCCCAGTGACTATGTTAGTGTAACGAAATAATCGAGGCTCAAGCCATCTCCATACGAAGCAATCATGTTTGACTACAAGTTCTTCAAAAACTACACTAAGACTTTAAGATACCCATCGATACGTCCAGGAAGAAAGACAAATGACCCAACTGTGCTAGATATTAAATGTATCCTCTACGAACCTACCGGAACCTACACGGGAGACATCAAAATGAAACTCTGCTTAACGACATCTCTTGAGTATCCACGTATCAAACGCAGTACTTGAGTATCCACCGTTGCATCAAGAACAATGTAGGATCGCAAAATCCAAATGGAAACATCTCCAGGAACTAAAAAATGTCTTTCCCGCTGACTGCCGCCATTTTTATGACAGCCTATCATATGAACAAGAATAAAAAAAACAATTCTCAATTCCTAAATGTCATATGAATATTTTTTACGCTGTATTAATAAGTATCATTATATATAATACATATTATTGTTAAGAGTAAAATGTCCTACCTTCATTATATATATATATATTTAAAATATTATTACTAGATAGTACATTTTGTTACAAGCAATGGGTCCTATGTCCCTACATTTTTTATGTCATTTTATACTATCTTTCATAACTCTATTATAGGAATACTTTTTCAATTTCTAGTATATTTTTAAATAAACTAAAATAAAATAAAATTGTACGTGTTTTTTTTTAACATTGTGTGACCCTTAAGTTCAGAACTAAACAGTTTTACGTCTCTCCTGAAAAATGGACATTTTCGAGATAGGACTTTCTGCCAGATCACCAGCGATACGTAAATTTAATTTAAGATACTTAACAACTAAAGCATCGCGACCCGATCCGGCTTCGCATGTGTACTCAAATAGGTACTAAAAGAGCTCAAAAAAGGACCTTTGCGTAAAACAATCACTGTAGTTCAAATATAAGAGTCATAAACACGGTGTTCTAAGCTTTTTGGGGAAAAAACATGGACATATTTTAACAAGATTGCTGCCAACTCATTCAACTACTACAAATATGGCTAGAGTGCGTTAAAAAATAAGACAGAAGTACGCTAACTTTATTTTAAAATGTCAACATAATTTTGAGCTATGATTTATCAAGAAATGAAATATCAATATCCTAATCTTTATAAACAGCAGCCAGAATCGTGCCTTGCTTTGGTACGTATACAACATATTACATCGTCTGGCAGAGTGTAAGAATAACAGTACTTTCCTGCTCTCTTTAGGCCAAATCTGACACACAAAATGGCATTCAGGGTTCTCATCGCCAAACGATTTCGAAGTTTTGTTTTGACCTGACTCATTTGGCTAAATACACGTAAAAAATCTGCGTTTGAATGCGGTAATATTAAAAGAGGCATTGCGAACTGACATAAATCTACAAAGGGGTTATTGCCAGCTGCATAAAGATGCATAACTGCATAGCTGCATAACTTTATTCCGGACCTCTACTATGGAAGTCAAGATTCCCATATAATGTGAACTATGTTTCTCCATTGAGATACCAGTTTTTCAATTGCAGGTGCATTTACTCGGAACTCTTGGGCTATTTCGACAATGGAAGGCTTTTGTTTGAAAAAAGATTGTGATTTACATTCTTATCATATTTTATAAAAATGTGCCTAATAAATATGCTGCAATACTACGCTAATATGCTAAAAGCTAAAAAGATATGCTAAACAAGAAGAAAATATGCCAAATTTAGCATAAGATATCCTAAATTGGCAACACTGCTCGGGATCGGGTGGCCGATATGTGGCTAAAATATAATTACTTGACCTATGCGTAATGGAATCCTGTTACATTAATTAAAAAATATTAGGTGGGTAAAGTTGCAACAATGTTTTTTACAGGTCACATTACTATCATTGACATGAGGTAGGATGCAGAAGATAGAGGTGTGGGCGTCGAGAACACCTCTCTCCTAATATCATTTAACCGTATGAGCTTCGATTTAAAATACTGCGTATAAAACATATTGATATGTGATATCATCTATCTACGTACCCTGATTCTACTATTAACGGGAACATTATCTAGAACCGTCATATTTTACCTACTGACACAGAACACGCATAGGTCTACTAATTAAATCTCTCTTTTACTCTTCGTAGGATCTAAATCCACTTGTAGTGTACTACACCTAATCTACACCGCCCAATAATACACCCTAAAATAACTCATACCCCAGTCCTACACCCCACGCATCTTTTATCATACATAGCTCTTGTTTTGAGGACATCAATTAAGCTAACCTGACCTAAAAGGAAAATGGAGATATACTATATACAGATCTTTTTTAAACTTTTATTTGTGTTTCTTTTATTTACACCATAATCCACTATATATCGATGTCCTATTTGGCACGCAACAAAGTTGGTAAGTGTTATATAAAAGTATTCTTTTGTTTGTTTTAGCTATTTTCGTCGTTCGTTTACACCTTTATGTATCAATCCGCCGCCCCACCGCCGTTATAATCTACGAGGTGGCAGCGGTTTACCGCCTAACCGCTTAACAACGGATTGACAGCGCTTCAGTCTACCCTGGACAACGGCGGTTTCAACATCGCCAAAACATCGGTAGCTACAAAATTCACACAGTTTTTTTCGTTTTTAAGCCTAGTTATAATACCTCCGTGTACGATTTTTTTTATACCTATTAGGTTTGGCTAAACTTCACATGTAGCCCGAGGTAACGGAATTTGTTCATTATTTGTTTATGTTAGTTTAACCATGTTCATCGTTTGATTACATCTTCGTCCACGTGTTGTTAATAGTTTGGTTAAACCAAATTAGAGTTATAATACAATCTACAAATTATATAAAAAACGATTTTGATAAATCTGTCCGAGCTTAATAGACTCCGACACCGTTTGATGAATTCCCATGAAGGTTAGCACATATATGTATTTCTTCATGGAAAAGAATTCTATGCTATCCGCTGTGCTATAACTCTACTAGATGGCGTTGCAGCGCATCAACTTCTATACCGTTCAACCGATCGCATCAAAAAATAGGTGTACATAGGTATTTGAGCCCGGATATAATTTTTGCACTATTCATTCTGTTGTAACTCGCTACTGGATGACGCTGTGCAGTATATCAACTACTATACTGTTAAAACGATTGCCATGCAAATTTGATAAATGCGAAATAGGAAAGAAAAAAGAACCAATGAACCGACGTGATTTTTTAAATATAGCTGAAGGAACAGTGAGTAATATAATATAGGGGGTGGAGGAGAGTGGGAAAAGGGCGGAAGGGTAAGGAAGTCGATACCCGAGCATCTTCCGGTAAAATTCCTTTAGTTAAATCTAAAATCCAATTAGAAATAATACACGTCGAAAATTGCAACTGCGGTATAGTTTGTGAAAATTGTATTAAGTCGACCCATAAACAAAATAAACATAAATAAACGACCTGAATAGACAATTAAAAGTTTTGGTTTTGGGTCGGGTAAACTTTACGGATGTGTATCGAGGTGCCTGCATGCCAGTGTGGCACGATAGCATCGTACATACATGGATTTGGCTCTCGTCCAGAAGCGAGGGTGGTGCGCTTTCATGAAGGCTCTGCCTTCCACATTAGTGAGGCTGCAGTCATTCATCGTTAGAGTTGCTAGCCGCGGAGACAAAGTGGGATCGCGTAACTCGGACGAGGCATCCATAAATCTTTCATCCGGATGCGGTTATGATGCCATCTTTATTGTGCACCCCACGACAATGGCGCCGACATACACCATTTATTACTCAATAATACGCATACATTTCAGATCAGCACGGAGTTCAATCATCGTCTAGTTTAAGTCAAAGTGTTGTCTAAAGAGTATAAAACTTTACATATACTCTATAACTCTACAGAGTATAAAAGTACTAGTATGAAACTATAAAATGTTTTTTTGATGGGTGTCAATGGTTAGGTCAAAGTCTTTTTTTATTTTTAAATATTTTCCAACGTAAAGGTCTGGTTAAGACGTTTATGACTGCGTATACTTTCCTTAAGCTATGTATACTTTCCTTAAGCCTTTCTCCCAATATCCTTTGACCCCACTTTGCGGCACATAAATAGGCTATGTTCGGCAGCGTCAGACCTTGATATTTTTACAGCAAGCCCACATCTCTTCAAGGTGTGGGCATTGCATGCGCTACTTGTTTATGTCAGAATAAGATAAATTGTTTTCATTCTTTAGATACCCTGTAAATTTCTTTTTCTATTCTTAATGCCTGTATTTGTATTTAATGCTTATTTAAACATATTGTGTATACTAATTGCGACAATTCTATTTTTTTTATTTATGTTTATATTGCATATCAACGGATTGGTTATGTTATGGATTGAAACTGTTATGTTGATTTGCTTATGAAATAAAATAAATAAATAAAGCCTTTCCTATAATTTATAGTTGGGTTCTACTACGGGGAAACCCGTTACCTCAGGAAGTTGTAAGGATATCAGATCATTCTTTCTCCCATGGAGTGAACGCAGAGACTTAGGGACAATACAGTTTACCGTCTAACTATGTCAGCCCGCCAGTAAGATTCCAACATCTTACCGCGAGGCACGGAGTAATGCTAACCAGCGGGATGACCTCGCACCCATACTACCAGGTTCGGACGAATTTCTCCATTCTCCAGTCTGGTCACAGATTCAAGGTCGCTTGCGATCTCTACCTAACGTTAGCGGTAATTGAGATCAAATTCATCGCTTATCCGCAGCGCCCTTTGTACATCAAAATCACTCGGGATCCGGTTTTTAACGGATCGTTTTTAAGACGCCAGGTTATAAGCTACCCCCGCTTCTTAGGAAACATAAGTCTCTGTGAAACATGTTTGGAAGAATGCTCATCTTCCTAAGCCATCTATTCCATTACTTGAAGACTGCGGCCATACCAACAAGTCGTTCCACGTTGCATGACGCTATATCCTATTTTTAATAAAATACCAGAAGTGGACTTTTTGCAAGTAAAAGGTCAAGGACGTTTGTAAAGGACTGTCTAACTCAAAGAATTGCAGTAGTAGGAAAGCAAACGTCTCTTGCTTAAAACCCTGTACTCCCTGCAAACGTAACTGTCTTAATTTTGAGAACACATAGTAACCTTTTTTAGTTTATGTATATTTTCTTGCCAAAAAAGTCGCATGTTTGTTTTAATTCCAAAAAGATTTGTAGTAGACTTTAGTTCAAACGTCGTTTCAAAGTTACTTTTTGAAATCTTCATATATAAAAACGTATATCAAGAAACGTCACGATCGGTTTTACGTCAAAAATGAGTACTAAGGTGCTGGCGCTATTTTGAAAACTCTAACCAATGCATTTTTACCGTATATTTTTTAATTCCTCATGCTCAAAATATACACAACTAAACATTGTAGACGCGCTCCTATGTCAAAAGGGGGCTTCACAGCGTTGATTTTTTGGTTTCGGCGTCATATTGGCCGACATCTTGGATATTTTACTTCCGGTAAGAAATTCGCTTAGGCAACCGGCATTTTCGGTTTTAGCAGGGTCTAAAGGGGAGAGGGGGGGGGGGGGAGGGGGGGGGGAGACCCTTTGCCCGAAAGTTATATGAAATGCTTTTGAAACGGAGAGCGTTTTTGAATATTTCGACTAGCCTCTTTCAAGGAGTATATCTTCTACCTTGATCAACAAGACGGAGGAAAGAGCAACAAAACTCCAATTTACCGATTTCATTTTCTAAGCTAATATTACGTACCCATCCCTACTTGCGATTGTCGATTTCGCGGTCGAACAAATTAATAAACGAAGTTTTAATTAAAGAGCTTCAGCATAGGGCTATATCATGTCTACTCGGGAAGAGGCTGGACTGCCGGAACAAAATTCACGATCCCGATTCCAACTAATAGTAGTTGAAACTTGGTCCGGATATGAATAAAAGATAAGACGGCTGGCTGCGAGTGGAAGGGCAGATGCCGCCGGCAGGGTAGAGGGAGGGAGACGGCAGATGGCCTGCAGCCCACCTCCATTCATCTGGTCGCCCGCAGCGTAATAACTCGCCGCCGCCCGACTGGGATCCCGCAATCATAGATTAATCAGAAAATTGTGCAGATTAACAATAGATGTGACACGAATGGAAATTAGCATCGCACATAAAACACAACGTACCTAATGTGTCATGATTATATTACGCTGAGAAAAATATTGGGTTTCTTCCTATAACGCCTTTTTGTTACTACGGTTTTATACAAAATAATGATGTTTCAATCGTAACTTTATTGAATGGCAAGTAATTTTGTTGGAACTCCATTACTCGATTATATGTTCCACAATGCTCCGTACCGGTAACACGAAAATAACGGTATAATGTAGCTTCAACGTGATTCTTGCAACTGACTGTAACCTTACGTATGTAATAACATGCTGTCATGGTGAAAGTAAGATCTTGTTGTGCGCAGTAATGAATTTGCGATGTAGTTACTATGTCACGGGCATAGTAACTACACCCCAAATTTACTAAAAGTAAAAATATTCTTAAAGGATCACGCTGCGTGACCTTTCCAACCTTGTTTACACTGTTTGTTTGTTTGTTTGTTTATACTCTTTATTGTGAAAATGGCACAATGGGCGGGTTTATTGTCATATGACAATCTCTTACAACCAACCCTACTATGACGTGTTATATGTATGTGTGCATGTAACATGTCTGTAAGTGTATGTCTTGTTATTGCATTCGATGAACAGAATTGAAAATGGAATTCCGTTAATTTGATCCCAACGGAAAATGGTGACCCAGCCGGGAATCGAACCCGGGACCTTACAATGTAAGATCAGGCGACCTAACCATTATGCCACCGAGCCGTGTATAACTTTTAAATGCCAAATCTAATACAAAGTATAATTATGTAGATTATTGCAGGGATAATACATTAGTATGATGTATCAATGTATCATGGTGGAAACCAAGTAAAAAGTCCATGCAGATTCTAGCACTAGGAAGGGTAATCATAGTCAAAATCCCGCATTCGAGGGCTGCCCCGGTGGTACGAACGCTAGATGGAGGAACCATCAATATATAATTCCCTAGATGGGCCTTTCGCGCTCGAAAATGACCCCTTCAAAACCACTACTGCAAGCTATCCAGTAGTAGTTTGGTCGCAGTCCGCTGTCAGACAGCCGACCGTTCCCGGTGTGAGAGCTACAACTGCTGCGAATGCTGTTCAATTTATTGCTCTCTATGTCAAACGATTTACGATCGATGGTATGGCGCCAGCTTATTTGTATCTAAGGGCATATTTTATTTATAATATATCGATGGGAGGAATGCTTCCAGTGGTGCGTAGCTGGTCGTATTAAACCCCTATATACTGGGGTCAATAATTTCCGAAACTGATTTTTTTGTAAAAGAAACAAGTGACACCATCCCTAGGACAACTATATTATAACTACGTAACTGAAGCTTCTTCTTTTTTCCGTATTTGTTATGTAGCGGTTGGCAGCACGGTTTCCCGTGTGTCTGTATATGCGAAAGTCTGTGTATATGCGTTGATATCGTTTACAAAATAAGGCTATATATGGTCATTAACTTTTGTTGTGAAAGCCGTAAAGTCATCGGGAAATGTTGCTCCTAGCCTATGAGGAAGTACTGAAGCGCTCACTCGCAATAATTCGTCGGAAATTCACGAATATAATGATTTGTATCTTTTACGCCATAATGGGACGTTCCACACCAGCATTTTTGTACGTCAGGTTTTGGCCAAGTGAAGGCCAAGTTTTTGGCCAAGTTCGGTATCCGAATATACCCCATGTTTAGTTGATTTACCCTCAGGGATTTCATGCTCTATCCAGAACTTAAAACTGCTCTCAAAGGAAGCGTTTTGAGGATATTTCATGAATTAAAGCGAATATTATGGCGGTTCTGACAACGTCAGAGTTGAAGCTATTAAATAATACATTCGCGGTTGTTTGATGTTATAAACGAGATAAACACGAATTTCCCACTCGAAGTGTGTAGCACCCCTTTCTCAGCAATGTTGCAAACGCCATTGTCCCGGATAGACAGTATACCCTGGACAACGGGTTTTTATCCAGTATACCCTGGACATCGGGTGCTACAAAATTCCCTCAGTAAATACGTTTTTATCTCATTTATAGAGTTGAAGATTTTGTCAAGACGTTCTAACTATACAACCGGATTCGCGAATGAGGGTAAGGGACGGGACATGTTGAAACCTAACATGGTATTATTTATTTTGCCATAATTAGGCATTTAATTTCGAGGTAGTCGTGGAACTCTTTTAATGCACCGAAGACTTGATATAAAACTGAGGATTTAATGTTTTGACTGTGAGGCATTGCATCTTGAATGTAACCACTGACCTGAAATATTTTTACGGTACATATAATATCTGTAGGTACCTAATTAAGCTGCCGAAACACCGTAAGAGGTACATTCACTGCTTCCCTATTAGCTGCTTTGAGATGCGTGGCACATCTGATTTATTAGAACACACTTCATTCCTAATCTGTGCGGCCGCATCGCCAAGGTTTGTTCTCACCGGCAGTATGCGGTTTTAACCGCCCGCTCCCGCCCAAACACAAATATTCCTTCGACACCTCATCGCTGAATTGAAAGTGCCAAAGATAAGTGAGATATCTTCGCCGGTTGCTTTGAAGAGTTATTGGAAGAGATAGAGTAGCTTATTTCGACCGCATCTTTATCACTCGAAGACTATTATAGACTAAGAGCTGTGAGATTTTCTCGATCTTACAAATTTTATAGATATTTTCATAATATGCAGTTATGTTAAATGACGTCAGTAAACTTGTGAAATGGTACATTTTCCTTTAGAAAAATAAGACATATATGCGATCTAGAAAACGCTTATTCCGTTTACTTTGCGTATTTTTATTCCACAGTAATGTACGGCCTAATGTTTGGGGAATAGCAGCAAATTCCACTAGATTTTTCTATTCTAAAATTGGGCAGTACGTAGTTTATACAAATTCTCTCCTAATAGTTCTTTTAAGTCGCTCTTCCTTGAATCGGGAATCATGATTCTATTTTCACTTACGTCTACCAAAATAATAAAACGTCCTCTTAGACACATAGCAAACGTCCAATTGCAATGATTTCTTAATGGCGACACGAGATATAGTCATAGTCATAGTAATAGTTTATTAATTCCAAAAAGTATATGTTTATTAATTCATAGTCATAGTTTATTAATTCCAAAAAATATCTTCATTACATGTATTTATTCTTTATACATAGGTAAGTATGGTTCAATAATAAAAAAAAACACAAATAACAAAAAAAAACAATAACAGTCAATATTTAAAAAAATAATAATCAATAAGTTTTTCAAGAATAATCAGCACTTGAGTACTACTAAGATAACAAAATATAAAAACGAAATTATTCTAAAAGAAAATTTAAATAAAATACTGTATAAGATATAGAAATAATCCGTAATAGCACATAAATATTTATTTAAAAAAAAAGTTTATTCAGCAATAAACAAATAGATTACATTTATATAATTACATTTAAACTCAACCACAACCTTGTTAAATTTATCTAAGTTATAGAGAGAATGGTTGGCTAGGTTTCTTTTTATGCTTTTTTTGAATGCCACCTCTTTCAGTTTTTTTATTTCTGTTGGTAGCAGATTGAAAAATTTAAAGCCCAAATATAAAAAAGATTTCTGGTATAAACCCAGTCGGACTTTTGGAATCACGATGTTATTCTTATTGCGTGTGTTAAGTTCGTGAAAATTCGGGTGCTTTTTGCAGCCTTCCAAATTTGCTCTCGCATAAACTAAACACTGGTAAATAAATTCACATTTTACAGTCAATATTTTTTTTATTTTTAAAGATCGGAACAAAGTGATCTCCTCTTTTTAACCCACATATCGTTCTAAGTGCATGTTTTTGCAGAATAAAAATACGATTACTATCTGGTGCATTACCCCTGGTCAAAATACCATAAGCCATCCTTGAATTAAAGCACCCATAGTATGTGCTCATTGCGGCTTGCGGAAATAAATCCGATCTACACAAATCGAAACTGACTGAGCAGCCATGTCATATTTCACTTCAATGCAATACAGCTTTAAGATGCCTACCACTGTCAGATACCATTTTTAAAGTTTTTTTATAGTCAAATACCATTTAGTTAAGGCTTAATATTGCTGTTATTCAAAACTAGATTTTGAATCTCCAAATCATTGGTGAGACAAAGTCAGTTCTTCGATATTTTCTTTTCTTTATTACAACAATAAATATTTTATTATTTAGACAAAACATAGATAAACCTTAATGATTTATGAGACGAAGTTGTATAAGGAATAAAATGTTAAATATTTTGAATCACCTCTCCGTAAAAAATAACACCATGTAATTTTCGGCATTAGCGTGAGGCACGTGGGAGCGAGACGCCCTTTGTTAAACCGCGGCATGGAGAGAGATGGAAAACGTTAAAAGTGTATAAGCCTTAATGAAAAATAAAAATAATATACAGTTTAATGAGATCCAAGTATATTTTTATAAATGAATTTTTAAATACAATTATTCCTTAAAATCACAAACTGTTCAAAAATATTTTTTGCTTATATTTGTCATAGCATTTTTTTAAAACGGTCTACGTTAGTTATATCTAAGTTATGACTAGTTAGGTCTACATTAGTTTAGTCGTGGTCTATATTTGGCACATAAGCAAGTTTTGATTTAGCTAGAATTTGGGCTAAGTGTGAATCATTAAACCATGCATTATTTTAAAAGCTGTTTTAGAACGTTTTGCTTGGTCGTAGAAGCATACTGAAGTTATGTATAAAATTAATATTACATTAGCATTTATTGGAACATTTTAATTATCTGTAATTTTGTTTGCTGCTTAATTATTATTAAATTCTTTTTTGTGAGTGGGTTTTGCCATGTAGCAGTGCTTTTTGAAATTATTTTATCGACAAATATGGGTTCTCTTGATGCTGTATAACGTAATAACATTAATATTAACACTAAAAATTTACATTAAAATTATGCAGATAGCGATATATAATAGCAACTTCTGATTTCTACCCTAAAATGTTGCAGAGTATTTTAACAAATATTAAAAGCCTTAAGCAAGTTTTTAATTATTGACATACTTGTAATGGGTGAATCAGTACGACAAACTAAGCAACTTTTGATATTTTTTTTGAAAAATAAAAAACAGAAAAAATGAGTTTTTTTTAGATCGTATAAAAAGCTATCAGCACGATGCGCTATTTAGCGGTAGGTAAAATGTCGCTAATATTGTTTATTATATATTTTACCTACCGCTAGATGGCGCAACAAGCTCAACGCTTCTCAAACATTTCTTCAATAGATAAGATTACAAATTTGACAAAAAAAAATAATTTAATTTTTGCTTCAGCAAAACTTCACTTTAGCTAATCATAATTTCGCTACAACTTTTCCCCATTTTATTTGACTGTCCTGTCATTGATTCTAACTTAATAGACATCATTAAAAGAAAGTTTGTAGGAATATTTTTAAATAAAAAGTATAAACAAGCACACAAAAACTGGATCGCTGGACCCCTTGGCTACTGTACGACTGGCTTTTATTATATTGTTTACTTTCTATTCACAGAGGATTTTATAAATAAATAAATATGTTTGGTTAAGTCCGTACAAAAATTGTCGATTTTTGCTATATCGCTGTTGCGAATCCGTGACCTGTAGGCTAAGAACTCACGGAGCGGTTTCACCCGCGCCCGCTGCGGTTGCGGGCCCGCGGCCTCCGTAGATTGCAGATATGTACTGTTGGGGACTGAGCTGAATGTAAACGGTGGCTGAGGTGCGGGACCGGACTTCGTAGAACATGCGTTCTTTCGTCAGCGAACATATCTATACATATTACTTTCGAGTATCACTGGGCGAGTGATATCACAGCACTAATGTCTGTGGTGGGGAGATCGAAAGCCGGTCGCCGCACCTCAGCCACCGCTTACATTTAGCTCGGTCCCCAACTGTATGTAAAATTGAGTCACACATTACACGACGCGATTTACGGCAGTGGCGGGCGCGGTTGCTCGCGGCGGCAGCAGCGTCTGCGGGCGGGACGCGGTCACCCTTAGAAGTTATGGAGCGGTTTTCACCGCGTTGAGTTCTAATGACCTGACCGCGCAAACCTGCGATGTCATGAGCTTCGAAACAAAATGCGGGTGAAACCTCTCCGTGAGTTTTAATCCGTAGCCGCCGATTATATCATCGAGTTCATTAATCATTGTTTATTGTTATTACGCGGCATTCCACCTCACTTGCTGATTTATAACTACAATAACTTGCCAAATAACCAAACCGAATTATGCAATTATTCTGTCCGAATAAATGCATTAATTGCAGGGAAAAATGTCAGCTATTCTAATAAATATTATTGGGCGTGTCTGATACACGGAGCGTAATAAAAGAAGAGGTACGTAGCAGATTATTTGACCACCCATCCGATCGCGAAATATTTAATATTTAGGATTCTTTCAGAATTTTGCCAATTTTGATATTTCATTGACAACAAGTGTAATCAAAACTCATTTCCATGAACGTAATTACAATTTATTTGAAGGAATCCATCGTTAGTTTGCTGATAGTAAAATTTTTTTTTTGTTTAAATTTAGGTGGTTCGCAAAATGGGCATTTTATGTGGCGAAATAAGTAAATTTTTCACTGTTTACACTTTTAATAAAACAGGCCTGACGGCAGTGACAGATCGCAGACCGTTAGAAGAAAAATAATTACATCAACTGTGTCTCCATCATTGTTAACAAACCAGCCTTCGAGAAGTATCCATTGTAGTTGAATAAGTGGGGGGGGGGGGGGAGGGGGGGGAGAGGGGGTAGCCTGATTTAGAAGGTCAAAAAACATGTTTTTATGATTTTATTTTAAAACCTAAAGTTGAAATCTGATCGTGAAATTTTATTTTAATTTGATTAACATTTGAAAAACAAAATATATTTAACAATATTAAAAATAACTATTTTTGCGATATAGAATTGAAATATCGAAACAAAAAAAAACAT
The DNA here is from genome assembly GCA_944548615.1 of Micropterix aruncella. Taxonomy (NCBI): domain Eukaryota; kingdom Metazoa; phylum Arthropoda; class Insecta; order Lepidoptera; family Micropterigidae; genus Micropterix; species Micropterix aruncella. Next base: position 15,953,432 of record OX155964.1, on the reverse strand, counting down.
ATATACATATTTTTTTTAAATTGACAATTTTGTAAATCTTATCTATTGAAGAAAAGTTTAAGAAGCGTTGATCCCGCTACGCCATTTAGCGGTTAATAAAATACCGTTTTTAAGCAATATCAGCGACATTTTACCTACCGCTAGATAGCCCATAGTGCTAATAGCTTTACATTCTATTAAAAAAAACTTTTTCAGTTTTTTCTTTTTTGTTTTTACTAAAAAATTCTTTTGAGATTTGCTTAGTTCCTCGTACCGATTGACCCGCTACAGAAATGTCACTTATTAAAAACTCATTATGTTTACATAATATAAAGACTGATTGCTGTATTTCCTGTCCAGGTTTCATGTACGCATTATTAATGGTATATACTTCGGATTGAAATACTCTTGCATGTTTTCCTAGAGCCATTGTTAATTTGACCTCTGGTCTTTTAATTGCAGCCCCCGTCCCCCACCCGTTTTGAACCCAACTGTGTACTGGATGGTCGCGTTCGGGGGTGCGGTGCGGGTTTAGATCCAGCATTCTCTGGTCGAGATGAGAGTGATGAATAAATATTGGAAATAATACTCAGGCAGCATTGTATCGGAGAGCGTCCGAGTTTGATTTGTAAGGATATATTGACGACTGTGTATCTGGTAGTGAGGGTTGGTCAGTGTACAAGTCTACTCAAGGGATAAATTGAATGATCAAAACTTTACGAAACGTCTCTAGTTCGCCCTCTCTTTGTCTGTCTGAAGCATAGAGCGGATTAAATTTGTAAGTTAGGAATACTCCATACATATGTATAGTATAGGTAGGTTCTAATAATACGCTCCATCCTTTTCGTCATATTTCGCTATATCGCTGGAGTAAGTGACATAATTAAAAACGGACTTCCATGCACAAAATGGTTTTTAATTTATTGCAGTCAGCCTCGCAGATGTCGTTCCTGCCAATATGTAACTTGGCAACCCGCCAAAGTCCAATCAACTGCTTCGAAAGACTCACAGATTAAAATCTCGCATAGAAGCCGACAGCACTAAATAAAGGATATTTTTATTTTTATACCGCTAAATGAGTGTGACGGATGATAAAAGTTACCAAAATCCAATAAAAGTCACTTGAAGAAATTACATTTCAAAAAATACACCTATTTTTCTAAGTCGTGATAATCTAATATAAGTCCAGGTAATATAATGCAAATATAAATAAGTAGGATTGGAACTGACAACTGAGGTTCAAAACATTATTATATCAAGCAAAAGTTTCACCAAAGTGACATTCTTAAATTCTTCATCTCTTGTTATCCTGTGGGAAATCTCTGATGTCGTGCTTTGTCGATATGATCAGAGCCCATCGTTGTGAAGTCTTGTTCCCTTCACGTACATACATTGATAACGTCAAACGAGAGAGATTAAAAAAGCTAAATGTACGCGCTTATGTATCGGTAAATCTGGTGTTAGGTAGGGAAATTGTTCGTGTGCATTAGTATTTGCCACCGTGAAAGACGCTATTTTATTACATTAATTATTTGCAACGTAAGAAAGACGCATTTATAAACGAAATTATAATTTCTTTGAAAGCTATTAGTCATCAGGCAATTAGCCAATTTTCAACTTTTAATGGCGTCAATTGAATTTTGGAATTAGGAATGTCTACTGGGTTTAATGTTGCATTATTCATCATCATGAGTCACTTCAATCCAATAAATAAGGAGCCATTTATTTCGTTTGCAGGTAATTTTAACAAGATAAAGATAGTATTGGACGTCGACGAAGGGTTTATGAAACAGTCGCTGATAATCTTTCATGGAGACGGAGAAAAAATAACAAAAATATAAAGAAATTTAACAATCATAAATAAGATAAAAACGAATTTACCGCGTGAATTTTGTAGCACCCGACGTTTCGGCGACGTTGCAGCCGCCGTTGTCTAGGGTAGACTCGGATTACAAACGTCGGGTGCTACAAAATTCACCCGGTAAATTCGTTGTTTATATTATTTATAAGAGGAAATTAACAAGTTGTCATACTTAGAAATGCGCATCGAAACGAGTACGAGATTTCACGCGTTCGCACAGTTTTTGTGCAATGTCATTTTACTTCCTTAATCCCGGCCGCACACGCACGGTTTCCGTATTCGATTTCCGAATTCGTCTTCCGAATTCGGGCACCCGAACGCACGCGTTTCATACAAAATGTTCTACATGGCGCACACGTTCGTTTATTTTCCGTTCGGAAATGATTCCTGACGTTCGTTTCGGAACCCAGCTCTTTCGTTCGTGATCCCGAACGGAAAAAAACGAATGACGTCATCCCGAATGCAGCGCTCACATACACGCGCCAGCGCCGTGACTAGCGGACCAGAGCTTGGCTTAAGTCTAGTGCCTAGCTTACGAAATTTCTTGCGTAGGCTATTACGAAGCTCATCAAAGTACATATTGACATAAGACATATTGGAATTCTGTTAAAATCGAAGAATGCGTCTGGGTGTGCTCGTTTATTCTCGAAGTATTCAATGGATGTTCAATAACGACAATTCCTCTTCTTCTTGTTAAGTGACAGCAATTAATTCGTCGTCATCCATATTGCTGCGAGGAGTCCCTCTAAGTACTGGCAGTGAAAATTCCGAATGAAAAAAAAACGAACGTCTGCAGTAGGTTCACGGAATTCCGAGTCGGTATTCCGAATTCGGAAACCGTACGTGTGCGGCAGGCCTAATCCTCGATTATACAACAAAAAAGACTAGGAAATAAATAAAAAAAAACAAGGAAATGTCGACGGAATTAAAACAGTAATAAAGAAATATTTACTTGAGCTAGGGTATTGGAATACATAGTAATCTATACTCCTTAAATTTTACCAAATGGCTGTAGTGTAATTTTGTAATTATAGCATACTTAGGCCAACAAGGAATCATTCACGTGTATTGTGTATGTGCATATCTATATAGGTAACAACTAACAATGGATGTTGGTATATCTGTCTGTCCGAGATTAATAAACTCTGAAACCGTTTGACCGATCACCATAAATGTTTGCGCATGAACGTAGTTATTCATGGATAAGGTTTTTATGATATCCGATTTGTTGTAACTTACCACTAGATGGTGCTACAACACATCAACTTCTATATTGCTCAACCGATCACCATGAAAATTGGTATAAATAGACATTTGGGCCCGCATAATATTTTCGCGCTACTACTACTACGTTGTAACTCGCCACTAGGTGTCGCTGCAGTACACCAACTTAACTGTATAGTAACTCACCACCAGATGGCGCTGCAACCAACCTCTACATTGATATCCCTAGACATTTGAACACGCATAATCTCTTGCACACGCATAACTCGCCACCAGATGGCGCTGCAGCACATCAACTTCTATACCGCTCAACCGATCACCATGAAATTTGGTATACATAGACATTTGAGAACGCATACTATTTTCGCGCTATTTACATTGTTGTAACTTAGGTGGCGCTGCAGCACAACAACTTATATGCCGTTCAACCGATCGCCATGAAAATTGGTATACATAGATATTTGAGCACTGATATAAAGCAACCAACGCCGGGTAATACCACTAGTATCATAAAAGAGAACACAGAAAAAATAGTATATTTATCGGTAATAAAAAGAGATTAGCAGAGACAAAACACGCATTTCAATAGAATATCAGCGGAATATGACGTAAGTAGTGGCATGGAATCGGAAGCTAAAGTAGATAGGTTGCTACTATGTTCTAACTATAACGTTGAGTAAGTTCGTTAGAAACTCCCAAAACCATACATTAAAGAAAATCTCTGCAATCGAGAAACTTGAATGCTAACCCATAACAGTCTCAAAGACGCTAATCCTAATTTCTGAATCTCAAATGGCGCAATAGCTAAATGAAATAACAATAACAGTTAAGTAAAGAAGCATTAACTCCAAACAAGGGCAGATCGTTTGGCCGCTCTAAGCAGAATAATGAAAGGCACCATTATGATTTATGAGAATCCCCCATTAGGGCAAGCGATGGGATAATATAGGAAACTTGTTTCGCCTCCATAAGGGATATGAATAACTATGCAAACTAAATCTTAATTAGGGTCAGAATTTATCGGAGTCAATTAGCCAATGGAATATTCACATGCGAAAGTTTCCGAATTATTGCTGTAGGCATATTATTTCGCCATCGACTAAAAGTTAGTATATACATAGTTTAATAGGCCGTGCTAGCCTAGGGGATATTTTACAAATGGGTCAAAACATTGGAAAAATGATCTCTGAACCTATTTGAATAATTCTTTTTTTATTTATAGGAATATACTTGCAAATTGATGCCATTTTTATCAAAATCCTGTTCTGATGATGAGATCCATAAGGAAATGAGGCAACTCCTCAAACACTATCACATTAAGTTGAAAATTTACATGTTGATTTAATTCCGACGACAATGTATTTTTCCCCCTGCGAGGGAAATCCTCAACGGTCAACAGCACAGACGCGAAATTTTGTATACGCATTCAATTATGATAGCCCGTTCTAAGTTTCACCATAACATATCTGCTGCATCCAGGGTTGACTCCCAACAGCACAGACACGAAATTTTGTATATGCATTTAATTAGGATAGCCCGTTTTTAGTTTAAACAAAAACAGGACTGCTGCACCCAGGGTTTGCTTCCAACAAGGGAACTCATCAACGGTTAACAGCACAGATACAAAATTTTGTATACGCATTAAATTATGATAGCCCGTATTAAGTTTTACCATAACATGTTGGAGTCAATTTTTTTTTGTTTTGGTAAAATTTTGTCTATTATTAAATTGGAACGACTGTAACTCAAGTACGCATTGTATAATTTCGTTTTTTTTTCGGTAATCTGTTTTATTCATCGACGGGAAGATTTACTTATTTTATTTATTTATGTATTCGTTACATATAAAGGTAAAGGTAAAGGTAAAGGTAAAAGGTATTTATTTCCAATACAACCATACAATTGTGTAGGAATGACAGTAATTAATCTTAAATTAGTTACTCAATTTAGACAAGAGATGATATACAATATATAGTTTTAAACTTACCAATTTACAAAAACATAGACTATATGATAACAGTTTACAACAAAACAATTAACGGTAAATAATATGTATTAGATTAAATGGGTAGATACGATGCTATGTATTTTCAAAATATTTTAAGAAGTCGTTATGGGCATACATGTTGATTTTAAGCAGATAGACTCGGATGGATCTCTTGAAAATATCGATGTTTTTAATTTCTTTTAATCTTTCGGGCAATTTATTGAAAAGTTTTAGGCCTAAGTATCGACTAGTCGCCTGGAACTTGGCAGTACGTGCTACGAACGGTTGGAGATACAGGGTTTTATTCCTGGTGTCATGCCGATGTACTTCCTCGTGGGATATGGCCGAGCTCTTATTGCAATAGAATTCGCAAAGAGCTTCTTGAGCAAAAATTGCATATACGGTCAATATCCCTAGTTTTTGGAAGTGTTCACGACATGACTGCCGTGGACCAATACCTACTATCGCACGTATGGCTCTTTTCTGGAGAGTGAATACACTGTTGATGTGTGCTGCATTACCCCATAAAAGAATACCATAGCGAAGGTGTGACTCAACTAGCGCGTAATAGGCCGATATTACTTCAGTTCTCTCCAAACAATTTCTGATGCGTAATAGAGCATAGCAGGCTGACGAAAGTTTTGACTTAACATGCTCTATATGTAGATTCCATGACATCTTTGCATCCAGATGTAGTCCGAGGAATTTAACTGATTCCGCAAGTTCAACCGGGTAGTTAACTTTTATAGATAAAAGTTATACATTCAAAAGCAATAGCACAAAAGAAATAAAATGTACGACTCAGAAAATACCGCTATATGCCTCTAAATTTGTCTGTGCCCAGGCCAAATTGTGCATAAATTATATGTAAAAGTTTGTATTCCTAATGTGCCAAGTAAAGTGAAACCGAGCCCGCCTTGCTAGGCACTCCTGTGACAAGGCGAGCTCTTATTGGAGTGCCACGGTTGTGTCAGAAAAAAAAAAACAAATTAAATTTTATATAAATATATATATTACCTAATAATTTTAACTGCAGATCATATCAAACATATGCGATACCTTTTGCCGTTCCGACGGCTGCCGTGCGCATTTTTACGAACTTTGTTTTTATTATTGTAAATATTGCCCAGCATATGAAGGTAGGCAAATAAGTACGTATCCGACCAGAAGTCTTCACAGATTGGCGATTTTCAGGCGTTCATAACTGGCGTATTATATCGAATATGAAAATAATCATGCGGATATTTTTTTCCCTATCAAAAGTATTTTTTTAAGTATAAATTAACCTAAAAATTATGTAAACATGTACTTTATTTAAATTAAATTATTTTACAAGAAGATACAATAAGATTAAGTGCTCCGTAAATAAAGTGGAACAGGAACTCCCAAATATTTTTATTGAAATCGTCTGTACCCTTGTGAATTAAAATTAAGGGCGTTTGACTTAAAAGGTTCGTGACGTAAAAAAAACTGCCTAAAAATTCTTATGCCAATTAGTTTTATTCGTCTTATTGATCCGAGCCAGCGCTAGCGTTTCAAAAAGTACTTGCACGTTTCATTTTACTACGAGTTTAAAATTGTTGACAGTCATTATTATGTTAATAATAGCATTTTGTAATTCTTCCTCATTCCTCCTTTTAAAAAAATAATCTTAGACCCCATAAAACCAACGGAGGAGTTAAATCCAGAGACCGCACTGGCTACGTAATGGACCATTCGTTCGTATCCAATTTCTGGCAAATTTATGATTTATATATTATTAGTATTATTGAGTGGTTGTAATATTGAGCATGGAGCTTTCTACCATTACCCAAGCCTCTGTTCAGATTCCCAAGGTAAGTAATTTCAAAGTCAACCCAATGAAATGATTGTTTTAATTTATTTTGTTTATTCATTTATTTTACACTATGTTTTATACAACCGATAGATTTTGATAAAATATTACGATTGAAACCGAACGTCTAAACAAACGTCGTAGCTTCTCCGAGTCAAAAGTTATACTAAATGGAAATCTCGAAACGCAGCAAAATGACCTCAAAATGGAAAGTATGGCGTTCCTCCACCGCGCGCGATGCATCACAGTCCTCACTTAGCGTAACGAATTTTTTGATCCTTCAGCTATCCAGTGATGTAATTAAATTTTGGATGGAGATGATAGATATGTAGCTGAAACAACAAACCGTATCCCTCGATTGCCTCCCACTATGAAAGCAATTTTAAAGACGTATTCATTAGGTTAATAGGTTATTTATAAGACATTTCTTTGTAGCTAAAAGTGTGTTTTTTGATATTTTTTATTACAAATAAAGAGTTTATTATTAATAATTATAATATGAAATCGGGGATTAACGCGGTTGTTTGACATTATAAATAAGAAGGATAGACAATGTCGACTGCAACGTCGCCGAAATTTCGGGTGTTAAGAAATTGCATTAAATTAGATTATTATTATATTTATAATAATAATAATATCTCGAATGTCATTCTAGCTTCAGGCGTTCACGAGATAGAGACTGCCTGCAAGTTATGTAAGGTTATGTTCCAAATATGTATTTTTTGACGATTTCACCAAATTATTGATAGTTGTAGTTACCTAGCTTTTTGAAATATAAAAATGATTGTGATTATGCGTACATTAGCGTATCTCTGTTTTACGGCCACTACAGCCGAAGATTGCATCTATCACTACAATAAGAGGAATCATAAACGTGTAAATTATTTGAATGGTTGATATCGGTTCAAACTCACCAAGTTATTGTCATGAGAATCGGGACATTTTCTTTACATTTTGATCTGCGTACCAAACCGGTTTTACATCAATCCGAATTTACAGACGTTTTAGAAACAAAGTAAAAAATAATAACGTCATATTATGCATCCATATAAGGAGATTGATGAAGCCGTATTACTACAAAACGCTGTAACGTGGGTTGCAACGTTTTGTTATTTGAGGGTGGCGCGTAGCGTCGCGTCGCGCGCATGTGACCGGGGATTCCCGTTGTCGACGAGCGGCGCCAGCATTTGTCGGGCCATTTCCGCCTGCGCTGAAAATTGGATTTCACGCACGACCACGTGAAAATACGACGATCGGATTTAATGCGAATCCGTATTAAAATGGCTGCCGCTGCTTTAGGTTTCGACCCTACTCAACTCATGATCTATCCTTCTAAGGCAGTACATGAGGTGCCGTCTGCATATCTTTGCTCTAGGAGATAGCTGGGGAATGGCAGTAAAAATTCCCTTCGTTATCAAAAATTTCCGATAATACCGACGCGTTCCGAATTACCCTCAAATCGCTAAGTGAGCTCAAAGCCCGACCGAATTGAGTATACGCCAATCACTGCTAAATGGCCTTCCTCGGCCAATCAGACCGCGATATCGGGGAGGGAATCATGTCGGAAGTATCGAGTTCCGAGATTAGCTGACGATTCTAAAACAGAATCAGTCAAGTCGTCGGATTGAGGATGATATCGAATTCAATGTCGCGTCGCATTGACGTGTCGTATCGCTTCTTCAGAATCCCGGGGCAGCTAAAGTCTTAGAATGTCCTAACAAAACAATAGTTTTTGGTGATACCGAAATTAACAATTGAATCATCATTTTGAAGTCCCCATAAAGTCACATATTGCACATCACTCTTTTTTGGATCCGAGTACTAAAACCCATCCTGCATCCAGTTAAAACAGCATAAAAGTCGGGTTATTGATAGTACAATCGCCTCCTCAGTTTCCTAATCGTTTCCACAACACCACAACTCCTTTTGATTATGAGTTTGAGAAATGCTGTTTCAAATTAATATTTTCACAAAAACTAACCTAGCCTTATCTACTCTGTAATAGAAATATTAGTTAATACAATTAGAACAAGAATAACGACTGTTTTATTTGTTGCCACATAGGTATATATGAATTTCAAATAGTCGATTGTAGAGAATTCATTTCGAAAACAACATAAAATAATTCAATTCAATTCTTTATTGAGAAATCACACAGTTTTACAGTAATAATATAAAAAATATATGCAGATTTACAACAAATAAAACCGGATTTCAATAAAATTACATAAATTCCTTTTTTTTTAAACTACCTAATAAAACTAATGAACTTTCAATTTTAGAACTACATAAGAGTTCTATTATTCAGGGTGTGTATGTATGTGTTTGCGGGAGTGTGTCGAGCGTGTAAGTGTGGAGTGTGAGCGTGTATGTTATTAGTAATGGCGTATATAAAATACAATAATAATAATAATAATCAATATAATAGCTAAAAACGAATAGTGAGCTTATTGTATCGGTTAGGGTTTGATTTACGGAGTATTTGTAAGTGATTATGGAATTAATAAACATATCAGTACCATTTAAATGGGTATTATAAAGCTTACAGCAGCGTGTGAGTACTCCATTCCTTGATGCATCCTTGACGCAGCAATCGAAACGGGTCAAATTGGCGTAAGGTCGTCATTGTGCTCGATTGCGTTTCTTCGTGAACTAAAAACGGAAATTAGTCCGTGTGTACGAGACAGAGCAATACGCTAGAGCGGAGTGTGAGATGACCGGTTGTCACTTTTTCCCATTAAAACTGCGAGTCAAGGTCAAATCTTACACCGCACGAAATATGCTCGAATTTATTCGGACGAGTAAATTATATAACTTCAACAGGTAGTATTTATCGACGATCGTTCGTTTCATATTTGCTCTAACGTATTTCTCTGTCTCGTTTGCTGGGACTAATTTTAGTTTTAGTTCACAAAGAAATGCAATCGCGCCCATTGGGGCGTTAATATTGATCTCGCCGACCAGGTCAGAGCAATCGAATATACCATTCATTATTTTATAGAGGCACAGAGCATCATTCAAGTTGCGCCGATAAGAAAGCGAATTAATTTTAAATAGTAAGGCCGCCTCATTAGTAGTATTACAATAACTTTCCGTCTTGAAATTTATATATCCAACGAACTTATTTTGGATACTTTGCAGTCTGTTAATGGGCTCGATTGCGTTTCTTCGTGAACTAAAATCAGAAATTAGTCCGTGTGAACGAGACAGGGCAATACGCTAGAGCGAAGTGTGAGATGACCGGTTGTCACTTTTTGCATTAAAACTGCCCGCCAAGGTCAAATCTTACACAGCACGAAATATGCTCGAATTTATTCGGACTAGTATAAGTTCGGCAGGTAGTATTTATCGACGATCGTTCGTTTCATATACCGCTCTAACGTATTGCTCTGTCTCGTTCGCTTGGATTAATTTTAGTTCTAGTTCGCAAAGAAACGCAATCGGGCCCAATATGAACCTGATAAGGATCTGTATTTGGAAGGATGAGGTATTTCTTTCGAAAAATAACATAACCGCCATTTTCGACTTTTTTTCAAATCGGTTTAGTATGTTCAGGGACATACTTGAGTGAAATGCAGATATAGGTACAGATGTTTTTAAGGTTTTAGTTTCAAAATTAACCACTTTTACGTATCCATTTTCACTTATCTGACGCAATCGCGCAAGCCATCAAACTAGGACGGGACATTCAACGTATAAACTGTTCAGTTAGATTCCTGTTAATTGAGACTTGGCTCTGTGTATGTACTATACACTTTTCATTCAGGACCGTAATGCTCTCCAACTCTCTTCATTCCTCACCCCTCACCTTCATTGGGGTGATTATAATAAAGTGTTTTTTGCCGCGCAGCAAAAAGTCATGAACCCATGTTATCGTTGAACATTAACTTGAAAGGGTGCTTAACGAACATCCCGAAAAGGTACATACACTGCTGCTTTTTTCACGAGATATGACGCAAATACATTGTGTTTCTGACGTTTTCGAAAAGAGGATCGTCCACCTAATTATTTAATTTAAACATTGGTTGTATCATCCCAACTAGAGTTGTCAACTACAACGGGCGAGCCCGTCACTTTAGAAAGTTTTAACGATTAGTCGTTCTATCTCCCTGGAGTGAGCGCAGAAGACTTGGACAAAACAGTCCACCGTCAAGCTCCGCCACAAACCCGTAAGAGGCCAACGCCTTAATCGAGAGATATCCAAGAGTGTTACCCAACGGGCGTACACTCAGGCCCTTACTTCCAATTGCGACCAGATTACTCCAGTCTCTCGATTGGTTACGAGTTCGAGGTCGCTTGCGCGGTCCTCTCCCTTACTAAGCGGTGAAACGGTGTATACTGAATCATCGCAGACCACGGCATACTTTGCCCGGCTGTTCACCCAGGATCGGGTAGCCGATGGTCGTTTCAAGAGCAGTCGCCGTAAGGTCCGCAACCACCCCCGCTCTATAGGAAACAGTACTGCTTCCAGACTCCCCCGACTGTTAGTCAGAGTGCGCAATCGATTGGCTTATGCCGCACGAAGCGCATACCGTCCAGGAGCGCCAGAAGGTTGATTCCTAGGGGAAACTAACCCTAAGGCCAGAGTTCTACCCAGGCTCGCACTTCATGCTTGGAGGCCGTCGGATAGGTGTTGACCCGTGAGTGTGACCAAACCTGAACAGAATGGGGCTTCGTGGCCAACTCAGCAAGGACCCCTTAGCTCCCGTTTGTATCATCCCAGGACTTTCCCGACAAGTACCCAAGGACTTATTTAATATGAATATTATATCGATTAACACCCTCTCTCGCATGGCGGACGAACCCGGAAGTTTCATTGAAACCGCCTCGGGCGGCGCGGTTTGTTTCTCGGTTGAAGCCGAGGTTAGCCCAAGCGCCATGGCGTTAATAATTGATTAAAATGTATGGAGGAATTTAAATATTATTAGTGAAGCTTGTACGAGTCTATGTGGTATTCCAACCAAAGTTTAACAATTTTAAATTATCCAATACTTCGAGATTCAAATATGACTAGTGCGCTCCCTGGTGGACCGATTTCAACCACAACAGACACAAATACATACAGACAGACACACAGAGAGACTACTATGTAATGATGCAAGTTGACTGTTCGTTTATGTGAATTTATCTTTGGTCCAGCAGAATTTGCCATTTCGCAGCCCACATACCGCCAAACTGGGCGGACGCAGCGCAACAAAGGAAAACGTATCGAAATTTAAATAATTTGAACCGCAGTTCTGGCAACTGTCGCTAACCGCTATCCGATATACGATTGTGAATGCTTAAAATTTAGTATAGCAGTACAGTCGAATAGGGTAACGTTTTATATGTTATTCCTATTTTTAATTTTTCGCAATATTTGGTATAGAATAGCGTGTCGAGAACTGCGATATAGTCTCACAGCTTTGTATGAAGCTTATAAGCATAAAGTAATCTGTTAATTAATATGTTTATTATATAGATATTCTCTTATCTTTGTATTTACATAACTTATTAATTTTTTTTTCGTTCTCATAAAATGTGTCATTATATAATTATATATTTTATTTTCTTATTACTATCTATTTAATAATTAATTCATTTATTACCATATTAATATACATGTTTATGAATCTATTTAGTATTTCTTCTGCTCTATTTACTTTATATTTACTCTTTTAATACTTTGGACTGTTTAGTAACTTAGCAATTACTTTTCAGAATATTTTCTGTTTGTTTAAAAAACCCTAATAATTTCACTTTTCACTTTAAAAAATGCTTGTATATTTAAAACTTTTCATTTATATAGAATAACGCACTATATGACCATTTAATTAGTGGAAAAATATAAATGGTTTATGTTTGTTATATTTTGATTAAGTAAATATGTTTTTTGTACTGTCTGTTTCCTGAATAAAATAAAATAAAAAGTAGTCGCCGCTAAAATATGTTAAATTTTAATTATATTTATTTAGGGTTAAAAAGGTAGGATTTTATATATTTAAGGTACATTAGCTTGTCGAGCTTATAGCTGTATAGTTTTTAAGCTTACGTAGGTGCATAGTTTATAAGCTTTCCATGTTAAAATTTGTGTGTAAAAATTGGAAAGGAGAGGTGTTTCCACTTAAGAACTAGGTCTATAAAATAATTATATTTCATTGCCTTCATGGCCAAAACTCTATTGTCCTACTACCCCCCCCCCCCCAAGGAAGCTTTTATGCCGCTCTAGAGCGCCGCTGAGCACACTTTAGGAAAGACTGGATTAGGGATATTATCAGGCGGCAGTAGCCTACGTGACTATCCATAGATGGCCACTCTAATGCCGGTAATTTCCTCCGAGTAGATTTATGCTCGCTTCGGGGCCGAAACGTAAGCACATTGATTTCTAGACCACAAGGGACGTAGAGGGAGCGCGCGCGTGGCATACTAATCGAATACATATTCCACAATCAACTTCTTCATACGAAAACGTGGTTTTGTCAGGAGACGTCTCGCTTACGAGTCGCGGTTATAGGTACAATCGCTAGGGGTTGCGGAGACAGTACAGCTTTTGGCCTGGGAGGAATTTGGATTCGATAGCTCACTGTATTAATCGGAATACTCTATCTGGAAAATATCTACATACATTTATTAATTGGGTCAAAATGTATTTAATTAGTCTAGCTAAGGAATAATTATTTGCGTATATTATTATTCAATTAGTGACGGTGGTGGTGAACGGTTTCGTGCAACTTGGCCCACAAGATCCATTTTGTTCTCGGATCTGGTCAAATCACGATTCAGCTCCTATTCAGAAGCCTCCTCGAGTGGAAGGCTACCCCGGGTAACACTCCCGTATCTCAGGCCTCAGAGCTGGTGGACCGGTTTCTCCCGGTGGGATTGCATCCCGGCTCCACTGGACGGTTTGCGCACCGGTCGGCGAAGCCAATTGGTTGTGCATTCTGATTAATTGCTGAAGGGGTCTGAAGACTATGGAAATATATTGTCTCCTAAGCAGCGGGGGTCGATGTTGACCTGTTATCTTGCCACTCTTGAAATGACCTTGGACCACTCGATCCCGTGTGGCACTGCGGGCAAAGAATGCCCAGGTCCGCGATAAATTCTAACTGAATTACCTCTCTAATACAACAGGTAGAGGTTGCATAAGCGATTTCGGACCCGTAAGTTGCGTAAGCGACTTTGGACGGTGGATTGTTTTGTCCTAAGTCTTCTGCGCTCACCTCACTGGAGATAGAACGTTACATTTCGTTAAAACTTCCTGAGGTGACGGGTTCGCCCATCGTAGTTGACAACTTGAGTGGCGGTGGTACTTAATAACTAGTTCCAAGTCTCGTTTTCTAATTACTAAATATAAGTATAACATTTCTGGCTACAGGTCCCTATAATCCTTCGTGCATTTTAATAGTATATGGATCGGTGTGCTATAAGTCGATAAAGATAAGGAGTATATTAGAATATGCCAATATAGTTTTGTCATGAATTTTATTCCATCAGTTCTTTAGAAAAAATCACAATAAATACCTACGGTAATAATCTTTCAGGCTATTCAAAGTCAATCCAAAATTTTATCCAACTTTTGAAAACTGGATATTTTAGCGAAGGTTTAATTCTAAAATATTAAAAGAATATAATGAAAATGATAACTTACTTCAAGGTTGATAATAAGTACATAGTTATCTCGTTTCAAAATACTGTGATTTTGTTTTGACCCATTGCTCACATTTGGTATTTAGCGGCAAAAAAAAACACACTAGTCGATTTCATTATGCTACGTTTTAAACTACTACAGCCTTTTCTTATAGTAAAAAATTATTATCAAAGTAGCTTTTAGATTGTTGCTAGTTTAGGAAATATTTATTTATTTATTTATTTTATTTATTAAAGGTAAAGCACAAAATATAATTTACTGCAGCATTACAAAAAAAAAAAAATGTGTTTGGACCAGTAGCGAAAAATAGAGCACACTGCAGTATCTTGGTCACTGCGTCAACACCGCCTAACTAGGCCTAGGCCTGTACTAAGGCAGGTGTACCAGGAAATATTTTACCTGTGCACACAAAAAAAGTAAAAAATTAACAACTAAACTTAAAAATTAAACATGTTAAAAAAATAAATTAAAATATCATCAAGAAGTATTTCAAATTATAATCATAAAATTATCGAGTAAATAAATAAAAATCGAAATTACAATAATAGTAAATAGATAGATAGATACCTACTCAGTAAAATAAACAAATAAAAATAAAATAAGAATAAAAATAAAAATCATACGAGATAGTCAAATAATTTGTGGCTCTTTTCACGGCCTGCATTTATTACCCACATATGGCTCTGTTTCTTAAAGCAATCTTTAGACTGAATTGTTTTAATTCCATCTTCTAAAAGGTTATATGTCCTAGGGCCCAAAACGGTAAAATGCCTTTGACCAAAAGAGGTCATCATTCGGGGAATATCTATTTTTTTAGCAACGGATCGCCTTGTTGGATGCATTTGTTGTGAGAAAGTCCTGTTGCATTTGAATTGAATAAAATTTACACAAAATTTTAAATAAAGCTGTCTTAAATCTAATACTTCATATTCCAAAAACAATTTTTCCGAGGCTTACGCGTGATGATTTTTATAATTAGTTTCTGTGCCACCTCTGCTGGGTAAATAGTCGTTTTTGCACAGGCTCCCCAGCCAATGATTCCATAGCTTAGAATACTTTGGCACAAGGCATAGTATGTTGTTTTTATATATAACAAGACTTCTATCGAAACAACGTACCTTGTCAATATATTCTTTTGTACGAACAGAACGGTACTACTGCCGCTATCTTTATATTTTATAGCTAAATCACGAATTTTGTAGTAATTTTCACGAATTGAAGAGATACTTTGATAACTTTGAGAAGAAATATATGATAATGATAAAAGGACAAATGCCGATTGCTACATTTATTTGAAATATCGAGAAAACCTTAAAAATAAAAAAAAACCAACACATTCAAGGAATAAACAATAATAATAATATATTAATGAAACGGATTAATGTGTATTATAAATTATATGCTAGTGTTAGATTGTATGCGTTTGTGTAAGAGTGCGTCTCTAAAGGTATGTGAGTGTGTGTGTTTAAGGGTAAATTGTAGGGTGCTCAGCGCGCTGCATCAGTGAGAATAAACGCACCATCACATATTTTATCAAAATCAACACATATTATGAATGTTGTGTGACATTGAGAGAAATAGTTATTTCATTTATCCCGTCACTATTTCAGTAACTATTTGCAGAAATACATTTCTGCTGAGGCTGGAGAGGTCATAATTGCTAAATCTCTTACTGTATATATCTGATAGGCGATATAGTATTGAGTTACTGAAGTAGATAGTGTTCGCCCTCGGGGAGTGAAACAATAGTGGCGAACGTGTATTTCGCGAAGAAGCTCTCAATTTTATAACAGTAACCAGATACGGGCTATCATTTATTTATTTATTTATTTATATATAACGTACAAGAACAAAAAATACAAGGACATGCATACTGTTGTACATGAGGAATAATTAAGAACAAACATTATTATAGCGAAAAACATAGCTCTATGCATATAAATATGCTAGCATATCCGAATGAGGCGAAATCGCACAACCAACTAGACCTAGAAGGTCTGTCTCTGGCTGTGCTGTGTTATACCAACTGTATTTTTGTAACTCGCGAACTGACGAAGGTGATCAATTTAAAAATATTTCTAAATCTAACAAATGTGTTGTTTACACAAATTAAAATAAAATTTAAAGTAGAAAAAATAAATATATAAGTATGCAATTAAGGGCTAAAAATAAAGTAAACTTTACATTATATACAATAAATTTAAGTGGAAAATAAGTAATCCTGCCATTTAGATTTTATTGCAGATATTCTTAATGTTGTGTTTAAAGTGATAATAAAATAACGAAGTGACACGCCTAAAAGAAGACCACGTACCAAATTTTAACCTAATTGTCTAGTAATTGCGTATGTATGTGCTGTCATGTTACCATGTGGACAACAGACACCGGACGTACATTTTTTATGTATTTTTAAATAAAAAAAAATATAATTAGGACAACCTATAATACAATTAATCACAAAATAAAACAGCACCTAAAACTAATACTAAAAATGGCTATATATCATTTCACCACAATCGATCACAATAATCACAACTTATTTGTGTTATTTTCCCTTTAGTACATAGAACGAGCTGCTTATATGTATAGTTAGTTAGATTAATGGCCCCTAGGGAAAAATCAGATCGTATAAAAATAAATATAAGGAGATACTTCCAAGTAAAAAGATGCTTGGTGTCACCTCAGATCACTACTACCGGTCCTATCGTAAATAGGGTACCACTACTATCGTAAATAGGGTAAACATAAACGTATACAATAAGGTTTCAATGCTCGGCGTACCGTCCGTAGCACGCTAGGCTGATTTAAGACCTTCAAGGATAGGCTGCCTCTGGCGGATACAATAGGGAGGTTAAGGTAATCGAATTTGGCCTATTCTACGAATGCAATCGATTTTTATTTAATTGCTAGTCAGGACGTGAGGAATCAATAGTACTAACGTCGTTAGTTAGCTTAATTGCGCATATTTTAATATTGATTTCAAGCCTTGGGATGCATGAGCATCCTAGCATATCTATGAAGCATATGTGTACTTAACTCGACTGAAAAAACTGTTAAAAGAGAGTTCAAGGAAAGAAAACCCTTCATGAAGTCAATAGTAATGGACAACTTGTAGCTTTAAATATGCATATCAAAAGATATAATGCGGACTATTTTAATGATTACTTCTCCAATATAGGTCCAAAAATGGCATAAAAATTTCAAGAATCGTTAAATACAACTGCAATATAATTTTCTCTTAAAGCAAATGTCGAAAATATGCCAGCAGAAACATATTTCTAAAACCGACGTTGTAAAGTATTTGATATGATATCGCATGCTATATTACTAAATATGGTTAGAAAAATGTTGGGTCTGTGGTATTGCCCTGAAGTGGCTTACCGACTATCTTTGTGAAAGAACGCAAATCACAAAACTCAACGGGATTGCTAGCGAAGATAAGGTTATCAAATATAAGGTTCCTCAAGGGAATGTCCTAGGCACAATTTATTTATACTCTATATTAACAAGTTAACAAATGTGGCACTGGATGGGGGGAAATCAGTCTTCTATGCAGATGATACTACCTTGATCTTCTGCAATAACACATGGCTAAGTGTATATAAAAGTGTTGAAATGGGCCTCGCAAACATACATGTCTGGGACTGCATGCAGGAGCTCAACAAATTGGGAAAATCCAACAAAATCACCCTAATATGGATACCGGGTCACCAAGGCATACCCGGAAACGAAGAGGCCGACAGACTGGCAAAACTGGGCACACTGGATTGCCCAGTGGAGCCAGCTGTAGGGGTCCCCTTCGCTACAGGTAAGAAAATCATCAGGGACTGCTTGGAGTAGGAACATCGGGCTTCCTGGAAACAGAGTCAGGGATGTCGCCAGGCAAAAGCCATGATGGAGCAACCACTACAGAAGAAAACCAAGGCCCTACTTGACATGAGCAAGAAGAACCTTAGAACCACTATCGGTCTCCTCACCGGACACACGACCCTTAGAGCTCATCTATTCAACCTTGGCTTGACTGAGAGCAAGGATTGCCGAATATGTGACCAGGAACCTGAAGACAGCATACACATTGTTGGCCGCTGTCCAGGGCTCGCCGCCAAAAGACACAGTTTACTGGGACGAGCCTTTCTCGAACCCAGCGATCTGCCCAACTTGAAGGTCAGTGACCTACTTGGACTGGTAAGAACCGGGCTACTAGCTGACCATTGACCTAACCACACAGTGGGTAGTTACAAAAGACCTTACAGATCTAGGTGACATCAAGGGCTGGAAACAAGCCCCCCACTCCATCTACTACTACTACTACTACTACTACTAGGTTATGACGAGAAATCCTGATATAATTCATAAAGAATATTCATAATTCTAAAGCTGATGTAATTCATAAGGAATTATATAAGCTTTAACTTAATTATTTGCACTTTTTTAATATGGCTCATAGTTTTTAAGTAAAAAGACAAAAAGTAAAAAAAAAATGTTTTTGAGCCATTCTTATCTTATTGCGACATTTTCGTGTGGGTCTATAGACAAACTGGTGAAGGCCATCCCTACCACACCCATAATAGGCGGTTTTCAAGGTCTGATGAATTTGAGGAAATGTTGTCAGCTTTAAATTTACTAATTCTTAATAATAAGGATTAAAGATTTTGAGAAAAAATTAAAACACACAATAAATGGGGACGTTTTTGATCCTCAAGTAGTGTGGGTCCATAGAAAAACCCGGAGAGGACCATGGGGGGATTTTCCGTCCCTCAAGCGCTCTTCCTCGTCAAAAAAATGCAACGTACACCATTATTTGTTTCTTTAACAAACCAACTATACTGTATACATTCTGGGAGCTAATGGACCCATGATGAGGTGGCCACGATGACCCATGTGTTCAGGGTCGGTCACACTCACGGGTCAACACCCATCCGATGGCCTCCACGCATGGGGTGCGAACCTGGGTAGGACACTGGGTCAACCAGTCTCCCCTGGGAATCAAACCTCTGGCGCTCCTGGACTGTCTGCGCACCGAGCGGCGCAAGCCAATCGACTGTACTCTCCGACTAACAGTCGGGGGAGTCTGGGAACTGTATTGTTTCCTATAGAGCGGGGGTGGTTGCCTACCTTACGGCGACTGCTCTTGAAATGACCATTGGCCATCCGATCCCGGTTCAGAGTCGGGCAAAGGACGCCTTGGTCCGCGATAGATTCGGCGTACACCGTTTCACCGCTTCGTAAGGGAGAGGACCGCGCAAGCGACCTCGAACTCGGAACCAATCGAGAGACCGGAGAAATCTGGTCATAATTGGAAGCAAGGGCGCGAGTGTCGGCCCGCCAGGTAACATCACTGGCTATCTCGCGGTAAAGGCGTTGGCTTCTTGCGGGTTGTGACGTAGCTCGACGTTGGATTGTTCTGTCCAAAGTCTTCTACGTTCACTGCAGGGCGACAGAACGAAAAAATCGTTAAAACGTCTTGTGGTGACGGGCTCGCCCGTTGTAGTTGACACCGCAAGTTGTATACATTCTATCTTCATGTATGCCGCACTTACCATAACAGGGCAGCGAACCCGAGAAAAAATCAACATCGACTTAATTTGATTAACTTTAGAGTTTACACCCGCCCTAGTAGAGCGAGCGGCGCGTCGGCGTTAGGCGCTGGGGCTACGTAGTGCTTAGGTTTTTACTGTATTCCTTTGTTAGCGGTAACTGGCCTTTCTTTGTTTGCGCCACTCATTATAATACACTCTGCCACACTAAAAACACACACACTTAGCATCGCTGGTTTTACTCAGCTGCTCGTCGCTTTTGTGGCGTGGTTTGGTGCGGTGGGCTTTTTTTTTGCTCACCAGATATGCGATAATTTACTCAGCCTAGTAGTAAATGGCTCTACGGACCCATAGAAAAGATTTTGCGTAAAGGACGGATAGAGTACAATAAGCTACGGGCGGTGGCGAACTCGTCTTTCTTATCGGTTTTGTGTCTTCGATGTTAATGAAATTTTCTAAAATAAAGAAGGCTTCATTGAATCGTAAATCTTACATATATAAAAATAAATGTTGGTAATATCTGGCCGAACTTAAATGACTCCGAAACCGATTGACTGATCACTATGAAATAACTTTCATAGTGGTATATATACTTTCATAGCATATATAGGTATTTTTTTATGGTGAAGGTTTTTATGATATCCGATTTGTTGTACCTAATCACTAGATGGCGCTGCAGCACATCAACTTCTTTACCGCTTAGCCGATCGCCATGAAAATTTGAATATATAGAAATTTGAGAATGGATAATATTTTTTGCGCTATTAACTATATTGTAACGCCACCAGATAGCGCTGCCGCCAACTTCTTTACCGTTCAATCAAAAGCCGTGAAAATTGATAGACATAGGTATCTAAGCACGGATAATATTTAAAGCTGCAGTAGGTTAACTTCTATAGATACCGTTCAACCGATCGCAATGAAAATTTTATAGATTCGAAAGTGGAATGAACGGCGATTAACATAGGCTAATTGGGGCGGGGGAGGAGGCAAGGAAGAGTGTGAGGAGAAAGAAAACGGATACCCGTGCATCGCCGGGTAACATTTCTCTAGTATGAGATAAAATACATTATAGTGGCATAAATACGATTTTAATTAGGCACGGTTGGCTTGTGTCGCCCTCTATCGGCAGGCAAACGAGACGCCGAGTGGCCTCTGATTGGTCAGAGTGGCGAAGTCGAATTTCGCCAGATGTGTGACTAGAGATGGGGGTCGAGGACGCGTGCTTATGTGGCGGACAGTTTGGTGGAGAAAATACAACTCCAATGCTGCGTACAGACTGACGAAAGGTAACATGCGATGTAATATGAAAGGAGCATTTCATCAGTGTCGTCGCAGCACGCGTACAAACCGAAAATCTGATTCCGGCTTGCGCGCGAACGTAGCGTCCATCTGCTGAGAACAGGCGAAGAGAATGAAGTGTGACGACCAATTTTGAGGCTTCCATTACATTTGTCGTGTTCTGTACGCCTCGATTAATTGTATGTTTTTTTCTTCACTCCACGATTCATCCGTAGCTGTATCCACACCTGGTTCAGTTCGTGATCGCGCAGGCCTCAACACAACCCGTCCACACTGGCGCTATGAGCACACTGCGCGCCCATTTGTGTTCGTTCGAAAAACCGACAAATCACGGATCGGTCCGCACGCGACTTGAAATGCTCGAAGCGTGCTTATGAAATGCACAGTTCGCGCGCGCGAGGCGTCCAGACTATGAGAATTTGTTACAAAGTGTGTTACATTGCATGATACATTGCACTAATGTGGACGGCAAATTCTTTTATTTCATGTTACCTTTCGTCAGTCTGTATGCAGCATAAGTGATAACGCGTTTAATGAATCCACACAACACGGATATTATTTTTTTCTCGTTGATAAATAGGGTATTTTCTCGACCCCAATTTCGAATGTTTTACTAAAAACGTCATTCACAAGGAATATATTATGTGGTTCTAAAATTTTGAAAAAAATACCATAAAGATGAAAAGTTGGCCCAGTAGTAGATGTTATTGAAAAAAAAAACAGATTACATATTTAAATAAAACTATAATAGCTTTAAATATAAACTACAAATACTAAGCTACAAATATATTCAAAACAAAAAATATTTAAATCGTTGAATTCACCGAGTAAAAATGGACTAGGAAATTGGTCCAACAAATACAAGTTTTCGCAAAAATAATATATTGAAGTCAAGGAACACGAAATCCGTAGAAATTTGTTCTTGATTATGTTGTTTCTAATCGTTGTTAGGTAATTGTGAACTTCTACAAAATAAAATGTTACAACGTTGTCCACATATTTGCGACTTTTAATAACAAAATAATAATATAACAAAGGTATACACATCTCTCGAGCATATCACATTCTTTAAATGTCAAAGAATTTGAAATGCACGAGAGGTGTGTTTACTTTTGTTTTATTATTATTTTGTTATTATAAGTCGCAAAAACGTCGACAACGTTGTAACATTTTATTTTGCAGAAGTTGCAGAATTATGTTTCTAAAACTTAAATAATATTCATCAACGTTGAGTTCCGGGTTATTAATTCCTAATGTGACGAATTCGCTCCTAGAAATTCACACCTCGAGTCTGTTTATGGAAACTACCTTTCAATTTCTCCAGCAAACCGCCAGATGTAACGCACTGCTTTGTAGAGTAACGCACTGTAACGCACTTGTAACGCACTGCTTAGAATTCGCTCGAATGAATTATTTCATTCAATTCACCTCTTCGAGGAAACTTCCAGATAAAAGCTGAATTATAAACTGTATCAGCTACAAAACATGTTAGCTTTGCGGCTCACGCTGCATGAAATCATGAAGCTCCTAAGAGACAGAGAGATATAAAGAGTGAATTCTAATCAATGTAACAAAACAATGATATATTTATAATATAAATAGCTGTACCCCATCCCTCTCCTTTCTTTTATTATCCCATGTTATTTTTGATTGCAATGGTCGAATTTGCGTCTAAAATATAATGTAGTTCGACAGTTGGGCAGGGTCGACTACAATGGGCGAACCCGTCACCCCAGGCTGATATAACGATATGTGATCGCGCTTTCAGCTGTGGGATGAGCGTAGAAGACTTAGAGACAATAAAAATCTACTGTCTAGCTATGCCAACATGCCCGACAGAAGCCAACGCCTTACGGCGAGGCACCGGGAAAGGTATCCAGCGGACATCCTCGCCCCCGTCTACCAGTTTGGAAGGATATCTCGATATGGTTTTAACCGTCAGGATACCTCCTTCCTTCCGACTGGTTACAGGACCGAAGTCGCTTACGCGGCCTTTACCTGTTGTATTTCAGCGGTAGTCCAATAAAAAAATATCGCGGACACGGGCGTCCTTTGCCCGTCATACCATTCCGGATCGGGTGGTTGGTCGTTTCAAGAATGGCATAATAACAGGTCAACATCCACTCCACACCCCGCTGCTTAGGAGAGAGTATATTTTATGGTCTCCAGACTCCTTCAGCAATTAGTCAGAGTGCACAACCGATTGGCGTCGCCGAAAGGTGCGCAAACTGTCCATAAGCCCCGGAGGCTATCTTCCCAGGAGAAGCCGATCCGCCAGCCGTGATGCCTGAGACGCAAGAGTCTTACTCGGGGTAGACTGCCATACGAATAGGTTTCCGAATAGTAGCTGAATCGTGAGTTCGTCCGATCCGATAACATTTCTTATGGCCTAAGATGCATGAAACCATTCGCTACCAATGTAGTTCGACAAATAGAGTTGTCAACTACAACGGGTGAACCCGTCACCCCAGGAAGTTTAAACGATTGGTCATTAAAACTTCCCAAGGCCTTATCTGCGAGATAACCAGGTATGTTACCCAGCGGGCTTATACTCATGCCCTTACTTCCGATTGCGATCAGATTACTCCGGTCTCTCAATTGGTTACGAGTTCAAGGTCGCTTGCGCGGTCCTCTCCCTTACAAAGCGGTGAAACGGTGTAAACCGAATCTATCGCAGACCACGGCATCATTTGCCCGGCTGTTCACCCAGGATCGGGTAGCCGATGGTCGTTTCAAGAGCAGTCGCCGTAAGGTCCGCAACCACCTCCGCTCTGTAGGAAACAGTACTGCTTCCAGACTCCCCCGACTGTTAGTCAGAGTGCACAATCGATTGGCTTACGCCGCACGGTGCGCAGGCCGTCCAGGAGCGCCAGAATGTTGATTCCTAGGGGAAACTAGCCAGAGTCCTTCCCAAGCTCGCACTTAATGCGTGGAGACCGCCGGATGGGTGTTGACCCGTGAGTGTGACCGACCCTGAACAGAATGGGTCTTCGTGGCCAACTTAGCAAGGGCCCATTAACTCCCGGTTAACTCCGAATTAATCGGCCAGTGAAACATTGTACCAATATTACTTGTAATAATAATTAATGAAACGCCGTATGTTTACCGAAAGACGTATAAATAAATTAATAGGTTTATAAGTATGCTACGGAACTCTACAAATGATAGACGCTAACGTATCTCCGCGCTCACCCCCGTTTCGTTTATCGTATTTCCCATCTCAACTTATGTGGCAAGATAGCAAACAAACATGATCGCCACAATTGACATCCTCCCTGATTATTGTCATGTCGTACACACAAATAGACCGCAGGGGGACGCGGTACAGGTGGACAATTGAGCAAATGAAGCGACCGTGTAAGAGGGGGAGGAATGGCGGGGGGATGGGGGGGGGGGGGTATTGGTGTCCATCCCCTCCCTGGGGGAATGCCAGAGAAACCGCCATGGTAATTGAATTAGGGCCACTTGTGAGACTTCGCAGGCACTGAGACGACATAATGCGCTTACGTGGTGTCCGACCGAATGAATTAACCGCTGCTGAAAAACTTACGAAGGGGATGCGCTCGTTGAAATTAACTTTATTTGTTTTTAGAATACCGAAATACACAATTCCAAGTACCTGTTCTTTTATTTATAACCTAGACATGCATTTGGCACTATTCCTTTTCGCATCTGATTTTTTGCTTATATGTTTTTTAACATGATTAAGGGCAAACTATTACGGGTTAATTAGCCGAAGGGTTAACCCTTCGGCTACGTAAAGACCAAATTTGCTTGCACATCAGAACACCGTTGACTACGTAACGACCAATATTGGCGACTTGCTCCCGGAGCGCACAGTAATATTATTTTCTAATTCGAACGCATCCTAAAATCCATACCAAATATCTCATTATTACCATAAATACATAGACGGCCGCTAGAATAATTTCGCGCGTCATTTTGCGGATATTTCTGGTAAAATTCCATTGTCAAACATCTGCTTTTTTTTATAGAAATCATCAAAAATTGTATTGGTTTTTATGAGCTAATATCTAAATATTTTTGTATGTAAATAAGCAAAACGAAATATTACCTTTGATAGAGAATCTAATAAACATTACGATAGTATTTACAATTTCTAAATAGGGTTCTGTATTATTCCGTAAGACAAGTACAAGTTAGAAATGCCGAGTTTTTTTCACTTTTCGACTTTCTCATATTTATTCATAATTCTCTAATTGGTTTTACAAAATGAGATTTTAATATTCTATATACAAAATTTCAATGCCATTATTGCACAGTTATTCTTTTTATGATTGCTATAGTAGTTCCATAGTTATAGTCTTTTTGTCGAGCGCGGCGATATTGCAAGAAATTCCAATAAAATGCCGCGGTCTGCCATGAAATTAAGACGCTACTCGAAGGGTTAAGAACAAATGAAAGTTTATATAGATCCTTTATATAAAAATTTTCCATTTATCGTATACATATTTATCAATATTTATTTAATTACTATTGGTATATATTATATTACAGAGGAGTTACTAAAAATTTATATGTATCCACACGCTGTAATTCATTGTATTTTGTAAAACCAAATAGATGCTTGATGGTCATATTAAGGGAACGCAGACACCGGTAATAAGCCAGATAAATATGGTAGAGAAGTAGAAAACGATAACTCGTCGAAGAGAGATCGCAGCATCGACTGAATCGCGAAAATTAAAAGTATAAAGGATTTTACTTTTCATCAGATAGTTCCAGTGACAATCTCCCGGATCCGTTTTCAGACCGTCGTTGTCAAGTGTAATGGAAATGACAACAAAAGAAACGAAATTCAGTTTGAATTTATCGCGGACCTGGGCGTTTTTTGCCCGTAGTGCCACACGGGGTCGAGTGGCCCAAGGTCATTTCAAGAGTGGTATGACAACAGGTCAACATCCAACCCCGCCGTTTGGGAAACAGTATATTTCCATAGTCTCCAGACCCCTTCAGAAATTAGTCAGAATGCATAGCCGATTGGCATCGCCGACCGTCCAGTGGCGCCGGGATGCAATCCCGCCGGGAGAAACCGGTCAACCAGCTCTGAGGCCTGAGACACGGGAATCTTACCCGGGGTAGCCTTCCACTCGATGAGGCTTCTGAATAGGAGGTGAATCGTGAGTTGAGCCGATCCGAGAACAAAATGGATCATGTGGGCCAAGCTGCACGAAACCGTTCACCCATATTTATGGGGACCCCATATCCCATTATTTATAGCTCGTAAAATAGCATATTTTACAAAAGGATGCCAATATACTATAATCTACAGTAAGCGAAATGGTCAAAGCTAAAACCGCCCAACTAAATTGATAACAGCAGTTAAATCCAGACAATAGAGCTTCTGCTGCACGTCGTAATATAGGCACTCATAACACAAAGTCTACAAGCGCTGCGCGGATTATCTAACCGAAATGTAGGTTAACCGAAGGTGTGGCTTAAACTATACATATATCTACCCACGACACGGCCACAATAAGACTAGGTACACAATTGCTCTAGTTGAGCTCAAATCGGGCAAGCTTCCATTGAACGATGTACCCTTGCCATTGGCTTCCCGCCAAAGCAACTTGTTACGGAAGAATGCAATATCGGAACGCTTTACACGTAAGCGCGTTTAACACCCAATATTAAGCTTTAAATACCACTTTAATTAAAAGTTCGACTTTACTTCACTATATTTATTTTATAAAAAAGGCTCAGTTCATTTATAATTATTATCCTCTTAGCCCAGTCAAATTACACCAAAAAAGGGCCGTTCCTTGAACTAATGCCAAAAAGCTGGAAATGATTTTATTTCAATTTTGGCCTCCCAAGTAATAGTAATGTAAGTTTACGGAGATTTATGGGTGAAACGTTATACGCTATGTCCAAAAAAAAAAACGGTACTTTTTTTCAGTTTTTTGCTTATTCATTATGAACGGAAATGCATTTTTTGCTTATACATTCTGAAAACAATAATACACAAAAATTATAGTGTATAAAATTACGCGTCCAATGACACTCTTAAATATTGATTTTGTTTCACTGTCATGATCATAATCGTCAGTCAAACATGTCAAACGACGCAAATTTTACCGTAAGTATTATTTCATTCGGAATAGCCGTTTTGGAGTAACAAAGATATGAGCGAAAAACACTTTTGAGTCAAAATGGTAAAATCGACTTTCCTTCAGCTGCCGATTATGACCATACGGCTAAACCAAATTTAACCTTTGGTAAATAATTTTAAGTAAAGTTTTATGCCCTATAATTTATCTTAACAACATTTTGAAATAGGAAGTACCGTTGAGAATTTATAAGTGAAAAACCGAAAAAGTGCCAACATTTCGCGGTTTTTTGGCCATAGTCTCAAATTATCCACTCATAAACCGTCGAAAACAATAAAATCATTTCCAGCTATGTAGGAATTATTTAAAACCAAAATGTTTAATTTGACTGGGCTATTTATGACACCCCAATTTAAAAAAATAAATTTGGTTGTTTCCCCAAATATAGTATTGATTAATCGACATACAATAGGGCGCTGCATGTTCTAAACAAGTACGCTTACTGAAGTGATAATTAATGTCATCAGATTTTTAAACTATTTTGCATTGTGATATATATATATATATATATATATATATATATATATATATATATATATATATATATATATATATATATATATATATATATATATATATATATATATATATATATATATATATATATATATATATGTTAATACTTTGAGGATCGACGCAGAGACGGGATAATTCAAACACATTATCGTGATCGGAAATGCAGGGAGAGCCACTTCCGCAAATTTGGTTTATAAAAGAGCACTTACCTTTTTTTCTTGCTATAATTTCGTACCAAAATCACGCCTCCTCAAGTATACGGCGTAAAAATAGAAAAGTGAACTTACCTGAAATAAAAGAAAGTAATATAAATTTTTACATGTTCATTGATATTATACTAAAATCATGAGCAGTATGTAATAGATCTGTCTCTCTGAAACTATGCAAACAAATGTAGAATAATTATTTCATTGGGTGTTAAATTGAAAACTCTGCCCAGTAAGATTTTGAGGGATTTCTACGTTCTCTGAATTGCATCACGACTAGCAAATTGTATCTTTTAAACAAGCTTTCCAAGTATTGATCTGTAAGTAGCTAAAATAAGGGGATTAGACGCAATAAAATCAGAACTTAAAAACCGTTTAAAATGTGGCCCCTATTTTAACGACTTAATATTGTGGTCGTTCATTGTTCTGTTCGTCATTTGTTTGATTACGTGAAGACGTCCACTATAACGATAACCCTAAAGTGACATGTGGACATCTCCCACACGAACACCAATTGAAAGCTCATCTGGAAGTTGACCAAATCTCATGTGTGGTCTGATTAATTATATCAAACCTCAAGCCATTGTGATTGGTAGTCAGAGGTTGCCGTCATCGGTTTATATCTCTTCTCTTCCATATTTATGTGTATATTCCATTTTATGTATCAGAGACCTTGGTGAGGTTCACTTTAAGAAAATGGCGAAGTGAATTTTAATTCAAAACCCAAATTATGGGATTAAGGAATTTGTCTATATCGAATTTTCTCAGTACTCTTGATTCTCATTATTTTTTATTCTTTCTGACTATTATATCGTTGTTAATTTTAATTCTGACTGTTGGCGATTGAATATCGTTGTCATTAATAATTTGTCATAATATTTGTATTTAAAAAATATATATTTATACCTATATGATATTCTGAATGAATATTACTACAATATGTACGACAATACATATAGTTATGTATTTGTGAAATTACGGATGAATTTAGAATGAAAATATCGTTTTTTTTATAACTATAATGGTATCTGGAACCTAGAAAATCTGCTCGTGAATAGTCAACCTTTTTATTTGTACCTTATAATAGGTATTTATATACAAATTCGAGTAGGTACTAATTTTCTCATTTTAGTTTATATACATATTAGAGTACCTAGTCATTTTGGTTAATTTTGACTTTAATAAGTGTAGGAATTCCTATCAACTGGTTTATAATTAAAGTTAAGAAAAATCGGTAAAAGACTTGGGTTTAATTATTGATCAGTCCCTATCATGGCAGGCACAAACGCCTTTTCGACTTCGACGGTTGCAGAAGGTCTTTGGGCTGAATATCAAGGTCTCTAGTAGAAACTCTTCTCTGTCCATATTGAACTATGCGGCGGTGTGTTTTCTTGATATCACCAAAAAGTTTCTCAACAACTCGAGCCAATCAAAAATGTTTGCATTCGCTTTGCATTCGAAAGTACCTCAAACTTCTTCGAATATCGGGAGAGTAGGAATCTGAAAATCATGTCCCTCCTCTACATTGTCTTTAACAATCCAACTGCGTCTTCCAATCTACCCAACAAAACCCTTCTAGGTTGTCATGGCCTTCCACTCCGTTTCATTAAGAATAATATTATTGCTATCACCCAACTTCATTCTTCTTTTTTAAAAACTCTCACCAATTCAGCAGCCAGTTTATGGTATCAACTTCTATTTAACATCAAAACGTTCCGTCGATTTCTACCTTCTAAGTGCCTTTGAAAAAACATTTTAAAAACCATAAACCTATGTTCATCCCTTCCTATTTTCTCATCGAATATTACGATGAACCATTTTATTTCTGTTTTAATATGTATTTTCTTATTACTATGGTCAGGATCACGGCCCGGTGGCATAGTGGTTAGGTAGCCTGATTTTACATTGTAAGGTTCCGGGTTCAATTCCCGGCTGGGTCGCCATTTTCCGTTGGAATAAAATTAACGGAATTTCATTTGAATTATGTCGATTGAATGCAATAACAAGATACACTTACAGCAAATGTTACACTTACATAGACACACTTCAAAATAGGGTTGGTTGTAAGAGAATGTCATATGTTAATAAACCCCCCCATTGTGAGCTTTTACAATGAAACATAATAACATAACATGATCGTAAATATTATTTCCACGATATTTTACCTTTTCTCACCACCTTGGTTTACTGTAAGATATTGTTAGATTATAGACAGTAAGCCCGCTAATTGTTTATGTTAAACTAGTTTAAGATGATCAATAATGATATTTATTTCATGGCAGCAATTTAAATTTATATAAAAATACTTCCGCCACGAAATGTTGTCATAGAGTTGGCAATTCGGTATAAAAAGTTTAATATAATACCATTTTTGAGTGTCTATTAATTAGCATCACCACGCCCATAGATCGTGCGCTCGCCCTCTCTGTCTTCCGTCTCTTTCTTTCTAAAGCATTCGCATATTAAAGTTTACGACCACAAAATAAAATACTACCAGCAATATGGTAATTAGGTATATGCATTGCAAAGCCTTTATTTCAGTCTACAAAAAATAAACAATTTGGTCGGCAAAAATGATTTATTAGTCACTATGAGGTGTTTTTACAGCTTCTATGAACCTTGAAATGTTTGTTAGTTTGTTTAGGTCAAATCTTGTAGGCTGAATTAGAACCACTTCCTCTTATCCAATGAAGTTGAATTTTTACATATTGGTTCAGTTCTGATGACAATGCATTTTCATAGTGAGCATGATCTGATTCTACACCCAGGACCGGCTCCCGACGAGGCTACTATTCCATGGTCAACAGCACAAACACACAATTTTGAATAAGCGTTCATATGATAGCCCATTCTAAATCTCACCATGACATGGCTGCTGTACCCAGGGTTGGCTCCCGACGAGGAGACTCAACGGTCAACAGCACAGAAACGAAATTTTGTATACGCATTCAATTACGATAGCCCGTTCTAAGTTTCACCGCGACAGGGCTGCTGCACCAAGGGTTGGCTTCCAATAAGGGGACTCCTCAACGGTCAACAACTATCGATATATGACCCCCTAGATGGGCCTTTCGCACTCAAAAATGACCACTTTAAAACCACTACTGAAAGCCGGCCAGTAGTAGTTTGGTCGCAGTCCGTTGGCAGACAGCCGATCGTTTCCGGTGTGAGAGCTGATGCGAAGAATATTGGCGTGCTATTATTTCGCATACTGTTTAATTTATTGCTCTCCCGGTCACATTTTTTTACGAGCAAAGGGTATTATGGAGCCAACTTATTTGTAACTGAGGGCATATCGATGTCAACAACACAGAAACGAAACGTTGTAGACGTAATAAATTATGGTAGCCCGTTCTAAATTTCACTATGTCATGGCTGCTGCGCCCATTGTTGGCTCGTGGCAGAGAATTTTAATAAAATGTGCTTGTTTTTTAAAATGTGTTTTCACTATTAACTTATTATGATTCGGGTTTGTAGGCGCGCCATTTGTGATTGACGCTGACAATTAACTATTCCGCCTCGTGGCGTCCCCTAGAGCGGTTACAAGTGCACTTGCGCTCGAATTTAAATGACCCGCGGGCTCATTAGCATATGAGAGTATGTCCCCCGTTGGATCTCTCGTTCACACTCATAGCGCTTATGGCAAGGGAATAACGAATCAATTACTTATCGCTGGTATCGATTACCAGGTAAGGACGAGTAAAACCAGCATCGATTTCATAGAACACCGATTTAAGGAAGCCCCAAAAAAAATCACATGGAGCTAGGTCTGGGCTAAGTGGGGGTTATTCAATTTTGCTATTCATCTCCTCTTTTTGATACAAGTCTTACCGGGAACATTTCCTTCAGCAGGTCTATATACACCCTATCGGTATGGCATGTGGCACCATCTTGTTGGAACCATATCCTCGAAGTATCGTCTTGAAATTTTTGCAAAGCTGGTGACCACGAACTCT
The DNA here is from genome assembly GCA_944548615.1 of Micropterix aruncella. Taxonomy (NCBI): domain Eukaryota; kingdom Metazoa; phylum Arthropoda; class Insecta; order Lepidoptera; family Micropterigidae; genus Micropterix; species Micropterix aruncella. Next base: position 15,921,272 of record OX155964.1, on the reverse strand, counting down.
CTTGACGTGTTGCAATAATTGTGGGCTCTCACCGTCGACGCGCGTCCTCTTTCGTCCTCGAAAAAGTATGGCCCAACAACACCGTTTGCCAAAATTGCAGACCACACGACAATTTTAGGGCTATAAAGTGGACGTTGATGCAGACGTTGGGGATTGTTTTCTGATCAGAATCGACAGTTTTGTTTGTTCACTTGACCTTTAAGATGGAAATTCGCCTCGTCAGTGAAGATCACGCAGAAATCGTTGAATCACTCGAGCACCAGATTAATGAAGTTCAGTCGAGTATTGTCATAATCCTCCATAACGACTAAATTTCTAAGAAGCGACGCGTCTAGCAATATAAACCCCGCCTCCCCGCAATGAGCAGGTTCCGAGAAATTAGGGAATCAAATAGCAAACACCCTTTTGGCCCATCCTGTATCTATACCGTTCTATACTCTGGAAGGTTATGTAGAGCGGCTTTCTCACTTCAACCTAATGGACTTAAAATCACGTAGGACTATAACTGATCTAACGTGTCTTCATAAGCTTTTGCACAATCGACTAGACAGCCCAGCTAGTCTAGAAAAAGTTCAATTTCGTGTGCCACCGCGACTAACGAGGAACTCTCAACATTTTCGGTTGTCGCTTGCACTAACAACATCGGGACGAATAATCCTCTTACCAGAATGTGTCGCGTTTTTGATGAATCGTGTATAAGATTAGATGTATTTTATGATTCCATATAATAAATAAATAAATAAAAAAATAATCATATAATAAAAGATTCGATCATACCTAGCCTATCTCCTACTAAAATTCGAAATTTAAATTCTAAGTGTCAACATATTTTTAAATTTTCTCACCTCTAAATAATAATTAAAAAATAAATTTAAAGAATATAGTGCAATTCTACAGTCTGGATTCACTCGCGGTTAACACGGGACGCGTCCCGAAGGATCTTATCGGTCTGAGCTGTTCACTTTAAATATTCGACCAGCGTGTCTATGGACAGTCGACCATCGAAAACAAGCGAGCTGTCGTTACTGGCTGGGGGCAGATCGACTTTGCTGAAGATACATCGGACGACTTACTGAAGGTGGTGGTGGATTCGATTGACCAGCCGACCTGTCGAAGACTATATGCAAAGACTCTCAGAAGGAGGTTACCGCAAGGTATAACGGACGATCAATTGTGCGCTGGCAGCTTAGAAGGAGGACGAAACTCTCGTGGAGGCGATAGTGGTGGACCTCTGCAAGTGACGATAGCTGACAACCAATGCCTCTTCAACATAATCGCCGTTACCAGTATTGGAAAGAGCCCTTGCGGAAGTGCCAAGGGACCTGGCACATACACTGCCGTGAAGAGTCATGTGAAATAAATGGCGTTTTAGGAGTATGTCTACCGCCGGAAAATTGTCCAAAAACTGACGGGGATTTGCCAAAAGGGAAACTATCACAATTTTGTATAATGTCGGAACAAGAGACTGTATGCTGTATTCAACACAGCCCCATGAGCAACAACACGAGATCATCAGAAAACCAGGATAAATCCAATAATGCATCTTCTACATCACCGTCTACTACAACAACTACCAATAAGTCACCGGTCATCTCTACAATAGCTCCAGAAAAACCTCAAACATCGCCACAAGCCATAACTACCAATTTCATAAATGACAGTGTGGAAAAACGAACTAAATCCGAAAAAAAGCTCTGCAATATTGAGTACAAATTTAACAATGACAGCCATTGCTTTGTTGGCGATTAATTAATTAATTTTATTTTTTCTGCATCCAAACTTTTCTCTGGTCGTAACGGTCTCCGTTCCATCGGGTTCAGAAGAGGGAGGAAGAGAGAGTGCACCCGTGGTCGCGCGCCCACCTGTGCACTATTATATAATATAGCCTGCGCATTTGACTGCTTCCGAACAATGGACTCTGAGAAGACTAAAGAAGTCACTAGAATCTACAATGCAGTCGCTATGGCCGAACACGGCTAGAAGGATATATATCTCCTACTTCTTAAGATTTCACTAACTGCCATCCTAATGTACTGTATTATATGATTATTATATTATAACATACTGGGCTCGATTGCGTTTCTCCGTGAACTAAAATCGGAAATTAGTCCGTGTGAACGAGACAGGGCAATACGCTAGAGCGGAGTGTGAGATGACCGGTTGTCACGGTCAAATCTTACACCGCACGAAATATGGTCGAATTTATTCGGACATATTGCTCTGTCTTGCAATTATTGCTCTGTCTAGTTCGCTTAGACTAATTTTAGTTTTAAAACACAAAGAAAAGCAATCGGGCCCACTATTGTATTATATCATATTATGAATAATAAATATTATTATCTAATTACTCATACTTCTATTTTGATCTATCCAAATAACCTTATTAACAACTTATTTAATTATTACTTTTCTTACCCTTAAATTATTATTAGCTTTATTATATTTTTTCTACTATCAACGTGTTCATGTTATTTCTATGTTAATTTGTAATGGCATTGCAAACTATTCATAGGACAGTATTTATTTTTTTTGTTTGAATATGTTTTTAACCCCTCAAATGTGAGGCGTCCCTTAAGGGATGCCTTGGCAAAATGTATACAAAATGTATATAAATTTATATAAATATAAATATAAATGTAAATGTGCGCCGCTTTATAGTAATCCGCTCTATAGTAATGCTATAGCTCTATAGTAAACCCCGCTCTATGTAAATGTAAATATAAATTTATATACATTTTGCCGTAGGCAACCCGAGCTAATCGCCATTCATTTGAGGGGTTAAAATACTAGTATCATATATTTACTATATGTAAGTTTACTATAAAATAAAATAAATAAATAAAAATACATACAATATTCTCTCTAGGACTATTAGGTTCCGAATAATATAATGTCGTATCCCGAGTGCCCTAAGAATAAATCCCCGCACGGTATGCAGCGAAGCACCCGGCCATTTACGGCGCGAAATAAAACTAGATTTGAGGAAACTTTCTGATAAATGTTTGCAACATATCACAAGAATTCAATCCGTCCGTCGCTCGCCACTCGCCCCGCCACGCCCCCGCCCAAGAACATTCATATTTCACGGGCGGATTTACATTTCCATTGTCGCGGAATTTTACGCCAAAAAGGCGCAGTACGATTGATCGCTCAAGTTCTCTTTCAGAAAAAGCCGATCCGGCTGGCTGAATTATCGCCGAACGTCCAACGGAAAAGTGCCATTAATCCCCAAGGCGAAACACTCACGCGTTTATTCATCGTAATCTCGTTATTCATATTGACGATGTTTTTGTTTCGGAGGCCAGTCTGCTGATGCCTAATAATTGACTGGATGCTTTTTCATCCCTTGGTTGCCGTGACAGAAAATATTAAATACAAGTCAATTCTTTATTTCGGCAATTACGCAGTATTACACAGTTTATAATTACAGCAATAATTCAGAAAGAAAAAGCGACTGCCGTTAGAAGAAAATAAATATTGTATTTGTAATTATTATAAAAGATTTTTCGTGCTAACAACCACGTTTTATAGAGAAGAAAGCCTTTACCTTGAAATATTATTCCTTGAAACAAAATTCAATTTATTATCAGTGCTTAAAGACGTGTGTATGTATTCGGTTGTTTTTTTTTCAGTCAAACTAAGCAACCACAAGTTGGGGGGGATGGAGTTGAGAGGGGGGCTGGAGATTCGGGGGCGGGGGAGGAGTTTGGGAGGGAAAAGAGTTGCGGGGGGGGGGGGGGGAGCGAAGGGGGGGGGGGGGTGTATGATTGCCGGGAACGTCTTGGGGTGATACAACAGATTTTTTCCTTTGTTTACATATTCCAATAGCTTTTCGATCACACTTTTCACATGCCCATTGACTATGTCAGTCAACGGGTCTTCTCCAAGGCCCGTGGCGCCTTTCGCTGGGTAATTGCCCTGTAGCGAGTATTCACAGGAGCCGGGCTCATTTACCTGCCTCTCTCAGAGGGACGTCGTGGGGCTGTCCTGCGGCATGTATCCCATGACGATCTCGTTCTTCATGCGGCCTACCGCCGACCGTCGCCGCCGCACGCAGTCGGTTGCCCTCGGTGCTTGAACAATATTTTTTTTTATTTAAACGTTTGTGGTTTATGTATTTATTTATATTTATAAATATAGCTTCTCGGAATCTACTCAAACGGACCTTTCATTTGATACTAAACACGACATATTTTGAAATCGAATACTTTCGCGGTTGTTTGACATTATAAATAGGTCTAAAACGAATTTACTGCGTGAATTTTGTAGCACCCGACGTTTCGGCGATGTTGCAGCCGCCGTTGTCCAGGGTAGACCAGGATGGGAAAACGGTAAATTCGTTTTTAAACAAAGATTCATATTTTTAATATCATTTCAATGCACGCGAGAGTCATTTAAAATTGATTGCAAAATGTATTTTTTTTACTTTTTAGAAGCGGTAGCCGCCTTAATCAATAACCTTAACTAACTATTCGCTGGAGATATTTTAATCATTATTATTATCATTATTATTATACTTTTATGGCAATGATATATTTTGGCCAATATATATGGCTACATACGGATATATTTCATGGCAATATATGAAAATACTGGGCACACTGGAATGCCCGGTGGAGTCAGTTGTTGGGGTCCCCTTCGCTATAGGCAATCAGGGACTGCTTGGAGCAAGAACATCGGGCATCCTGGAAACAGAGCTAAGGATGTCGCCAGGCAAAAGCCATGATGGAGCAAACACTTCCAAAGAAAATCAAGGCCTTACCTTGACATGAGCAAGACGAACCTTAGAAAGACACACGACCCTTAGAGCACATCTATCAACCTTGGCTTGACTGCCGAATATGTGGCGAAGAAACTGAAGACAGCATACACATCGTTGGTCGCTGCCCATGCCTCGCCGAAAAAGGACACAGTTTACTGGGACGACCCTCTCTCTACCCAGCGATCTGCCCAACTTGAAAGTCAGTGATCTGCATGGACTTGTAAGCAGTACCGGGCTACTAGTAGACCACTGACCCAACCATAAAGTGGGTAGTTACAAAAGATCTTATAGATCCAGATGACATCAAGGGCTGGAAACAAGCCTCCGACTCCGTTTATTACTACTACTACTATTATCATTTTATAAACTGAACAAAATATTTACACAAGAGCTTTTAACCAATTTATTTATTTTTATTTTATTTATTTAATATGTTGGACATTCTAGATACTTAAGCCTAACATCAACGCTCGCGCTCACACTCCACACCCACACACTTAACGAACTCATACACACCCTAAACATAAACCTCTCATGTAATAGTACGCTTTTAGGCATTTTAGTTTTATTAATTATTTATTAATGTAATTTCTGTAATTTTGTAATCTGTAACCGGTGGTATTTTTTATTAAACTGTAACTTTTACACGACTGCCTAAAAAAGAGTGTAAAGTGTTCAGGGTTCATGTATGTATTTATGTCGACCGTTTCTTTATACCACCATAACTTCTAAATGCTTAAACCGATTTAGATGGGTTTGATATTGATAGAATCATATGTCGTCCCTGGTGTCATAGAATACCTAAACTGTCCAATGTCATATAAATAATTATCCAAATGTCAAATATTAATATAAATACGTCATTTGAAAACGAATGGTTTTTACGTCAATTTTTTTACTGTTTGAGAGGAGTAGTCGCCTTAAGAATATCCAAATATGTTTTTATATCAGCGTCCACTAATATCCAAATATGCTTCTTGCCAATATTCGTTTAGAATACTTATGGCATATTATTGTATTATATTTCGATGACCTTCAAAAGAAACCGAAGAATATAAAATAGGAATAGTGGGAAATCGTAATTCTGGTTGGCAGCTTTAATAATGGGAGGAGCTATTGGATCCCTGGTATATTAAATTATCAACAACATTTTCCAACCTCCAATATAAAAGCTTAGATAGTATTAGCATCCAAGAGTTTGAGGGCAATATTCCTAATTTCCTAACGGTTTCACAAACTTATTTAGAGGGTTACATAACATAAAAATCAAAACTTTGTACATTAAGACAACGTCTCATTTCCGCTTTGCCTGACAAGTTTCTATGCGTGTGGGCAAGTGTATTTTTAGGTGACGGCATAATACAAAAAGGTCACGGAAACCTAATACCTGGTCAATGAACTGTTTTCAACCCCCGAAATGTCCCCCTCCTCCCTCTTTCACGTCGTAAAGCAACTCTTTCTATGCTAGACTGCGGGCATCGGAGGAGGAGAGAGAGGGCTGAACTACCTGCCGAAATCAGGAGCGACAATCGAAGCAGCAGGTGTGTTTGAGGGGGGTAATTCCTCTCTCCCCCGTCTTCTCTCAATGTTCCGTAATAATACGAATTTGAATTGAATTTGTAGTTCATGGGTAAGCATCGATTTTCGGTGGTTTTATGGTGCGGTGTTTTTATGATTCGATGGTTTTATGGTTCGATTCCCGGTTTGGGTGTCATTTTCCGTTGGCATGAAATTAACGGAATTGCATTTAAAAATCTGTCGATCAAATGCAATAACAAGATACACACTTACCCACATGTTACACGCACACATACATATAAACACTTCATAGTAGGGTTGGTTGGAAGAGATTGTCGTATGGCAATAAACCCGCCCATTGTGAAATTTCACAATAAAGTGTATAAACAAACAAAAAGGTTTTGAATTAGTATCTGGATCTTATATATCAGATAAATTATTAATTCTTCAAATTAGTAAAAATCAATGTGGATTTTTACTATTTTAACGTTATTGCCCATTCTAGCCCTTGGAGTAAATGGGTATTTTCATGGATGCATCTGTCTCTTTTGCAGGATTTTCGGCGACATCGACCTTAAAGTACTATAACTACGAAACTACTACACCAATCATAAAAAGAACAACTGCACAATGATTGCATTGAAATTTCGAATATAGAATATTGAAATATCATTTTGTAAAACAATTAGATAATTATGAATAAATATGAGAACGTCAAAGAAGTGAAAAAAACGCGGAACCAGATCTAGTCGTATCATACTCAACGGATAATTGTTTCAGAACCAGATTTGGTCGTATCATACTCAAGGGGCTAGAACTATATTTTATGATATATGGCTCTGCAAAATCCGTTTTGTAATATTTTAATTCTATCTTAGAGATGCAAGTACATTTTTGTCTGTTACGACTTGAAATGGTCTTCTTAAGTAGACCTCTTTTTTACGTCACCTATACAATCCCACTGCACTATCTTACTTTACCGAAATTTTCGACTATTTAGGAAGTCATAGCGATAATAAACTTGTTTCTTGTTACATGTTATAATATATAACATGTTATAATAAAGACGCCGTTGCTGATGCAACAGCACGCATGTGGATATTTCTGTATAGCTGTTGACGTTGGTTTTATTTATATCTTTGACTGCTGTCTATATCTTTGATGGAGTGGTGTTGCGATCGGATTTATATAGGGCGGTGTGATGCCTAGGTGGAGGGATTGAATGACGCACGTCAGGTCATGAAACGCGTGATTATATTTTGTTGTATTGAGTGGATTTCTAGGATTCTTGGGGTTGTTTTTCAGGCCAGGGCGAGTCTGAGAGATATTTTCATGCCTGCAGTGTCGAATTCGTGATGCCATTTCCAAGAATAAATGTCGACCGATATATGATCGTGGCTTTCCACTTTAGTCTACTCAGGATAATAAAGTTGCAATCCCTACCTATAACTGTATATTCTATACATATTCCTCCTCCGTTCATGTAGTCAGGCTATGGTACCACCGCTTACAAATCAGTTGCATTTATGCCACCTCTCTATATGTGTGTATACACAGTTTCACCCCTCATTTTGTAAATTCAATAGCTGCGTGTTTGCTACGCTATTGCAACGATATGGAAGAACAGCTCACTGATAATATAATTGGTATTAAATCCCGAAAGGGTATTAATTCTGCATCGCAGCTAATACATGAAAAGCTTTCTATCATGTGCAACACTAGCTATCATGCAGCTAGCATGGTGTAACTAAGGTATGTACAGGGTGTACAAAAAGGGTAGATACATCGACTTCGTTTACCCTGTGGTGCCATGGCGAGTGGTCAGAAAGAATGTGCCACAGTGTGTACCGCACCAATTTCTGGAAAGGTAGTTGCTATGGTAATTTGACGCGATTTTTGCGTTGGACTTCTATTATCAAATCCACTTATTTTAGCATTATTGGCACGTCTAATATTTACAGGATATTAATTTAGCACCAGTATTAATAGCGATTTTAAAAATCTATTTTATACACATTATCGTATACTTTCCGAAACCGTCTTGTTGAAGCGCATACAATGCGAAGCTCTTCTAGGTAAGTGCGATAATTTATTGCCATTGTAATTGTTGTTTTTTGCGTCTATAATTATCGCGATTTCTAGGTTTGATTTTAAATTCTTTAGTAGCTGCGCATTATTTTAAATATTTTACTAGTAAAATCGTAAATCACTAAAGTAGTATGAAATAATGTACGACGAATACGGTGTAAATAACGTACGAAAAATTATAGGCACTTTTCTCATATTCCATAATATACAAATTTATAGTCGATTATTAGTGAATACTTCAATACAGGCTGATACTTGAATATTACCTGAGTAACAGTTTTCGCTTTAAAGCCGAGTCTATTAGGATGGTGATACTGAAGTTCGGTGCAGTGACAAATATCGGATCACCTCTACTTGAGTATGACTTCGAAGCATCAGGCCTATTTTTGCTTGATGTGTGTTGTTTTGTTTCGGCTTTTTTATAAATTTTGATGTTATTGCGCTTTATTATGTTCCTCTTGAATTGTATCTGGAATATTTTTTTTAGTATTGAACTGAAAACTTCTATTTGGCCATATCAACGACGATTTGAATTTTGCTTATTTAGCCCGTGCTGTTTGTGCGTTTATCGCTTAAAAACACAAATATAGTGTTTTTAAGCGATAAAACAAGAATAACACTCGCTTAAAAACAAGAATAACAAAAACCATTGGGTATAACAGCGAACGAGAAAACGATCAAAAAACCAACATGGCGGTCAGCAGCGACCCACATGGCTTGGTTTTTTCTGACACTGGCAATGAGATGATCGTTACGATTTTTTTTACAAAATCTATATTTTAAAAAAAAGCAGAATTTGGCGATGGCAGACGTTAATTCACATAAGAAATAAAAGTTGGTAATTCATTTTCAAGCGGTTTATGAAATAAAAATATTCCACATTTATTGGCCAACACGTTTGTCGCTTGATACGAATAAATACCTGACTACTTGAGCCATACTTGAGCAGAGTTGGCTGGCATTTGTCGTCTATAGAACACATTTAATACTTAAGTATCGCACGGTACTCAGATACAATACTTAAGTATCGCAAAGTACGTACTTGGTTAAGTATTACTCAAACGGTGAAACGATACTCGACCATAAATTCGGGTGTAAAACACTGTTGTTTTCCACTAGTAATGACGAAGCTATAAAGTATTAAATTTCCAGCTTTAAACATTTTTATCTCAAATCCAGTTGAAGGTGTCGAAAAGTGACGAAGTTAACATTTGTGATCCATGCCCTCATTCTAAATTATATTATTCTATTTCTAGAGGACCAGTATTAACAAATTTATGACTTTAAAATGTTGAAAGGATTTGTAGTACACAATAACGAATACCACTCCTCAGCATTTTCAATCTCGGCAGTGAACTATTTAGGTACGTAATTTGGTAGTAATAGGTAGTGTAGTTTGTGAGATACAGTGGGTACAAACAGATACACAGATAGACGCACAGACACACACAGAAGAGGCACATAGACACAGGCAGACATTTTCCCGAAAACACATTTTTTTATTTTCAAAACGTGGAGATCGGTTGCACATTCTAATTCTAATCTTTGCTCGAAAACTTGACTTGCTCTGTTTACATACTTTGTTTAACATTGTGTATTTTTTGAGAATGTAAAAATGAATCAAAATTATTGAAGATTCTCATAACAGCTGATGATGCTGTTATGAGAATCTATATTAATAAATGGCTAAATGGATACAACGACTCACGCCGAAGAGTTATTGAAAGCCTAGGGGTGTGCTACGAAACGGTTATGACAATCTTCTACTGCAAGGGGGTGAATGGTTCTTAATGGTTCCGTGCAGTTTGGGTGGTGTTGGCTAAAAACCTATGTCATCTGGCCTGTCCAACTCAAGGTTCAACTATTATCTAATAGCCTCCTCGAAGAGGGGCTTACCCTGTCAGGGCCACTGTGAGCTTCTACTATGGCTGTAATTCTGCAGTCGGAGGCGGTTGGGATCTGAAGATCGTGGATTCGGGGAAATACCTCGGGCGGAACTGGGCAGTTGGTGCACCATCCGGTTTGCTAGGTGTTGAATGCCTAGCTGGCAAATAACCAGAGGGGTCTGGAGACGTACGTTTTCTATGACAGCGGAAGGTTGTTGTCGACATGACGTCTTTAAACCTTGAATCGATTCGTCGGCCCCTCGAGGATGGAGAAATCTGGCTAAATCTAGTAGTAACAGCGTGAGGTTAGCCCGCAGGTGTCACATTCTAGTGCCTCGCGTTAAGGCGTCGGCTTCTTATGGGCATGTTGGCGGAGCTAGACTGTGGACTGTATTGCCCCTGAGTCATTATGTAATCACCTCACAGCTGAAAGAACGATATATATCGTTATAACAGCCTTAGAGTGTCAGGTTCGCCCGTTGCAGTTGACAGCTCAAAAGTGCAAGGGAGTGAAATGGGGCGTTGTTTTTTCTCGCTTGGAACGCGTATCTCTGAAATAGAAAATTGTATGTCTAGGTGTAGTAGCTCTTTAAATTTGGGTAAATTATTCTACTAAGAAAACAAACAGGTATGCGATGGTTGGAGAATCTATGAGTGAAACGAGAGATGAATTTTATTGTATTTGAAAATATAGCTCATTAACCTGAATGTTATCTTCCCTCCAATACGAAATAAGTCTTTCGAAATTAAACCCTTACTAAATTTAATTTCATATTTATGAAAGGTGTATATAAAATTTAGTGGAACATCATTAAATGCATATATTTTAAGTTAAAAAACTAATAAGTTGTCGTCAATGACATCAAAAGCCCTAGATAAGCCCTTAGCCACAGCAGAATGTGGCAACATGACATCCCTTTTCACGCTGGGCTAACACTTTCGAGACTAATTGGTACTATGGCCGGCTCGATGGGTATGTTGCTATACAAAAAATCAATAAATAGTTGAAAGCTTTAGCGAAATATTGTAATTTTACACTGTTTTTTTAACATCCTCTATATGAAAGCAGGGAGTGGGGTCATCCGCATTCAATGTGAAAATGTTTGCAGCCGCAAACGGTTCCGATTTATCCTGCCAAACAACGGGGTAAATTGAAACAATAGCCCGAGCCGGTAAACGAAGCCGCAGTCTCAGCCGCTATGAAGGCGAGTGAATCAATGGGAAACCGCATGAATCGATGAAGTTCCTAACGTTTCAGCAGTGTTTTGTAGCGAGCTACATTTGCGCTGTGTCAAAAATGCACAGAATTTAGGTATTTCTGATATAAAAGAGAATGGGAATTTCATATAAACTGAGCCTGTAACTGCGACAGAGAGGGCATTTATCAATCGATTCGATTGTCTTCCGCTGCTTTGATTTAAGCCCTACGACTTTTTTTTAATGTGAGTGCCTCAAGGCAGATATATTTAAACATCGTCCTCGAACCCTACAATAAATCAAGGAGGCGATTCACAGAGTAATCGCTGGATTCCTTCAACATGCTCCAGTAATGCTGTGGAAGAAAACTAAGGAACAGTTTCATATGTGCTAACGCTAACGCTAATATATGAACGACATAATTTCTAGAAACGAGGTAAAAAACCTTATTATATGTACTTTGAAAAAAAAAAAGTTTTTCTGTATTTTTTGCTGGTGATTTTTTGGATTCCCTTCAGTAATGTGAGACTTCATTACGCCCCACTCTGGGCAATTCATGGTTCCTCTGACCATACGATCTTTTTCTTCATCTTGGTTTACTAAACCTAATCCTTTTGAGCAAAAATTAGTAACTTTATTTGACTCGTTTAGCTTTAATTGTTTTTTTTTATTATCTCTAACTCTAATATAATATTAAAGATTACCTTTTACATATTGCCAGGTGAACAAGATGTCATTTTTATCATATTTTATAATTACTATAATACACAAAATTGTACCAAAAAAAAACCGACTCCGAACATTTCTTTTAAGCGCAGCAGCCATGCCATGGTGACACTTAAAACGGGCTATCATAATTTAATGTGTATACAAAATTTCGTGTCTATGATATTGACCTTTGAGTAGTCCCCCCATCGGGAACCAACCCTGGGTGCAACAGCCATGTCATGGTGAAACTAAGAAAGGGCTATCGTAACTCGTCCGTAGCCCCGTTGACACCGGTTCTCCTCGTTGTTACCGAAGTTAAGCAACAGCTGGCGCGGTCAATACTGGGATGGGTGACCGCCTGAGTATATGACTGGATGCTACGAATGTCCACCTAGAAGATGGTGCCAATAGGCAACAAGGTGGGTTTCATAAAAAGGCAAATATCTGAATGCGTTCTCAAAATCTCGTGTAATTTAGACATAATTGAATGTATATACAAAATTGTTTGTCTATGCTGTTCACTGTTGAGGAGTCCCCTCATCGGAAGCCAACCCTGGGTGTAGAATCAGGTCATGCTTACCATCGAAAATAGGCATTGTCAACGAAACTGAAACAACATGTACATTTTCTCTTCATATGATAATTTTTAAGGAGTTCCTATAATTCCTCATAGATCCCATCATAAGAACAGGATTTTAATAACAAAATAGATTAATCTGGAATTATATCCTTTCGAATAAAAAAAAACTTTTCCAAATCGGTTCATAAATGACGGAGTTCTGAGGTGACAAACATTAAAAAAAACATATACAATTGACACCCTCCTCCTTTTTAGAAGTAAATAAATCACACTAATAAAATAAAACCGTTTTAGATTTAATATCAAGCTGATATGAGCACAAGCTAGGAAAGTAGAAGGCCCACTAGGGCGAAGAACACAGTCCGTTCCTGCATCGCAAAATCGTCGAAAATCCAACGATAAATCGGCGTTACCCTTTCGCCCTCTTTCCCATTCTCTAAATCCCGACCCACATAAAATTTATTGCTTTATCTTAATTGAAATATTAATGAGAAAATTGATAACGATTAATATTTTTCGCGCATATCATGAATCATTATCATTACCATTTGTCATTAGGTCTTGTATCTGGGCGGGTCGTAATGGATCGGTTACTAATTTGTGCGGCCTTTGTGACGAAAGCAAAAGGCACGCCCCGTAATGAGAACGACAAAGTTACGTTAGCGTTAGCGTTATTTATGAAAGACGTCTATAGCGACGACCAAAAGATATTATGATTGATATTCTTCTCAAATAGAATACGATGAAAGGATGAATGAAGGATTAAGTATCACGCTTTTTAGCGCCACATCCCTATAATATTATCATTATTGGAGGGCTCTATGTTTGACAACGTTTTTCTCGAGGGATTTTATTGTGCAACATTACCTACTATACCTACCGATAAATGAAACCTACTAATCATAAAACAGGTATTTATTTTTTCAGTTAACCGAAGAATCATTTCTAATAATCTTAACTTAGTTATTGTAATATAAAAACATGACATTATAAATAAGATAAAAAACGAATTTACAGCGTGAATTTTGTAGCACCCGACGTTTCGGCGACGTTGCAGCCACCGTCAGTCAGTCAGTCTACCCTGGACAACGGCGGCTGCAACGTCGCCGAAACGTCGGGTACTACAAAAGTCACGCGGTAAATTCGTTTTTTATCTTATTTATAATTTGTGGTTTATTTATATATTTATAATAGACACATGTATATTTCCGAAATGTACTCAATCAGACCTTTTATTTGATACTAAACACGATGTATTTATGTTAATTTATTGATATTTCGACATTTGGACATTTAGGCTACTACTTACTTAATATTTGGACAGTTAAGGTACCCTATGCCACTCGGAATGACATAGCGAGTCTTTAAATATTACACACTTCTAATCGGTTCAAAGGTTTAGAAGTTATAGTGGAAAAAAGAAACGGAAAATATACATAGATAAATTCTGTACACATTACACTCCTTTTTTTGTTGGGGAGTCGTAATCTAGTGAACATTTTTAATATGGAATAAAAAATCCACCCTATCCCCCCCCCCCCCACTCTACTGGACGATTGCAGACAGGTTTTTAAGAAATCTTGAAGCCTTCGAAACAGTGATTTATCGAAATACGTCACGAATGAAGATGTCCGAATCATCGTATGACGTAGAAACATCGAGCGCAATAAATAATAGCAAACTCTAAAGCCTATAAGGTGTAAATCAGTTCATAAATGCTCGATGGTCCTAATAACATCGCCAGGTACTGTAGAATATTAGATACTGTCGGTTTCAACACAGAAACATATCAAATAAAAATCCTCCGACGCCAACTATGCACATTCCACCGCCTATCTAGCGTCACTTTTATGTGTTAACATAATATAAAACCCCCTACATGTGTGGAAATACCCCTATTATGGTAATGTGATTATCATGATAGCATAAAATGCGAGACAAACACTGCATGGGGAGTGACTTTCATTTGTGGTCTATTAATTCTCCCTCGTGATGGATGAAGTGTGGTTAAAATATTCAGGAAATTTTGTCATAATTTTGGGGTGACGTTATGTGAATTTACGGTATAAACAGACATCAATGTAGAAACGAATTCCATACTTACCAAGTATGGCGGTTTGGACATGGATGGCCAAATATGTCGTACAAATATCAAATAGGCTTACCGTTGGGGTCATTACTAATAAGGCCCAAAACTGATGAGCGAGACGAACCGTAACGTACGACTCCCTCGCTCAAACACTTCGTTATTAATATTAGCTGAATTGTCTGAACTGTACCCGAAAAAATGTCACGGAGTCTTTGGAAAGTCGATACATAATATGTATGTATATAGATGAAGTACATAATATGTACGTATATAGATGAAAAACTCAATCGGGATATATACCTTGGTATAAAATTATATATTGGTAAAAACTCTATATATAATTAGTATAAAACTGTATAGTTTGATACCTACATAACTTTATTCAAAAAATTATGTAAAAATAAAAGATTAAAACAAATAAAAAAAAACAATATTTTACCGGAATAAAAAATATGTTTTCTATGTTATGCGGCTTGGTACTTTTTGATATATTTAAAACGATATATATATAAACAATATAATTGAAGTGGATTTAGTTTCAGAAAAATATATAATTTTTGCTATAGGTTGTATTGTAACAAATCTGACAAATCGTTGATATTAACATGACTCTTTTTAATACCTTAAATTCCAAGATATATAAAAATTTTAATTACTATTTGATATGAAAAGGGTATTCTTTTTTTCTCATATACGCTAATTTTATAATGATTACTTGCTATGATTGTTTTTAATTTTCTTACCCAGTTTTTGATTTTTTCGGCTCTTTCGCAATATTGGAAAAAGGCATTTTAAACTACGAGTATAAGTGATATCCTATTGTAATTTTTTTAATATCTAGTGTCTCCCATTATTATTTTATACCGTATATGCGTTGCGCTTAGTAGTCAAGTACTGGTTGCCAAATTGTACTACGAATTCGAGCAGTCTAATTCGCTATGTAATCAATGATAATACCTAATCGATTAATTGCGAGAGCGATTAATTGGATTACGAGATTATTCTTAATAGAACTGCAGGATTTGCAGTAATATTTGCTGATCAATGGATTGCAAAACTTTACATATTTCTGTCCAGTGATCATAAACTTAGACCATATATTTTTTCAATATTATGGGAATTTAATATCATATGTGGCAGGTGTGTTCGCTCGTGTTTAGTATAAACGGAAAAACATTTTCAATGTATGTAACACAAATCATGGGGAGGCCGATACGCGGCGCGCGGCAGCGTACTCAGCCGCACCTGTGCACCAATATCATACGAGAATCGTAAACTTTCCTTTTGCGCTCGCACAATGTGAACCAATCAAACGTTTACCAATATTTTTAAGTCCAAAAAACATCCACACATGGACATTGCGACATAATATACCTCGTGCGGGTAGAGCTTTCCGTACATATACCTTCTTAAGGTGACATGATACCTGGAAATGACCATCTATACTAATATTATAAAGAGGTAAAGTTTGTGACGTTGTAGGAAGTAATCTCTGGATCTACTGAACCGATTTTGAAAATTCTTTTACCAATAGAAATCCACTATATTTGTGAGTGTTATAGGCTACATGTATTAATCCGAAAAATGAAAAGACTTTTTTGTGGTAGTCGGATTTCCAAAGTAAGTCGGAAAAAACGGTCGAACGAAAACGTGTCCAACTAACTCTGCCTTAACGATGGGAGATATATGATTAAATTCTAGTGAAAAGTTGTAGAGCATGATAATGCCTACAAAAAAGTCAGCGACAGCATATGTCTAACTTTTATATTTAAGTAACAAAAAGTAGTTTTTATATTAAAAAAATACTTTAAATCGTTAGGTCATGTTTATTGGTCATATTATCAACTATTATGAATTATTATCAAAATATGTAAATTTATCGTCTCAAGTGTTTAAAACAAAAGACTTTTCCCTTTTACTGAATAAATAGTTAAAGAGATAATACGACATAGGTATGGAACCGCGACTGTGTCAAATATCTATACTAATATTATAAAGAGGTAAAGTTTGTGACGTTGTAGGAAGAAATCTCTGAATTATGAATTCTTATCAAAATAAGTAAATTTATCGTCTCAAGTGCTTAAAACAAAAGACTTTCCCTTTTACTGCATATAATTTCCCTTTTACTGCATACAAATACATACATACATATGCAGTAAATATAGAACCCTCCTTTTGGCAGCCAGGAAATAAATCATAGCACTCACTACTAACCGAACCACACTCATAATTTCATCACAAGTAAAAAGTTTTACCGCCTAACGTAGTGGGCACGGGTCAGCTAGTATGTAATGAAATTGGTTTCATGAATTTTATGAAAAATATAATCACTAATTCAAAGAAGTTTTCATTCCATCTATTCGAAAAGGACGACTTGGTTCGCCTTTAAGTGCGCTCAAAAGTGGTGTTTTCTATAAGAAACTTTATAAGTGCGCCGCAATTATCTTTGCGGCTCACTTTATGAATAAGTGCGCCGCAATTTATCTTTGCGGCGCACTTTTTGAATTTGGAACATCTTAGTCTTCAGCGCCGAAGAAATCGAACGCAAATATTGTTTGAAGAAAGACTGACTGGTACGACGGCCCCTAGTCGCGACGCCAGCTGAATAAAAAAAAAACAATTGAAATTAAAAACGCGCGATCGTCAATTGTTTTTGTCGTTGTTATTTTCTCATAGAGGGTGATGAAAAGTAGAGTGTATCACTCGGGCGCAAAATATTTTTGGCTCGGGCGCTTTTTTGAATTCCTCGCTACGTTCAGGATTCTACTAAAGAATCCCTCACTTCGCTCTGGATTCAAAAAAGCGGCCTCGCCGTAAAAATATTATTTTGCTCCCTTGTGATACAATCTACTATTCTATTCGAATACCTAGATAATAAACTAATTTATTGTTTGTTTGTTTGTTTGTTTATATTCTTTATTGTGAAAATGTCACAATGGGCGGGTTTATTGTCATATGACAATCTCTTACAAACCAGCCTACTATGTTGTAGGGTTGGTTGGTTGTAGGGCACCCAACCCAACCCAACAAACTATAAACTAAATTTATAATTTAGGTTAAAAAAACGTGGTCATTGCTTTGGACATTCAGGCTTTATTCTGACTTCAAAAACTTTCAGGTGCCATTACTCCTACAATGTAAGCGGTGTGTGTGTTTTATTTTAATTTAATTATATTTATTGGTCAATTCTCTAGCATCGGGATTAGTCGTATTTTTTATTTAGGACCTACATTAATTACAATTAATAAAAACGTGAGAGCGCTCTGAGAGTTACGCTAAATATGTTTTACCATTAACACCCTTATACCACCATCGCGGAAAGACAGTTTTACAGTAACAGCGCTGTGATGGAACGTTTAGTATTCGCCCCCTCGAAGGCGCATACGTACGTAGAATCTATGCCTGACGCTTCATCAAAGCCGAATTTTTATTTGTCAAACCCTACAAAGTGACCCTCAGATAGTATGTCACCGCAAGTCTCTCAATAACGCGTGGATCTACATTGACAACTATGTGACTTAAAAGTTAAAGAAGAAGGGTGGAAGGAGGAGGGCAGTGTATGTGGACACGCCAATATATGGACACGCCAAAATGTATATTTACAAATTTTACACCTACATTTTTATACGGATATTTATATAAAGGTTGAAAATGCATGCAATAAAGTATTACTCAAGGGAGCAGTGCCGATT
Organism: Micropterix aruncella; assembly: GCA_944548615.1. Classification (NCBI taxonomy): domain Eukaryota; kingdom Metazoa; phylum Arthropoda; class Insecta; order Lepidoptera; family Micropterigidae; genus Micropterix; species Micropterix aruncella. Next base: position 15,902,752 of record OX155964.1, on the reverse strand, counting down.
AACTCATGTAAAGGCCCTTAAGCCATCGAAATATCGGGGACACCTTTTCACTTTTCGGGAAGCCTTTTTTGGCTGTCAAACATTCTGACGACGAGATAGTATAGAATAGTGTAAAGAAACAAAACACGACCGCAACGGCAAAGTGAGCCGTTAAACATTTCTTACTACGCTTATTATTATATGTCGCGTAGCAAAGACGAGCATATTAACAAATTACGATCGCACAGGCTGAAAGCGGCCAATTGTCATCAATTTTTAAGTATTATATTATTAATCGGATAAAAATGTATTAACATTTTCTACTTAGAATTTCAATTCTAATCTATAATCAATATTTAATGATCCCTCGTCGCGGGGCCTCTAAAAGGCTTCTAAAGACCTCTAAAAGCCACCGGCCCATAGGCCGGTGGCTACTCAAAATATTATATATATTTTATATTTATATAATTAAAATATATTATATTATTTAAAATATATTACATAATTCCGATACTGCAAGGGACTATTTAAAAAATCTCTAAAATTGATAATTTTTTTGTTCATTTACAGGAGATACAAAAGATCTGCGAATGTCGCAATGCACGTCGTCTCAGAAGTCCAAATTTGTGTGATGGCGAAGGATGGCTTCTACATCACGACAATCCAGTGTTTATTCAGCAGTGATTATTTGCGAGTTTCTGTCCAGAAATTCGTGACATATTGGACTTTGTTATGGGAGCTAATGGGCCCTTGCTGAGTTGGCCACTATGACCCATTCTGTTCAGGGTTGGTCACACTCACGGGTCAACACCCATCCGGTGGATTCCCCACATGAAGCGCGAGCCCGGGCAGGAATCTGGCCTTAGGGTTAGTTTCCCCTAGGAATCAACCCTCTGGCGCACCTAGACGGTCTGCGCACCGTGCGGCGTAAGGCAATCGATTGTGCACTCTGAATAACAGTCGGGGGAGTCTGGAAGCAGTACGGGCATGTGGCAGAGCTTGACACTGGACTGTTTTTTCCAAGTCTTCTGTGCTCACTTCACGGGAGATAGAACGACTAATCGTTAAAACTTCCTGAGGTGACGGGTTCTCCCGTTGTAGTTGACAACTCTATTTGGACTTTATTATTTTCGTCTTATCTTTTTGTTGTACCAATAAATACTCAATCTGAGATTATATCTACTATACGAAGCAATATTGAAGGTAAAATTATTTTCAGCTTTCACTGTTTATCTACTGGACGGTTTAGAAGCGTGGACACTTACGAATGTCATGTGTAAGAAGGTGGAATCGTTCGAAATGGGATCTACAGGAGGACGTTAAGGATTTCCTGGAGAGACAAAGCGCGAAATATAATATTTCTTAAACGCGCGGGTAAAACGTTAGAGGCCCCAAAAACCATTAAAAGAAGGAAGATGGAGTATCTTGGGCAGATTATGCGTAATCAAAAATATGAGTATTACATACAACTGATCCCCCAAGGGAAGATACATGACAATAGGAAACCGGGAAGAAGAAGAACATTTTGGCTTAAAAATCTGCGCCAATGGTTTGGGGCCAGCACCCGATCCTTGTTCAGAGCAGCTGTATCGAGGGTAGAAGTCACCTGTCAGTAGAAGATGTCAGTAGATCAGTAGAAGATGGCACCCCTAGAAGAAGAAACTGTTTATCCGCTACTTAGTGGGCGTAACCATTCGTAGTAACATGACCGCCATCTATGTATTTTACAAGTGTATTAAATGTAGGATATATGTATTTTATATATGTATTTTCAGAGCGCATTAATCTTATATTAGGACAAACAAGAATCAGCATTAGAGAATGATGGGATGAGGCGCTAGGCGTACCGATCGAGGTCATCGCTCGGATGCTGGACGGGGCGAAGAAGGTCGTGAAATTAGCGACGATTATTATGCGGAGCGAAATACAATGGCTCGCATTTACATTTTACGACGGTCGACGACGCCTGAGCTGGCAACGCCACCTTCTCGCGCCCTAATGGACGAGAGGAAAGCCAAGTCAGTGTTAACACCTCCTAACAAGACTCCCCCTATCCAACAATATTGCAATATCCTTGTAATTCTTTACCAGGACGAGATTACGCGTGGGCAAGAAATGAGGATCAAATGGAACATCCTATTTTGATTATCACAACAATTTCCTTGGAGCTAAATTCTTTTATAAGTTCTTGTTTATTCAAACATGTTGATGTTTGAAACATTCTGGTTTTTTCTCAATATCATGAAAAATTATTGATTAGCTTAGAATTAGGAATGAATAGAATAGAATGAATTAGCTTAGAATTAGGAATATGTGAGCAAAGTTATAAATTATTGTAATAATTTTATATACCATCCAAACATTTTTAAACAAAACCACCAAAACGCGTCTGTCTCTGTCTGTTTGTCTGTTTGATAGCGATAACTCACGGGCGATCTATCTCCGTATTTATGCAATAATGTATGTAAATTATATGCGAACATAGACCTGTCCCATTCATATTTTTTTTCAGAATTTAGATGACTTTTTACAAGGCAAAAAGTCAACTTCGAAGAGTCGGTGAAAAACACCTTCAAAGCATTCATTGCTTCCTGTCTACGAGAGTTTTACAGCAGCGGAATTAGGCAACTCATATCAAAATATCAAATCTGGATAGATAATAGGGGTCAATATTGCTATTAATTAAGTATATATTTTTCATACAAAGTTTTTGGCTTTTTTAAATTTATTTATTTATATTAAACATAGCATGCGAAATTCATAAAATGGTCATACCAAGTAATGGTGCGAAGTAAACGACGACCCACATTCACATGACCATGCGCAGCGCATGCCCAACTAGGCCGAGTATAACCTGTATCTGGGCATACGATCTATTTTCAGACATGGGTGGAGAAGCATAACTGACGTACGACACATACACTTATACACACACATACATATACACATATATACATATACATATACATATATACACATATATGTCACATTATGTTTATTATCTTATCCCCTCAAATGAATGGCGATTAGCTCGGGTTTGCCTACGGCAAAATGTATATAAATTTATATTTACATTTACATTTACATTTACATAGAGCGGGGTTTACTATAGAGTTATAGCATTACTATAGAGCGGATTACTATAGAGCGGCGCACATTTACATTTATATTTACATTTATATCACATTTACGCAGGTATATTATTTCTAAGAGATGATTTGCAGATCATTCTCTGTCCTTGAACGACCTATATCGTCAAGAAGCCATTTTTTTTAAAAAAAAATATTTAATTAAAAGGTACTTTCATTTTTTTTATGTCGTCATTTTTTGGGTGCGATAAAGTTTAATTGCCTTTGGGCTTTAACATTCTTTTATAGAACAGCAACTTCATAGGTAAGGACCCAATATGTAGCGAAGTTCCATGAACTCGCTTGACCTTCCGTGACACATTTCGGCAGTAAAATGTAAATGAAATGGGCGTCGCTGGCAAGTTGATTAAAAGAAAACAGACTGTTCCCTTTATGGCCTGAACGGGAATGGCAGAAAGAGAAAGAGAGGGCGGAGGGAGGGAGAGAGGCGGTCGTCACGCAACTTCTGCTGCTAATCCCATCAGATTTGTCACGCGGTAACCGGATTGTTGGATTAGATACGGCCAAGTTACGATTGTGATTTCATTAGGGTAGTGTGATGGCGTTAATATTTATTTCGTCCATTTCGTTTTGCGCCTTTTCTTTCATCCATATATCACTGTACCCTAACAGGGCTGTATTCGTAATAGCTCAGACTGTATGTTTAGGAGTTTTCCCGTTTCAAAACAGATATTTCTGTTTCTCATGGTTCAGTTCAGATGATATTAAAATTTCAAGATATTTTGGTTCATTTAGCGGCCTAGGTAGACATCATCTAATAAATATATTAAGAGGAATAAAAACACGACTGTAATAAAATAACTAATGTCGTAAATTAACCAATGTATTAATGTTATATATTAATTAATGTTATAATAAATAAATAATGTAATAAAATTACTAATGTAAAAAGTTAACTAATGTAATAACAAATAATAATAAATTTTATTTCGTTTTTTTATTTAAAAAATGTAGTTTATGTATTTATCCATATAGATATACATATATATTTATTTAATTATTTAAAATATTATATTTATTTATACATATATATTTTTTCGGAATGTACTCAATTCGCCCTTTCATTTGACAATAAACACGATATATTTCTATTAATTTATTGATATTTGGAGATTTGCACATTAAGACAACGATGACACTCGAAATGAAGTAACTATTCATACCACATACTTCTAAATCGTTTGAAGCGTTTAGAAATTATGGTGGAATACAGAAACGGAAAACATACATACATAGATGCAATATGAACACATTACATACACTCCTTTTTGTTGGGCAGTCGTGTATAAACTAACGTCATCTCGTGGACGACAATTTATATATAGATTAAATAATCGTTTTTTCTTATAAAATCGTTAGTTTTTGTAACATTTACAACTGCAATATTAGAATTAAATTATTGAAATTAGAACAATATACTGCTTATAAAATTGCACAAAAATCTTAATTATATTCATAAGCAATCTCCTTGTTATATATATTTATAGGGAGTGAGTTTTTTTAACCGGCATCCTTGAAGGGGGTGAGTCAGTATGAGCTGATAAGCAACTTTTAATAAAACGTTTATCAACTAAGCAACTTTTAATAAAACTTTTATAAAAAAAACATTTAAAAAAAATAGTATATAAAGTGCTGAGCACGATGCGCTATCTAGCGGTAAATAAAATATCGCTAATATCGTTTACTAGCGATATTTTACCTACCTATAGATTGCGCAACGAGCTCAAACGCTTGTCAAACTTTTATTTAACAGTCAAGTTCTTCAAAATTTGTAAATAACAAAAAAAAACAAAAATCATTAAAAAAATTATAATAATTTAATTAGTATAAAAAGCGCTGAGCACGATGCGCTATTTAGCAGTTGGTAAAATATCGCTAATATCGTTTATTGGCGATATCCTACCTACCGATAGATGGCACAACGCGCTCTAGTTCAAGTTCTTCCAAATTTGTAAATTAAAAAAAAAAAACAAAAAACATTTTTATTTTTTTAAAATGTTGTTCAGTTGTTTGTACCGATTCACCCCCTTGAAGGATGCCAGTTAATAAAAACTCACCCCGTATAAATAGAAATTGTGTGAAAACATCTCCTTTCTTTGCAAATGTGTGTGAAAACATTTTAAAGAAGCCCTTTTTAATAAGATATGGAACAACCGCCACTTTTATTTTGATTGGATAGGTATCTGGTGTTCATCTGTCACAAGGAATTTTCACATCCTGCATTTCTTCGCAGTCCAACGTTAATTATGCGAAGTGAAGTGAACCCATGATTGGTACTAATGAGTTTCTGACCAGCGAGCTCGTTAGCACGAAATCAGAGTTTCAAATTGCTTAAGTTCCGAGCGCAGGCAGGATTAGGTCAATTAGTCACAAAACACGTCACCTAAATCCCAAACTTAGTTCATTTCCGGCGTTTGTATTTGCAGGAGTATATTTTCTATTCGAATAATGAGAAATATCCCTTCTAAAATAAGTACCTTTCAATAGGTTCAAAAATAGCATAAAAAATATACCCATATAAAAGCTGTCTCAATATTTATTTAATTATTTTTATTTGTTTATCAAAGGTAAAGCACGAAATATAATTTCCTTGCGGCATTACAAAAAAAATGTGTTTGGACCAGTAGCGAAAAATAGAGCACACGGCAGCATCTTGGTCACTACGTCAACACCGCCTAACTAGGCCTAGGCCTATACTAAGGCAGGTATACCAGGAAATATTTTGCCTGTGCACACAAAAAAAAAAAAAAAAATATGTCTTTGTCATAAACATCTTAAAAAAATAAATTAAAATATCATCAACAAGTATTTGAAATTATAATCATAAAATTATCGAGTAAATAAATAAAAATCGAAAACATAATAATAGTATATAGATAGATAGATACCAAATCAGTAAAATAAAAAAAAAACGAATAAAAATAAAAATCATACTAGACAGTCAAATAATTTGTGCAATAATAAGAACGCCATTTTAAATTTCATTAAAATGTACATGTTTAATTTAGGATGTCATAGTATTTCTACAGGTTTATGATGTAAGTACATACATTCCGATAAAATATTATAATATTTTTTTTCATCTATTCAAGAAAATATTTCAGTATTACGATTAACACATTTATAACTAAACGGCGCCAATTTGAAGGAGGACACCAATTTTATAGCAATTTGAAAAGTAATTTTATGAAAAAGATAATTAGAAGAAAATTATGGAATATATTATCATCCAAATGGCCTATGCAACTCTGGCGGCAGACCTTTGCTGTCTTGATGAAATTTTCGACTAGATTTGCGCAGAGATGCGGCATTATTTCATCGATGTTTTCATGAAATACACGTACCTACAGGTGCCTTGCTGTGTATAAGTGACCCAGTTTCTTTTTTTTCTCATCAACCTTCGAACAGTAGACCAATTAGGTACACTCCTCCGAACGAAAGTCATACTAAGTTTGCGAACAGTTTCAGCATAACTTTCACCGTTTTTTAGCTTTGACCTACAGTTAATGTAAAACCGACTATTACGTCTATGATCACATATTATATGACGTCATAATAGAGACGCAAAAAGGATTCTTTAAATTCATATATATAAAGTGTAATTAACGTAAACGAAAACTTTACATGACGTAATAAATGCCATCTATGATCTAGTAATATTTTATGACATTTGCACATAAAACAGATACGTAATTATATCTTATATGACGTCATAGTTGATGTCAAAGAGACATTTATTTAAACCTGAAAAATAAACATGATATGAACGTAAACAAAAACGTTAGATCATGTAATTAAATATCATCGACAACGTCGAAAAATTTTGTAACATTAGCACGTGAATCATGACGTTAATTTGTGATTAAAAATTGATCCCCTGTTTCAAGATAATTGTTGCTTGGGTTTTAACATAGGTTTTGTCAAGAACATTTTAATGGTGTCTTTAAGTTTCCTAAATATATTTGGATTCAAATATACAAAATGCCTCTGCCCAAGGGCATGGGAGCTAAGAGGCCCTTGCTGAGTTGCCAGTCCTCTCGAGACCTCGAACTGGGTCAACCAGTCTCCCCTGGGAATCAAACCTCTGGCGCCCCTGGACGGTCTGCACACCGTGGGGCGCAAGCCAATCGATTGTGCTCTCCGACTAACAGTCGGGGGAGTCTGGGAACTGTATTGTTTTCTATAGAGCGGGGGTGGTTGCGTACCTTATGGCGACTGCTCTTGAATTGACCATTGGCCATCCGATCCCGGGTAAGAGGCGGGCAAAGGACGCCTTGGTCCGCGATAGATTCGGTGCACTCCGTTTCACCGCTTCATAAGGGAGAGGACCGCGCAAGCGACCTCGAACTCGGAACCAATCGAGAGACCGGAGAAATCTGGTCACAATTGGAAGTGAGGGCGCGAGTATCTCGAGCCCGCCGGGTTTATTCCTGGCTAACTCGCGGTAAGGCGTTGGACTCTCACGGGTTGTGACGTAGCTGGACGTAGGATTGTACTGTCCAAAGTCTTCTACGTTCACTGCAGGGCGACAGAACGACTAATCGTTAAAACGTCGTGTGGTGACGGGCTCGCCCGTTGTAGTCGACACCGCAAGATGTCTGTGCACCGTGCGGCGTAAGCCAATCGATTGTGCACTCTGACTAACAGTCGGGGGAGACTGGAAGCTGTACTGTTTCCTATAGAGCGGGGGTGGTTGCGGACCTTACGGCGACTGCTCTTGAAACGACCATCAGCTACCCGATCCTGGTTGTACGGTAGGGTAAAGGATGCCGTGATCCGCGATAGATTCGGTATACACCGTTTAACCGCTTCGTAAGGGAGATCACCGCGCAAGCGACCTCGAACTCGTAACCAATCGAGAGACTGGAGTAATCTGGTCGCAATTGGAAGTAAGGGCGTGAGTGCAAACCCGCTGGGTAGCACTCCTGGCTATCTCGCAGTTAAGGCGTTGGCCTATTACGGGCATGTGTTGGAGCTTGCCGGTGGACTGTTTTGTCCAAGTCTTCTGCGCTCACTCCAGGGAGATAGAACGACTAATCGTTAAAACTTCCTGAGGTGACGGGTTCGCCCGTTGTAGTTGACAACTTTAGGTGCCCAGGGGCATGCAGGGTATATCGGTTTGATATTTCTGAGAGCCTCTTGTTATGATCAAACTTCGGCGGACGTTTGTAGCACTTTTATAGATTGTATCCAGTGAAGATGCGAGATATTCAGCACTCATCTTTGAAGAGAGCCGCCAAAAAGTACCTCCGCGGTTTTTCAATAATTATTTTCAGGATATTTTTTTTTGTTTCGCTCAATAAATTTATGTGATCGTCCACTGCCTCTCGCCACTCTATTATAACATAGGATAATATTAGTTGGTATAGCGCATGGTGCACCGTTTTTAGAGTTCTCCTATCTAAAATATACCTCAATTATCTAAACTAGAAAGACATCCTTATAACTGTTGAAGCCACCGCCAAGGTACGGTTGATCCACTGTAATCTGTATATGTAGTTAATAATAACTCAAGTTATTTAACTTCATTCACCCTCTATATGTGACTCCACCTGAAACTATGGGCCCGATTGCGTTTCTTTGTGAACCAAAACTAAAATTAGTCCAAGCGAACAAGACAGAGCAATACGTTAGAGCGGAATATGAAAAGAACGATCGTCGATAAATACTACCTGTCGAACTTATACTCGTCCGAATAAATTCGAGCATATTTCTTGCGGTGTAAGATTTGACCTTGGCGGGCAGTTTTAATGCTAAAAAGTGACAACCGGTCATCTCACATTCCGCTCTAGCGTATTGCCCTGTCTCGTTCACGCGGCCTAATTTCCGATTTTAGATCAGGAAGAAACGCAATCAAGCCCTATATATATACTTATACAATCTATTAGGTATTCACTTTACTTTTTATTTGTAAATATGCATGTCTAATTCCTTTCAGGTATTTAAAAATCGGATGGGTCATCCCAAGACTTTACCGGCAAGAAGCCAAGGACTGATTTCATACGAATCTTAATTTCATAAAAAAGTCGATTCCCAGCTCGAATAAAGTCGCAGGTACAACAAAGTACCCTGACACGAAACTTAAGATGAAAAAGATTAAGACATTAAAATCTACATACTTACATATTAAATACTTCTACATACTTACATATTAAAAATACAAACACTTAATATTACATATCTGATTGCTTATCTTTTTAAATGATTTGTATAACAGGAGGGCTTTTGAGCCGTAAAAATGTAATTTGATTTATAATTTGTAACTTGTGCAATTAAGCGCTGTAAGTTAAGCAATTGGACAGTTTGCTAGCGGTTTTCTCTGAGAAACTATTTAAAATATATTACAGGTATTTTAAGTAAATTATCAATCTGATTTTAATAACTCGTCAAAATGGATATTTCCTGTATTGTATAAAGTACTAGCTGTTGCCCGCGGCGTTTATTTGCCTTTTTAGATGATACCTTTAGATATGTAGTGCAAGACGTCCCTCTTCAGATGCACGCCACCTATATCGTAGACTTACGCGTCTTGTTCCTCGACACCGCGCCGCCTTACGCTCAACTGTGACCTTGCTGGGCCAGCAGCCGCCGCCGCCGCCTGCTAGGTATTTCGGGGTGCTTGCACGCGTTACTAATTTTATGATATCCTATAACTATACCGCCTAAAAACTTTATTAACCACCCGTGATAACAGATTAAATAATTTCAATAAGGAATCTTATTTTACTGCTAATGTCTTCAACAAACACTGCCAACTTTTATTTTTTTAAACATAAAAACAGTTATTGTAGCTTATGTGTAAAAGTGAGGGATATGCTGTCGCCGACTTTTAATAGATCTTTGTGAAGCCGATGTTTTTGTCATGTATTGTTTTTACATATATCAAAACCGTTTCGTCAGCGCACGCCGATAAAGCAACTCACCAGCTCATTTTTCTCCGACTTGATTTATAAATATCGTGATTTCGTATTGAAAACCAATATTTACCACAATAAAATATCACTCGTAGATAATCGAGTTTTTTATTACTGAAAAAAATTGAAATCGGATGAGTAGTTTCGATAATTAGCCCCTACATACAAACTTACTAATTTACTAACATTACTTCATTATAATATTAGTATAGATTGTGAGACGAGCATTCGCTGTTCTCGTAATGCCCTAGAAATTATTTACGCCTCTTCTCTGACTCTTTTAAGTAGGTCGTTTTATATTAAAAATTGTCGTGAAATCGCATACGTCCGTTACCTTAACTGGTCTGAAATAATAATAATGAAATCTGAATTTGAGTTATAGCTATATTTTATCTCCTCTCACAATATTCCATTATGGGCAGCACGCAGTAAGAAGAATATAGTAATTTTATTAATCACACATCATTAATACATTAGACTATGATGGGTATGATGACACAAGAGGTATACGCCATTATTGAATGTGCGGATATCAACTACGCCATAAGAACTACGCCAACCACCGTATCTATATCCACTCGGATAGCAAGGCAGCTCTTATGGCACTAGCCTCGAATACCATTAATTCAAAGCTAGTGCAAAACTGCATATCACTACTGAATTTCCTGGCCGAAAATAACAGGGTAATTCTAAGATGGGTTCCCGGCCATGCAGGAATTGAAGGAAATGAAAAAGCCGATGAACTTGCTAAGACGGGAGCAAAGGGAACGTTATACGGCCCTGAACCTTGCTGTGGCGTACCAAAAAGCCTTGCAAACCTAATGCTCAAACAAATATGTTTAGAGCAATCCGTCAACCACTGGAACAACACGCCAGGGTTGAATCATTCCAAAGCGCTAATTAAGGCTTACGACCGTAAGATGGCCTGTGAAGCCTTATCGCTAAATAGGAACAATCAACGCATACTGGTGAGGGCGCTCACGGGTCATTGCGGCCTGAACAAACACATGTTCAAACTCAAGCTCCGAGACACAAAAAAGTGCAGGTCCTGCAAAGGGGCAGAGGAAACTCCCCAGTACCTCATTGGCGAGTGTGGCCCGCTGATGCGTAAAAGATACACCCAATTGGGTGGTCATTACCTCCAACCTGAGGAGGTAAAACAATCTGTCGCTAAAAGCCTGCTGCGGTTCTTAAATGACACGAGGCTTAGCACAGAACTATAGTAGGTGGCGAACACAATAGATGAGCAATGGTCGCAGTGTTACAAGACTCATAAAGACCTTAGAAAAGCCCCACTCAACAAAAAAAAAAAAAAAAAAAAATATAAAAAAATTATGACATAACTAGAAGAAGCTATATATAGCTTGACAAACCACTTTGGAGTCATTGACATATGTTTCTGTCGCCAGCGATAATAAAGGGTAGTTGAAGGGATTCATTAAATTAATGAGAGGATACGTTCGCACCGCTGCATAATATATTACGATCGAGTTAGTTTTAAGTGCCCGGGTGGCGGGTGAAGCTTATAGGTTTATATAACGTACTGTATAAAGATGCCATGTTTATTCCGAGTTTCCGGTTTCCAGTTGTTGGGTCTGTTAGTAGTTTGGTATTTAATATCGTCCAGTGCTTCGTCGACGTGTTTCTATATAATCTTATTCTTCTGGTAGATAAAATGTCTGCCATCTGCCATTATTTTTTAACCAAAGACATTTAAATTGTAGGTTTCATCCATCATAATTTTATCAAATTATTTGATTGATACCTACTGTATACAATTTAGTATCTATAATTAACTGCTAAACCATCGAATAATACGCTTCAATTCAAAGCTTATTTATTTATTAATTTTAATCGACTCTCAAAATTACCTGTTTGACTGTGCTATTTTTGTTTTTCTGCGATCTATTTGTAATCTGGTTGATACTCACAATAGTAGCGCTTTGTGTTTTACACGAATGCTCAGATAAGTGAGTGTTATGTGTTTAGGATTCATACATGTATGTTTCCGTTTCTTTATTCCACTATAACTTCTAAACGCTTGAACCGATTTAAAGTGCACAAATGTCAAAAAAATACTTCTCTGAATGTCCAAATGTCAATAAATTAGGATATATATATAGTGTTTTTTATCAAATGAAATGTCTGACGGAGTACATTTCGGGAATATATATTATGTATCTATACGGATAAATAGACAACCACAAATATGTCATAAAAAGTCTTTTTATTACTTGAGCACCGAGTGCAACCGACTAAAGTGCGGCGGCGGTGCAGCGGCGCGTGGTAAAATCAAGATTTTTTTTAAGAACGAACTTTATTATCTTACAAAACGTGCTTTTCAGTGCCAACATTTATTTTTCTAATAATTCTAAGTACATCAGTTTACTTTTAGTAAGGGCAGTCTGGTTTTTAATTTTCTTAAAGTAGCTATAGGTAGTTATTTTTATTTGTTATATCTTCGCCCGGTATTTCTCCTGTCTCCTAAAAAAGCGTGTTGTACTACGCGCTGGTTACAGTAGTGTTAGCTGGTTTGAGATTTTGAGGTGTGTCCAGTATGTACATAGGTAGGCTACAGAATCGATGATGATGGTATTACCAATTAGCAAGTAATATATTTTATAGCGAACAGTATTTATCAAGCTTTACTGCAGCGACGTGGCCCGTATGCTCAGAGTAGAACATTGACGATCACCGTTTGCGTACCGGTGGCGGTTCTGCCGAAGGCGTAAACAGAGTTTCCATAAAAACACAGTTGTTCTCTGATGAAAGGTTTATTCTGAACTGGTAAGTGGGTGAGTTCCCTCAATCCCGCTCGCGTTTACAACCATGTTCGTAAAAGTGACGTGACAATTATATTTGACTCCATATTGCTTCGCACGCTTAGCAATACCGCACGTGGCGTAAATTTAAATTCCTTTCTGTCAGGGCAAACGAATTATACCATGTGGCTTAGTCTCTACAATAAAATATTAGGCACTTCCTTAATCTAGAAGTAGTAGTTATAGGACAAAAAGCTTCTTTAGAACTCACTAAGTATAACTGGGTCACATACGGTCTTTTTGTTTTGATAGGGTATTTTTATTACAGTGCAGCTTTTACGTATGGCGCAGAGCACTGATATACTAATATTTCTTAATTTAGAGAAATAACCAAAATTAGCGAAATACGAAATTTTTACTCGTAACGCTGAGATTATAAATGCGCCGATAGGGTACGTCAAACTTTTTCGCGGCCGCAGAATGCCGCGTCCGCATCCAGCAGAATGCCAATTTCGGTGCCATATTATTTTTAATGAATAATTGCTATTATATAGGGTACGCATTAAAGTCCATAATAAAACATTAGTTACCTGACTGTAAATTAAAAAAAGATTTCCAGTCACTTTATTTAAGTTTGTCAATGCACTGTACTAAAAACCAATCAAACGTTTCACTCACTTAGTTATCACTACTAAATAAGGTCTCGATAAACTCATGCTAAACGTAAAACCGCACAATTATGATTTAGCTTCGTGAAAGCTACCAGCTGTCGTAGCTGCAACAGCTGCGACGTAAATAGAGATCTGTTTATAAACGCCTTGTCGCAAAAATGGTTTCGTAACGCGCTACGTCCTTCAACGCGATAATCGACTACGCAGCATTGCTCGCAAAAATAATATCAGTTTACATGAGTTTAGCAATAATTTTAAGAATAAATAACTGGAAAACCACTCGTCTGATTTTAACTCAACTTTCAGGATTGGTTTAAATAACTGGTCGTTACACGTGATTGAAATAAATGTCCGAAAAAACCTAATATCCAGTATATAATTCGGAAATACCGCAGTGTTTAAGCACTTGTCTACATAGGATAGTACACAAATACAGAATCTATAAATCGTCCTATTTGTGAAAACAAAACTGCACCCCCAAATGCACTGTGTTGTGCTAAAACAAGCATCGCAGCGTTTGCGAATACCGCGAGCTACGCCGGCCTTAAATGTCGCAAATTGAAAGGCCCGCGAGGATAAAGAAAACAAATCTAGCCAGAGCAGAATGGCCGTTATGAATTATTCCGCGGCCCATTGTCTAGTATAAAGTCTAGCGTCCGCTGCAAGATAAGTTCGCTTTATGTTTGCGAGCAACACAATGCTGCAGTTGGAGCATTCTCTCTGTACCCGCGGGCCAATCTACGTACCTTTCAGAAGGATAAATTAGGACGTTTTTGTTCCGAAGGACTTTTCAGGATTTTGCTCGCGATTTAGGCCATACCGAAAGTCTTTCGATTCTGATAAATAAGATCAGATGTTGGACTTATGATAAATTTATAGTTTTTCAAAGTGTATGTCCTCACATCGTTATTTAAAATCGCTATTTGCAATAACATTGTAAATTTGCAATCGCTGGAACCATTATAATTGGTTGGAATATCTTTAAAGGGCTCTCTAGATGATCAAACATGCTTATCAAGCTTCGCGTCGCGGGCTGGGAGGGGATCGTAAACCGCAAGAAATATGCAAATATTAACAAAAATATAATACCCATAGGTGGCACTTCACGTGACGTAAATCATCAATTAATCATCAATAACTTATCAATTAATCATCATTCAATTAATCAATAAATCGCCAATCAATCAATCATCAATCAATCAATCATCAACCCATCAATAACGTCTAATTAACGTGACTCCCTGGTATGAACCTACAAAATTAGGCATTTTTGGTTAATATTAAAAAAAATATATGCATATTTCCTGCGGTTTACGATCCCCTCCCAGCCCGCGACGCGAAGCTTGACAAGCATGCTTGATCATCTAGAGAGCCCTTTATACGAGTAGAAGCGACGAAAAAATTGATAAAACCGCCGTATAAGAAAGTACTTATCACATTGGTAAATACGAGTACTAATCATATTGGAAAATAGCTATCGTAATACCACGGAAATACTACAAAATTCAAAAATATACTACTTTTGCTATCAGTCACTTGACATATTACTATCGAGAAGGGGGTCGGAGAGGAAGGGGAAGGTTAACGGGGGAGTTGGTGAGAGAGGGGGACAGTTGGTTAACGTGGGGGGGGGGGGGGGTGAGGGGTTGTCTGCTTCCCGGAAATTATTGGGGTGACACAACCATTTGTTTTACATTCCGCTCTAATTCACTACTCTGTCATGATTCGCATGAACAATTTTCCCATATTTGTTCACGAAGAAACGCAATCAAGCCCAGCGACATAATGAATGACGCAGTAAACGAGGAGTCCGCGTCACAAAGGTTGAGTCTGCAAACACAAAGTAACATGGAGTGCGATCATTTCACATCACATAAGCCTAATATGAATCCACCTTAACTCTCTGCTCCTCTAATATGCAGAGGCGGCGAATGAGTTTAAATTAAATTATCCGAAAACATTACCGTGAGTATAGCTCGGTTTCGGCTGCCTGTCGTGTATCTACATTCGGAAGCAATGAATCTGGGTCACCAACAAAAACCCCGATATCTTGGAAACTAACAATGGGTGTAAGTGGTATAATTAAATTTTGAAAACCAGGAACGCTTGCTTTTTTTTGTAACAGAACAGAAAGGAAACCAAAAAGATATACAGAGTATTCTTAGTACGATTCACCAAACATATATATTTTTTAGCCTTTTTGATGGCATTACTTTACATCAAGAGGAAGTTTTATTAAAATCCTATACAGGATGAGTTTTTTATTAGTGACATCCTTGAAGTGGGTTAATCAGTACAAACAAATAAGCAATTTTTGATTACGGGAAAAACATTTTCTTTTGTAAATTTAAATAAAAGTTTGACAAGCATTGAGCACGTTGCGCCATCTAGCAATAGGTAAAATATCTCGAATAAACAATATTCGTGACATTTTACCTATCGCTAGATACCGCAACGCGCTCAACTGTTTTCATAATATTTTTGAAAACATTAAAAATTTCAATGTTTTATTCAATTTTATTTATCAAAAGTTGCTTATTTGCTTGTATTGATTCACCCACTTTAAGGATATCACTAATTAAAAACTCACCTGTAGAGCGGTTGACACTCGGCGGCTGACGCCCATGCGTGATTTCTATGACGCGTCTGACCGTTACGGAATACCGTAAAATTTGCAGCGAGTTTGAAGTGTCGTCCAGTTTGCAGTGCATCCATATAGACCACTCACGTTCAAGTTTGCCGTCTAGTTTGCATGATGCCGCACCAGTTTAAACCATGGCGTAACCAGTGACGGACGACGAAGCGTTAGCCATCCTAGGTGTATTGCTCGCAATTAAGAATACAGAAAGGAGAGATCGTTTAGTATGGTGCAAAACCTGGTTATTGCAACGGAAAAAATATCTCATAAAAATTTAGTGAAAGAATTGGGGATTGCTCCAAAAGATTATCGTTATTATGTACGAATGAATGAAGAAATTTATTCAAAATGGAGTCACGTGCATGCGCGCGTCTTCTTCGATGCCCACTAACGTTATGCAAACTTGACCGCTTATACACACGTTCAAGTTTACATGACGCTGCAAACTTGATCAAGTCGGCAGAATGGAAATTCAATTTTTGCTTTAAGTAGACTTGTCATGCACACTAATATCCATACACCGTCAAGTTTACCGGACGCCACTTCAAGTGCGCTGCAAACTTGACGGTAAACTGAATCGTGTATGGCGGGCTATAATTTGGGCATTACGACATCCGTTTTGGCCGGCGCTGCGCGTCAAAATAGAAAACAAATTCCGATCTACCAACCGACGCGACGAGGAGGTAAAGTAATGTGAGCGCGCTAAAAATTGTTTTCGAGATGAAGACGGATTTACTTGTATATATGTTGACCCCCATAAATATATTTGGTTGGAATATCTCATATATACGCCACACAAATACTATTTAAACTCCACCATATATTAATTTAATAGTAAAGCATGTGAAATCAGTGACGCTTGCGATGCGTGGCTAGTTCGACATTCGAATTCGAAAGCTCACGGCGACCTGCGTTCGTAAATTGATGTTTATATTGAATAAGGTGACGCGCGTTCGATATTTAAATTCTCGTTACGTTGCGTCGCATAATAATAGGAATTTTCGCTAACTGCTCTTCGACTTTATTTATAAAATAATTATTCGGACGAATTAAGTCCCTGGCTACTTTCCAGGAAAGTCTTGCGGTGATAAAACCGTTGTTTCCCATTTTCGCTGACACGCTTTGACAAGATGCAAACAGATGAATCCTATTTAAAAAACACAAAAGAAAATCACTTTATGTTTTTGTAAAAATTATATCAGATATATTAGCTCTAATTGTCGGTATATATTTTTATATGGTTCCAAAGAGTTTGTAACTCTTTATCACTTTGTTTGAACACCCGTCGTATATCGAGGTTGTAGTTTTATTTCATACCTAATATTATAGCAAATCACAAAAAATGCTAACACGATATATATATGCAAATGCTTTGAATTGAAAATGAACATAAAATAATTTAGGTCCCTTTTTATTGCCAAATACTCCATGTCCTACTAGCTCGGCAGCCGACGCAAACCGACGGTTGGCGTATCAGATATAGATTATTTATGCGCGGGAGCGTGACAGGATAGCGATCGACAAGCGGGCGCAGTAACGCTTCTATTAAAGCGAGACGGAACATAATTCTTGGCAGTTAAAAAACATATATAACTTGTGATTTTCTGTTTCGCAAACCCTGGAGCCAGTCGTGAAAGACGTTTAAACGTATCGACATAAACGCGCACACCAAAAATAATCGAAGACCCTAACAACAAATCAATCACCTCTCCAGTGAAATATGGGCCCAGTGCAGTTAGGCCATTATGACCCATGTGTTAGGGTCGGCCCGATTCACAGGTCTGCACCCATCCGGCGGAAGTGCGAGCTTAGGTAGGACTCTGCGCCTGCGTTCCAGTTACCCTGGGAATCGTCCTTCCAGCGATTCGTCCGTCAGCCAATCGATTGTGCATTCCGATTGATAACCAGGAGAGTCTGGAAACGGCGTTGTTTCCTATAGAGCGGAGGTGTTTAACCTTATAGCAACTGCTCTTACAACTACCAATCGGCTACCCGGTACCGAGTAAACAGCCGGGCAAAGGATGCCGTAGTCCGCGATAGATTCGGTAGACACCGAATCACATCTACGTCAGGGAGAGGATCGCGTAAACGACCTCGAGCCTGCAACTAGTCGGGAGGCCAGAGAAATCTGGTCGTAACTGGAAGTAAGGGCGTGAGTGTCGGTCGGCTGGGTGCACGCACACCCGGCTTCACGCGGTAAGGCGTTGGTCTCTTACGGGCGAGTGGCTTAACTAGACAGTGGACTGTTTCATCTCAAGTCTTCTACGCTTACCTCAAGGAAGACAGAACGATAAAATATCGTTCAAACTTCCAGAGGTGATGGGTTCACCCATTGTAGTTGACATTTTTAAGTGGAGAGCATTTTATGATGGATGTGCCACTGTACTGAAATATGTGTCAATTTCAGTTGCACTAAAATCTTGTGATTTCATTTATTCTGGACATTTTTTTAAAGCAATTCCGAAAATACCGCGATTCTGGTATATTAAGTACATTAAATCGACAATACTGTTATTGATAAATGTACCCCGTTTCCAACCTATAATTACGACAGAAATGACAAAACTTAAAAAGGGATACAATCGACTTAGGCATTAAGGGTTCACTGAAAAATACTGTTCGAAACTCTACAACGGTTAAAATTATAAAAGCTCCTTTATTATTTGTGGTGAGGCTGAAGAGCTTGGCGCTAAGCAGCTTACGTCGAAGATAAAGAGTATAAGAGGCGAGACGGCTCTATACTCTCTGGTGAAGTGACACAGTGATGTCAGGTCGGTAGCCCCTTGTAGTTCAAAGTCATTAGGTACAAGAATTAAAATCATTTCCGAATCCTCATTTTGTAATATAAATACTAAATTAGGAGGTCGCAGCGCTGACTTCACTACTATTTCGATGGTCATTAGAAATTTATTAAGATTGAACGTGTACACGATATATTTGTATGACATCTCTGCCATCTTAAATTTGTATATAAAACCGATGTGAATAACCTGAAAATTTGAAAAATGCAGAGCCTAGAGGTTAGACGGACAGTTTCTGACATTGCCTTCTTGCACGATATCCTATATAAAAAGATGGTCATTCTGCAACTGTTCAGAAACTAGAGCTGTCGACTACAAAGGGCGAACCCATCACCTCAGGAAGTTTTAACGAAATTTTATCCTTCTGCCTCCCGTGAGGTGACCGCAGAAACCTTAGGACAAAATAGTACACCGTCAAGTTTCGCCACATGCCCGTAAGAAGCCAACGCCTTACCGCGAGATAGCCAGGTATGTTACCCAGCGGGCCGACACACTCGCCCTTACTTCCAGTTGCAACCAGATTACTCCAGTCTCTTGACTGTTTACGAGTTCGAGGTCACTTGCGCGGTCCTCTCCCTTACATAGCGGTGAAACGGTGTCAACCGAAACTATCGCGTACCACGGCATCCTTTACCCGGCTTATTCTTTTTGTGGCCGAATGGTCGTTTCAAGAGCAGTAGGTTAACAACCATAAGGTTAATAACCACCCCAGCTCTATAGGAAACATTACTGTTCCCAGACTCCTCGATATATTTAGGTTAATTTATTGACATTTGGATATTTAGACAACTACTTACTTGATATTTGGACAGTTAAGGCACCTATGATACTCGATGATATAACGATTCTAACAATATCATACACTTCTAAATCGGTTCAAGCGTTTAGAAGTTATGGTGGGTTAAAATAACGAAAAACATACATAGTTGAAACTTGAACACATTACAATCAATTTTTTGGTTGTGCAGTAGTATAAAAACAAAAGAGATTAAAAGTCAAGTACTTATAAATTGTCGCGCTTATACACAGAACAGCGATGCATTGTTTTTCGCGTAATCAAGACACCATTTGGAAAAGTACATAATATCGTGTAACAACAGCTCGAACTTTTTAAAATATGTACTGTCTATTTATTGTTCTCAGTAATATCAAATCTTTATGCAAGCCAAAATTTCTACTCTCACCAGTGTCGTATCTGACCCTGTTCGAAATAAATAAATCTTTAATGTGATCCACCGATAGGCCGACATGTTTTTTATTTTATTTTTACTTACTCATTACATAAGTTAGAACAGGTAGCCAAGTACTTAAGGAGCTACATGAATACTTTTTTGGCTGTGCTTTTTTAAGACGTAATTATATCGAATGGCTAAATAAAATCCAACAATCAAACCATCATAAATTTACTGCGCGATTTTGATATGCTTAATTACTTCATCTGGGAAAAAAATCAAAATAGGAAAGGAACTGTGCTAATTTTTCTTGTCTTTATATTTTTGTTTTATTAAATATTTAGTAATCAATTTGGACAAAATAATAAAATAATAAAAAAAATAATTTGGACAAAATAAAAAATATATAAAATGCATTGAAACCAATATTTAGCGGTTGAGAGAGCCACGCACAAAAACTACGTTCTAAAATACAAGTTTAGATGTATTATTTGTGGTTCAGTGCTACTAATCAGTAATATTACTCTTGCAAAGAAGTAAGTTTTAAAACTTACATATTCAGGCTATGTGGATTAGAAATTCCATTTTTGCGTACATATTGGCGTGATTTGATAATGATATACTATTTTACAAGCTTTAAAATATCGTCACTTTAGATTAGAAATAAATTTCACGGCTATGGTTATTTTGTTTTATTTTATTTTCATTTCTTAGGAAAACGTATAGCTAGTTGAACATAATATAGGTACACATTGAGAAATAAGTATTGAAGGCCAATTAAAAGTTTTCACACATTATAAAAGATACAAGAAGTGAATAAACAAACAAATATAACTGTAGATAGATGCTAATATTGCTAAGAAGAAAAGAACATATTGTTAAGTATAAGTTTCAATTTTCGAAAAGAGGTGTTGAGGTATATTTATTAAATATATTATTTATAAAATTATTATATTAAGCTTATATTTATTTATATAATAAAAATGTACAGCGTAACAATATAAATACATGATATATTTATGTACATAAAAAAGGGAAATATTTACTAATAATATCTAAGTATGTGTATAATAATTAAAAAATTAAAAAGTGGAAATATGCAAGTGAAATAAGAAGTGGGTACATGTATTTATATTTAAAAAAATTATAAGAAGATGCTGGTGTTTTATTTAGGGTGATTGTCTTTGTGTATAATCTATACTTATTTCGGAAACTCTTAATAAAATCACACGCGTTGAATATCATGTTATAAACAAGATAAAAACGAATTTACCGTGTGAAGATTGTACCACTCGATGTTTCGATGTTTCGATATTGGCGATTTTGCAACCGCCCTTGTCCATGGTAGACTGAAGCGCTTTAGTCTACCCTGCAATGGAGAATAGGGGTTGCAACATCGCCGAAATACAAACTCCAAGCCGTAAATTCGTTTTTATTTTATTTATAATGTCAAACAACCGCGACAGTCTTCGAATATAGTGTTGTCATTATTGTCATATAAGCAGTAAGATATTAACACTTTAACAGCCGCTGATTTTTATAGTGCGTGTTGCGTTGCCCGCGGGCGTTTTTTGGCTTTAAGGTAACGGCTTTTAAAAAAATATCTGATTTTATATAGAGACAATTTGACTGACTGAAAGAAATATTATGATAAGTTATGAAATTATTTATTTAAAAAAGGGCATTTTTGTGAGAGAAAAAAAGTTGTACATGAAGTAATCACACGTAATCATTGACAATAATTCTTTTTTGTGTGGAAATTTTTGAAACATGGATAGTAGCATAGTGGTATATATCTGGGCAATAGTAGACTGTCTCCTTATGTCCTTGTTTACCAATTTGCTTCTTTCCAATGTCTGCGCAAACTTTGCAGACTCTCGACACCTTCGTTTTTTTTTGGTTTGCGCTATGGATTCATGCTATTTTTTGTTCACGCTATGAATTCATGCAAAAGATTAAGCTACACGTTGGTATGACACAAATAACGAACCGAGTACGTGTTTTTTAAACAAACTGTATAAAGTTGTTCTCGCCCTCAGTACGGGATTCGCGAGTTAGTGAATATTTTATATCACATACTGAGTACGCGCTCCGCTGTTAAAGTGTTAAATTGCTACCTAACAGCAGTAGGTCATATTCTTGACAGCGGTAGGTCTTCGTGGGCATCATCGTGTTTCATCTCAGATTGGTTTGTTTGTTGTGCCCGATGACGCAGTGGGCACTGCAACGGGTTCCCGAACTATAGTGATGTCTGCCAGTTGCGTCAGCGGCGCCTGTGTCTCGCGTCGCCGTTGCGACGCAAACTTTGGTCGTATTATTCGAGCCAACAATGGAACGACGCGGGCCGCGTCGGGGGCGTCGCGGGAGTTGCGAATTGCGACGCCCGTCCGCCCTGCTTGCCTATTATACGGCTACGACAAAACCGCATCTGCCTGCCACAATCGATATTTTCACACACTCGTATCAGTCTCCTCACTATTGTCGAGAACCCTATCCCATGTTTAAAAGTTATAAGTACAACTCTTTACACACCCAAAATATCTGTTAACTCTTCTATAGAGTATTCTTCGAATATTAGTATATACGACGATATTAAAACGACGATATTCTAGGAAGCGCTTCGTGAACTATATATTATACTATGTACTTAAGTATAGGTATGTATATACTTTTGGTAAGGTGCTTCCTCTGCTGTCTGTCAGTATGCATTGACGTCAGTCAGTATGCATGATAAATACAGATAGCCTACGCGTGCAAGATTCTATTAACCGCGTCATCATGCGTAAAAATACTGGGCCGCAAATTTTTGGTCTATTTTATAAATAAATACTGACAATATCGTTTTTTCATGAATTTTCTCTTATTACCTAGTAAAAAATCTTGTTTAGTAAAAACGATCTGACATTTCATCGTGCTTAAAAGTCATTAGGAAACCCGTGAAAAAACATTTTAGCACTTTTCGATCATTTCAACCACGATTATTCCCTTCAAGACATGTTA
Source organism: Micropterix aruncella (assembly GCA_944548615.1). Classification (NCBI taxonomy): domain Eukaryota; kingdom Metazoa; phylum Arthropoda; class Insecta; order Lepidoptera; family Micropterigidae; genus Micropterix; species Micropterix aruncella. The sequence goes on along the minus strand of OX155964.1, from coordinate 15,879,666 downwards.
AGGGAAAATTCCTGAATAAAATTTTTAGGCATTTATTTGGGAACTTTTTTATTTAAAAAAAAGGGAATAATATTCAATCGAACTAAAGAGATATTGAGAAAATGGCAAAAAAACATTTTAGCTCTTTTCGATCACTTCAACCTCGATTATTCCCTTCAAAAGATCTTGAGGGAAAAGTCCTGAATTCAATTTTTAGGCATTTACGTGGTGGACATTTTTTGATAAAAACTGATCTGATATTTAATCGGGATTAAGAGATATTTTAATAAACCGCAAAAAAATATTTTTGCCCTATTCGATCACTTCAACCCCGATTATTCAATTAAATATATGTTAAGGAAAAATCCTGAATTTAATTTTTAGGCATTTATGCAGGGAAACTTTATTTTGTAAAACCGACCTTATATTTAATTGAAAACCGCAAAAAAATATTTTAGCCCGTAAAGATAACTTCAACCCCGATTATTTCCTTAAAGAGATGTTTAGACAAAAATCCTGAATCTATACTTTAGAAATATATATCGTGAAACTTTCTTGACTAAAACCGATCTGATATTTATTCGGACTTAAGAGATATTAAGAAAACCACAAGAAGAAACTCTTAACACATTGCTATCACTTCAATCCCGATTATTCCCTTTAACCCATCATGCCTTGGCCCCTTAGCCGATTAACAATTTAACGTCCCAAATTTTTTTTTTTTAAATTAGTAAAAAAAATGAATTATGACAATGTCTCACCAAAACATTAATTACTGCCAAACCACTGTACCCATAATTAAAATAAAATGTAATAACATAATAAAATAAAGCAAATTAAATTAAAATTTAATTAAAACGGGGCCGTCACGCTGAATCGTGTTGTGGCCGATATCGGCCAATTGGGGCTCTATGGGTTAAGAGAAGCTTAGGGAAACATCCTGGGTTTCACTTCTAGGCATTTATATAGGGAATTGTTTTTGAGTAAAATCAATCTGATATATTTCATAGAGATTAAGAAATATTAAGAAAACCGCAAAAAAATATTACATTCCTTTTTGATCCCTTATGAGTTGAATTTTGCAAACTCCCTTCTTAGTGAGCGCCTTCAACCTAAAAGAAACCTTGGTGAAAAAAATCAAATTCGTAGCTTCAGCGGTTCCGGCCCGGCGATGATGAATGAAAAAGTCAGTCACAACCTTTTTTTATATATATACATAGATAAATGCTAGACGAACACATTTTCTTTATACCCCAGAGCTAATAATGTCGAAGACTATTAAAATCCACAGTAAAGTAATATCAAAGTATTATATTCACTTGAGAGTTGATAATTCAGCCGAAATATAGAAGTATTTCCAAGAATGATTCGTTGAAGTCACGAAGTCAAAGAATATGAATGTTATTCTTAGTTCTATATTTTCTTAAACGTATGGACCGATAGGAAATAGGGAAAAACGATAGGGAATAATTAGCCGCTTGTTTTCCTCTGATTACAAATATAACCAAATACCTTTTAGACGTATTTCGCGTAAATATCGTAAATATTTTTCGCTTCGGCAATTATTCTCATTAGCTTCTATTACGTCATTCTACTAGATTTCGTATTAGTTTCAGTTACATTACATTACATTTTCATCGTGTCCAATTGACGGCTAAAGACCGCTCTTGGACGTGTCAAAATAATTGGGTTAGGTAGTAAGTCTCGTTACTACTCTTTACTGAACATACATATGTAGTCAAGAATTAACTACTAGACTGTCAAACTATAAATATAAATAATCAAAATAGAAGACTAATCTTTGAAGTAGTAAGTAATTCGAAAAGATACGTAGTAAAATTATTCATCGTAATATTAAAATTGTCAGTTAAATGTTAAATAATCACATTAAACCTACGTTATGCATTTTAAACTAAAAGTGCAGATGTAAGACCATATAAAATAATCAGACAAAAAGGCTTTACTTTTTTATTTAATTTAAATGAGCATAATAATTGAAAAATCATGGCCCTCAAATTCGGTTAGATTATAGAAAGGGTGGCCTATAAGCATCTCCTTGATGTTTTTTTTTAATTTTATGTCCTTCAGCTGTTTAAATTTTGTAGGGAGCAGATTTATATAGGGAGCCTTCAGGGGAGTGAAAGGGGGCCCCAACAAACCCTTTTGCAGATGTGTTCTTCGAAATGCAATGTAGTAATAAAGAATAATCCTAGGTTTCTTGCCGTTGACATTAAGGGCATATCTGAGGAATTAACCGTTATTTTCAGGAATCCGTTGGTAACGATTCTTCTTTTGACTTCTAGAATTTATTCCGTTTATCAAACAAGACCGTTTATCAAACAAGTAGGTTTATCATTCAGCCTTGTTGATTTAAAAATTACAAGATTTTTTCTAAATCTACATTAAAATAATTCTCAGCTGACCGGGATCTGACAAATATCAACTGGGTATCATCTGTCAGGAGCAGTAATTAAAATTTGTCGCTTTACCTGAGTAAACCTTGTACACCGCAAGGCACACAAGACAGGTTCAATTATGAAGCTCTGCGGTACACCTGTCTTATCTTCGCGTAAAGGTGAGACGGTTTCCCGCCCTGGTCGATCATTTATGATAATAACCCTTTGATAATGATCAGCTAGATAGCTGGATAGCCATTTGCATAGGAATTCCGAAATCCTATCGATATTTTACTATTGCCTACATTACATTCCTTTTTTTAAAACAAACTTTCCAAGAGCGAAAGAAACCCGAAAGAAATAGCAGTAAGCGATTGATGCCCATTTAAAAATATTTAGCCGTCGGACTGAAAATATTGCTTCCTTCAAAGCGAATAAAATTCCTTGATAGTCGCTAAATTAGAATTGAAAGACGGCGAGAGAGAAATCTCGTACTTTCGCGTTTGATATCCGCTCGAAACTCAAGTAACGAAAAAAGGAAATAACTCAGTGTTACTCAGTAACTCATAGGGGAGACTTTGATGCTTTTCGCATACGTCTCGTATTTTAAATGGCGAGAATGAAAGGGAAATGTGGATAATATAGACTATAAGCAGATACACGATAGAGAATTATTTCTACATATTTTTTTTATTCCAGGAAAGAAAATTATAAATTCCACAAAATCCAATCAAGCCCATGACGCTTGTAGATACTGACATTGATTTTACTATAAAATCAATGATACTGACTATAGTAGATACATTCCAGCAGATAAGCGTCTAGGGCTGGATTTTGGCTGAATTTTGTGGAATTTATATTTAGTTTTTTTTTTTTTGTAATATAGGGCTGCCAAATAGGCTAAATCATTTTAATTTGAAATACAAGCAATACGCTGCAAGATGTGATGTGATTTTTATATAATTTAAATATCGGTTTCTAACATTTTTATTTATGAAAAATTTCTTGTAAATAGCCACCTCTAGATTTTTTTTTACAAAAATCGATACCGAAACACCAATTCTTGGTAATTTTTCCACAAAAATCAGCACGAATTTTACAAATGACACGTGGTTTTAAGGTAAAGTGGATTCAACGTAATTATTGAATTTAAGGTCATTCAGGGTTTGTGGAATAAAAAAATAAATGCCGTAAACTGTTTTTAAAAGTATGAGTGCCAACGTGTTTTGTAGATGAAATGCGCAAACTAAATTTGTAGAAAGGACAAAGCCACAAAAATACCATATTTGAATACTCAAAAGTAGGTTATCAAAACGATCTACTTGATTTGCTAAGCGATAGGTTTACTGACTATGTATTCCAGGCTTGGTTTTCTCCATCGGCGACGAAAAATATATGCGATCTGCAGTGGCGGATTTGCCCTAAGGCCCAGTAGGCCCGGGCCTAGGGCGGCCAGATATTAGGGGCAGCCAATCTTGGCAAAATTGGCGAAAAAATCACTGTTCTGGAGAACGATCGTTTTCTTGTTTGCGACGAGTTAAAAATTATTTACGAACAACAATGACGGAGCATAGGTTAAATGATATTGCTTTGCTTAACATAGAAGCTATTTTTTTAAGGAAATTGGATTGCGAAGATTTAATTAATGATTTTGCTGCGCTTAAGTGCAGACGAGTTTTGTAACACATTGTAAAACACTTATTATATCTTGTATGAGAATAACCTTTAGTTATTTAAATAAATAAAACCTAACACCGTTTGAAATGTTTTACTTAAATGTGCAATTATCCCTGAATCCTCGAAAAAATACAAAATGGCAGCTATTATACTTAACTGATGTTGAATCGATTTCGATTTCATTATGTAGTCATATGATGGGTGGTGAGAAAGGGGCGGCTGGTACCTGATACATGGCATGGCGCCTAGGGCGGCCAAGACTGCAAATCCGCCACTGGCGATCTGACTCGTGATCAAGCACAGAGCATTTAAGAAAAAATACCCAATAAAACTGTGGTGAAAGTGCGAATGGCGCAATTAATATTAGTTTCAATGTGACAAATCATGCGGCGGAATATATTCTTTCGAGATAAGTCGTAGTTTGTTTATCACTTAAGCGTTAAAACAAAGTGACGAAAAAGACTAAAACAGAATGGAAAAATCGAGTACATTCACGGTGCTCGAAATGTCAATACACTATCAAAAACTGAAGCGAAACTTACCGAAATACAAATAAATCACTTATGTTTGTTGGTTTTTTGGTTTATATATTACGTCTTTGAGAAAACATTACTATGAGGACGGTAAACCAAATAAATATTCCCGAAAAACTCAACTAACTTGCCAAATGCACAAAAAGTGATTTCTGTTACAGGTCTATTGGAGTAAACCAGTGATTTAACACAACCCCAAAAAAGGTAATGAAAAGTAGTTATATCTCTTGATCTAATAAAACAATGTTTTATTTTGTTACTTAATAATTAATCTTTTTATTCATGTACATTACATATTTATATAATATATATGGGGACCGGCCGAAAAGGCTACGCGCCGATCTTTCAAACGACGCAAAATGCCTATAGGCATTGTTGGCGCCCAACCGGTTAGTGGCCAACATGTCCAATTAGTTATTTAGTCCTATTGGCCCGTATTTGTTCCTCGGAGGTACCTAACTTGGGGTCTAAAAACGCGCTAAAACGACGCTTATTTATGAACTGACGTTTTGGTATTCCCTTTCACTGGTCCTAACTGGAGCGTGCTCCAGTTAAGTGTAAAGGCTATCAGGCGCTTAAATTGACCTTAAGCTCCGTCTAGACTTCCTTTTGTATTCCGTTTCTACAAGTGTCATGTCGGATATGTCTTGTTCGGGCTCTAACTAAGAACGGTCTAAATCGAGCAGTCTGCGTCTAACGGCCGTGTAGCTCTTGTTTCTATCGTGATTTCGAAGATTTTAAGTTGCGATTTCAGATGTTTGCTTAGCATTGGCTTCTAAATCGAGGAAGGGACAATGAGCATAGATTGTAAGTAGATGATATTGTAAGTAATCGTTAATTAATATCTATATTTTGCACTGAGAATCGTGTGTCAATATTTTTTGTAGATTATAAATAAATAGCCTTGAATATATATTGTTGCCTTGTACATTGTATGATAAAGAACCTTGTATATTTAAATATTTTAAAACAAACGTAAACGTGGTGATAATCGGCGGGCGAGCGAGTGATTGAGCTGTCAAAATTAAGACCCCGCTTTAGAACGGCCATAGACAAAACGGAAAATTTTAGGATTTAAGACCGGTCTTTAATTTTGATGAAACGGAATACCAACAAGATAACCAAGGTGCTTAAGTTCCTAATTTCTAGCACCAGCTTAGTTTAAGCCTGTGAGAAACGGAATACGGGCCATTGTGACCAGGTGGTAAATGCGTGATTTTTTATTTCTTTAAACTCTATGAACACTCAATACACTTTATAGTAACATTTCTTTTGATAAACTTTCACACTACTCACGTGTGTATTATCTTAATATGTATTATATTAAATGAAATAGCTTTATTTTTATTTTTAAGGCATTCTTGTAGCCACAATGCACGAAAACACGCATTCTTTGATAGCCTTTTATATAATTTATATATAAATGATTATTCACATTAAAAAGCACCAAACGAATTATTTAAATTGAAATTTAAATGAAAAAAATGATTAACACAAATCATAAACGGCTTTCGGATATTTACACTTTAAAAAGGAAGTGCTGCAAAAAAAACTGCATTTTAAATAATTTTTGCGACTTGTATGATTAATTAAATTGAGGTAGTTTTTTAGTATTAAGGTAGACTAGTATGTAAGTTTTCTAGTATGTAAGTTTTCTTTAATTAACATGCTTATTAGCTCAACTTGAAACAATGTAATCGAATCGTACAATTGATTTTTCACTGACTTCTAATTGTCATATTGTCATATCATATCGTGTGAAATGTCACAATTACTTCCTTGGTCCTGATGCCAAGGTAAAAGCGTGATAACCAGGAGGTAAAAGCGTGTTTTTACACGACTGCCCAATAAAAAAGGAGTGCAATGTGTTCTGGAATTATCTATATATGTTTACCGTTTCTTTATTCCTCCATAACTTTTAAATCCCTAAACCGATTTAGAAGTGTGTAGCATTATAGGAATCGTTATGTCATCCCGAGTACCATAGATTACATTATCTTTCAAGTAGTTGTCTTAATGTCTAAATATCCAAATGTCAACAAATTAACATAAATATATCGTGTTTAGTGTCAAATGAAAGGTCTGATTGTGTACATTCCGGAGAAAGACATGAATTTATATGGATAAATACATAAACCACATATATTTCATAAAAAAACCGTAATAAAATGAATTATAAATACAATAGTTCACTTTATGTAACGGCAGTCGTGTTTTTTATTCTTTTTATTATATTTATTTGTTAGCTCTTTCTACTACATATTTAATCACTGATTACACGTTGTGGTGCTTTTCCTTCTGATATACGTCTCATATTCCTTACGTGTGTGTTATCTTAATATGAAATATATTAAATAAAATAGGAAATTGGAATATTTAAGTTATTCATGTAGCCGCAATGCACGAAAACACGCATTGTTAACCAGCCCCGGCTCTAATACTGTCAAAACCGTAGCCGCCAACACACGGCCGCGCGAATATGCATAAATTCTGACAAGGGCGGAAATATCGAGCGACGGGGTGTCTTACAGTTAGTAAATAAGGCTCGGTACTCACGCGGCAATACTCTTGGAGAGTGGCCAGCGCTCCATGGATGCCTGGTACTTCATGTTCTCGATCTGCTTCTTGAGAGCGTCCTTGTCCATGGCTGCCAAGATACTGGGGTCCATCGCGCGCAGAATCGCCTAGCCGGCCGCCGCTCGCCGCCCGCTGACACTACTGCGACTGCGCTCTGCGTTGCCTAGCAACACAAAAGGACATGTACACACACCGCAACCACAGATTAACCCGTCAAGCCCCGATTGGCCGATATCGGCCAAAACACGATGCAGCGTGACGACCCCGTTTTAGTTTTATTTTAATTTAATTTATTTTATTTTATTATGTTTTATTATGTTAATATGTTTTATTTTAATTATGGATACAGTATGAAATCGAAGACTATCGCGGTTGTTTGACATTATAAATAGGATAGAAAACGAATTTACCGCGTGAAATTGGTTGCGGTTTGCGGCCTACCCGCAAAACAACGGACTGACAGCTCTTCAGTTTACCCTAGACAACGGCGGCTGCAACGTCACCGAAACGTCGGGTCCTACAAATTTCACGCGGTAAATTCGTTTTCTATCCTATTTATAATGGATACAGTAGTTTGGCATTAATTAATGTTTTGGTGAGACAGTGTCATAATTCAATTTTTTTACTAATTTTTACTAAAAAATTTTGGGACATCAACTTGTCAATCGGCTGAGGGGCCGAGGCCTGAAGGGTTAAAACGAAAGTATTCACTAATACACCAGATGTGAGAACGTGGATCTTCAGATTATCGCGAGCCTACTGGGCCTTCTTATATAATAAAACAGGATGTTGTAATATTTTATTTCATTTAAAGCAATTTATAAATAATATTACAATTTACAATTGAAAACATGTAATAAAATACTATGTCCCAAAATACACAGAAATAAATTAAACTCAATTATTAAATTATGTTTACTGTACGATGTCGCTCAAATATGCAAAGCTTGTGCTTGGGCGAACGTTTTATAAACATAAATTATTCTATGAATTCGGAAAAAATCTAAAAGCCTAAAAGCTATTTTGTTTAATACCTACATAGTTAAAATGAATGAAAAGAAGATTAAACAGTGAAAATTTTAAAAATGTCATATAAAATAGTTTAAATAATGACTAAAAATAAAAGCAGTTAATAGTCCTAGTTATAAAATAATTGCAATGTCAAAAATATGCCGCCGTATTTTGAAAACCTCATGGCGTGACCAAGTTACTAATATTGAAGTACTGAGCCGACTTTGAAAGAAGATGGAATTTCTGAACACTATCAAACGCAGGAAGATGTCGTATCTCGGTCACGTCATTAGGAATGACAAATACAAATTGCTCCACCTTATTATCCAAGGCAAGATAACTGGGAAGAGAAGCGCCGGCAGGAGTAGTTAAGGAAAATTCAGGACTGGTTTGGCAAAAGTACCACCTAGCTGTTCAGAGCAGCAGCCTTTAAAGTAAAGATAGCTTTAGTGTTGTCCAACCTCCGATAGGACTGGTACTCGAAAAAGAAGATTAATTATTTAGTTAAAGTCAAAAATTAATTAGTCGTTCAGAGTCGTCCAGTAAAGATACTTATAGTAATAAATAAAGAATTCTGGAGATATATATAAAAAAGATATAGAAAAAACAGTCAATAATCTTTAATAAAGTTATATAATGCAGGAGGCCTATGGAATAACTATTACTAAACAATTGGATACTGAAAATTTTAGATCAAACTAGCAGTGTTATTATATATAATTTTGCGACTACCATTAATTCACAGGGTAACATTTTTCGCATGAATTCTGTCTGACCTTATTAATAACATAATTAATTAGAATTCATAAACGCGTCTTTCGCGCTAAGCACTTTTATCAAACGTTTCTTTCACTCCCATGCTCGTGCATCCTGACGTCATTCTGAACTTTTCAACGTCAAAAGTTGGCTTTATAAACCGCAATTTTTCATGTATAAAATCACTCTCAATCATACCACTTCACTCGATGATAAGCGCCTCTGTATACATTAATAAAATAGTTAATAAATTGTTAAATACTAATGTTTGTGTTTCTCTACTCTCTTGTCCGCTGAGGTATAAATCAACGTAAGATTGGAAGCCTGGTTTCCCCACACCATCAGAAAGAGGCCAGGCACGTCTTGCAATATTGGTGACCCCGACGTGATGTAACGGTTAGCAGCATATATAATTTTGCGACTAGCATTAATGTGTCAAACCGATAGTAAACATGCCCTCGTACCAATTTTCCAGCAGGATAAATGATTACTGTGATTAATAGCAACAAAAACCTTAGGAACCATTTTACCAATTTAGGGTTTTTGATTATAAAGTTTTCTACAAGATTCAATTCATTAATTTGGTGTGCAAGCGCCGGCAACTCGGTAATGTACAATTATCCTGAGCTGTCCTCTGGACCCGCCATCCGTGCCGCTCCTCACCTGCCCTGCTCATGCCACAGTTAAAAAACTTATATCTTGAAAACTCAGCATGTTGCAGAAAAAAACCAATGAAAAAATATGTTATGATAACCATCAAGATTACGCTGATAAAGGGAGGCAAGGCGATCCACGATACAAGCTTGGACTCGATAAAGAGGAGCGATGTACTTACGAGACTAACAGATATGTCAAAAACAACTAATATCGTAAGAGTATAATAGTTATCATTATCATATCTGTCAGTCTAATAGTTATCATAGCATGTCCTTAAAGTATATCAAACACATTTAATATTAAAAATAGTAGTACTTATTAAATATTAGTGCAACCTGCTTGGCTCTAGCAGAACTACCTCAAACCGGAAAAGTCGAACTACTTGGAAATTAATAATTTATAGAAACTTTATATTCACTTAAATAAACCAAAATATATAAAGCTATGACGAATAGGTATTTGCTGCAAAAAAACGCGATAGTTATGTTTTATTCGGTTTCCAAACACTTTTGTTTTCTCCTATTCCATTTAATTGATATTTAATCGACTATAATAATGGTGGTTTACTGTCAATTTTGATTGACAAACTTTCTATTTACCATCATTTCTTTTTAAAATTTTATTTGTACTTAATTTGTACTTAATTTGATTCTAGATGAACGTGTATAGGTTCTGCGGTAGGCTAGACACACACAAACAGACAGACATTTCCCAGAAATCAGATTTTTAAATTTCTAGGATCTCAAAACGCTAGACCCGGTGCCAACCCAAATTCCAAATTTTGCTCGAAATATAACTCGCTATTTACATATGTCATGTAACACGATGTATTTTTTTTTAAAATTTAAAACAAACATATCGTATTAATACTGAACTATCCCATTGTTGACAGCATTACCTAAGAGATGGCTGTCGATTTATTATTTTATATGTTCATTTACAGTTTACAACAAAATTACGTATTAAATCATTTGATTTTTGGATTTAGATTCAGAAAAAAAAACATTTTTTTCAAATATTTGTATTTGCGTTTTTCCATACACGACAGATGGTTACAAATATCCACGTATGGTTTTTTACTCGTATGGAAAACCCTCCAAAAGTTCCTCTAAACGCGGAAACCCGATTAGCTTGTCGTTCGGGGATTTTCTGTTCGTGTCACATCTATCGTGAATACTCTCAGCCTATCGTTTAATCTGTGACGACGCGCCCTACCTCTGTATTGCCGCCGACTGCCGTCGAATACGACAGTCATAGCGCGCCCCCGGCAGGCGCACCAAACAAAAGCGCACCCCTACCGATGCAATCCACCCCCCCCCCCCCCCCCCCTCCACCCATACATTTTATAAACTACTGACATACGTCGACTGACTCGACAACACGCTGGTGAGATAAATTAATGAATCATCATAATCATTTGCTTTACAGACCACTGCGGTTTTTTTTTAATGTTGTCTAATCTTAAGATTTTGTTTTACAGTTCTTATCAGTCCGTACCATGTGAATTAAAAATACCATTTCGTAGGACCGAAATGCTTCATTTTGTTGGGGTAATATTCTCATCAATTAAAAAAATACATTTCAAATTAGCTAAATTTAGATTAAATAAGTTACAAACGTAAATTATTAGGATTAAATAAGGTACATACGTAACTTATTTAATCCTAAATGCAATAAGTCTAAAAACGTTTTAAATTAATGAAAACGCGTTTAAAGTGTCACAGTTTTTCATGAAAATTCAGCATATTTCATTCATTTTTTTATTTCAGATTGAAATTTATGCTAAATTTTACTAAAAAACTAAAGTAATAAAGCTAAAGTAAAAAACTAAAGTAATAAAGATCTAAAATAATAAAGCTATTTTAGATCATTAACATCGATAATTCTACGCATATCACCATCACTCACAACATAACAGAAAATTATAAAATATTTTTTTAACCACACAAAACTTTAGTTTGTGGACAAAACTTAAAAAACCCCATAAAAGTTTATCTTATACTATTATACTATTATATTATAATACTTATAGGTACTTATACTATTATCTTATACTATTATATTATTATTATAATACTATTCGTATAACATATATAGTGTTAAATTGACAGTGTTATTTTGACATTGTTATTTTGACAGTGTGACAGTGTTATATGTAGAGTGTTAAATTGACAGCAAAAATAAATCGTAGTACTGGAATTCTTCTATTTTGTGTTAACCCTGTTTATTTTGCTAAGGGAAATAAACATAAATAATGATCTCATAAAATCTGCTTTTATTAAATGAAGGTTATTATTTTTCATTTTCTTACCCGTAATAAAGAATTGTTATGAAATTCCACCATGTCCGCAGGCTCATTCCTTTTTAATTAACCCTCCGGCATTAAAAATATAAAGGGTAAATTCTATGCTTTCGATAAACTGCCCAAGAAAGGGAACAACACCCTTTAACTCTGAAGTCGTTCGCTTTTTGTACAATTGGCGACGCCTGCAGCGATACAATTATAATAAAAATAAATATTCATTGCAGAAACAGGCACTCCATATACAAAAAAAGCGGTTGGGTCACCCCAAGACTTTCCCGGCAAGTACACCCCTCCCCCCACCGCCCTCTGCCATTCCTTCCCCCGGGACCCCTCACCCCGCGCCAACATGCAACTCCCTTCCTCCTCGCGTCAAACCACCGTCCCCCCCCAATAGTCGTACTATATTTGTAGTAATTTCCGTGATATAAAAAGTGTGTTTTTCCAATGTGATTTAGTATTTTCCTGAATATGGCGGAATTTAAACATTATTTCTTTTTCTTCTATATGAGATACTTCAACCGAAAATCTGGTTTTGGTATCCCAATTGACAATCTGGTTTTAGCCCAACAACACATCCGTGTACCGATTTTCAAGTCTTTAAGTCCAATATTTCGAGATTGAAGTATGACTAGCGCGCCCCCTGGTGCCCCCGATTTCAACCACGCCCCACGCCCCGGATTTCAACCACGGCCTGCTTGCCGCATTTTAGCTTAATCGGTTGAAGCTTCAGGACGTTATCGTGGAGCAATGCACACACAGACACACACACACACGAACACACACACACACACACAGACACTCAGAAGTGCGTTCACAGTACTTTTCCTCTGCCGGGAAAGTAATAACTAAAAGGATCTATAATTAGAAAAAATATATATTTGACTAGATATAGTTGGACTAATTACGGTATTACAAGAATCAAAAAAATAAAATATTTTTAGAAATAAAATTTAAAATATAAATTAATAGGTACAAACAATTTTGACCTGTCTAAATTTATAACATTAAAGCTATTAATAATAACTTATTAAATAACTTATCTTCCTATAAATGCGTTGGTAAATCAGAAAAATCGAATTTTGTTTTTCAGATTATTCGTTGCTAGGAAGGTATTCGTTCTATTCGTTATAATATTTTTATAATTGGTAAGATAAGTTATTATTAAAAAAAACACCTACGACATTGATCAGTATGGAGATTAAGGTAAGTTGAGTTTGGAATGAAGGGTACTGAGATTAAAAATTCCAACAGCAGTGCCGAGCCTGCACATGTAAGGGCTTATCTATTTCTTTATTCATATAAAGAAAAAAACACTCTACTTTGCATTTTCAAGTGCATAAAAACTTGTTAAAAATGCACAAAAGAAAATCTTAACATTGTTTTAAAAAAATACGTCGTTGGAGCACAGCTCCAGCTGTTAAACTACTTCTTGTAGCTGTTACCAAATTCTCAGGGAGTCATAAAAAAGATATTGGCCTATCTAAAAATTTGATCGTTTGCTTGTTAGGTTGTTAGGGTTTTAAAAATAACTTGCTACTGCTCACCTCGTCTCTCTATGGACAAGACTCCCTGCGAGAATATATTCGTGAGTAAATGTCAAAATGTGAGACACTTCAGTTATATGCCGTATCGATCATGCTGAAGAGCTTTGCAAGTCTGCTAACTGCCGTTTCTGAGAAATGGCTGCAAATCATCAGCAAACATTAGAATCTGCTGCGGATACTTTCAAATTTCAAATTTCAAATTATTTATTGAGTTCAAATTATGAGTACATTCAATATAAGTACAAGTCTTAACCTAACTAGGCTGCCGCCTGTTCCAAGGTAGACAATTTATGTTAATTATCCTAAGAAATCTATAATACTATATTTATATAAATAAACAATATCATACATAATGTAACAGAAATATCTTAATTACCTAATAAAAATTCGTAAGAAAATGTCATGAAAATTGTCAATATTATTTTATTTTAAAACATGATAAAAATTAATATATATTTATATATGTAATAATAAGTATTAATATGTATTAATAATATACAAAATAAATTCACAAAAATTAAAATAAAATTATATTTGGAAATCATCAATTTATATTGCTACATATACTATTATGTTTTTATTATATTCAATTATTTAATAAGGTGTTCAATATCTGCATTTGTATCTGAATTTGTACAAGTAGAATAGATTAAAAATAAGAGGGCACAAGGTAAACCCTTGGGGAATACCCAACCAATCATTAATGAAACGATGTAAACCCGTTGTACTGGAGAAACTGCTGACGATTTTAGAAATAGTCAGCAAAGAAGAAGAGAATCTATTTAGAACATATCAAAAGAGGATTGTTGACAAAATAGAACATTGTTATCGACCCGGTTGAAGACCTTAATGAATCTTCGATAGAACATTATTGTATTGATGTAATAAATAACTTACCAAAAAGCTATTCCAACAACAAAATATCTACTGTAACATAAAATCACTTATTTTCACACAGCTCGCAGTCACTGAAATCACTTTGTCGCACAGGGGAGGCCTAGGGACGGTGTTATTGTCGGGACTGTTGGCGGTGGAATGAGCGACCGTCCCTCTCAAAGTAACGTCGATTTTTATTTTCCGTTTACGTTTTATCAGAAACATGGTAAAAAACTGTATAATATTTTTATATTTGATAAGGTTTTGTAAATAATCCGTTCATAGGATGATGATTCGCAGTAAAATAAAATTAGTAAACGCTACTTGAATAGCAGCGAAGGAAATCCCAGCTTGGATTGGGAAACGCTTATGTTTGAATGAGATATACTTACGGATGTTCACGACTTTCGATTGTGCATGTTAGTTTATGGGTCCCTTTACCGTCGACGAACGATCACTAATCATCCATATATCTCAAAAATCGAGCTTTTTCCTTTTTGCAACACAAAATGCCTCCAATTGAGGCGAATTAAAGCGAAAAAACTAAAATAAAACACTTTGATCACATCGGCAAAAGCCGTTTCATAAATGGAGGATGACGTTTCGAAATAATTCAAAATTTCGGACGTTTCCAACATTTAAAATATGACATTATTAGGCTGCGTTAGTTATCAACGAGCCATTAAATCGAAATAAAAATAAAAAACCTCCATATGCTCAATGAAATGAAAGAAGAAACTTCAATCTTAATTTCTGGCAGAGGAGTTTGTAATAAAGATTGTATAATGTTATCAAAATAGGGTAAACCTATATAAAATTGTATAATATTAAAAAATTGTAAAGAAATATTTTAGAAAACAGTATAATATTGTTATATTTGATAAGGTTTGTAAAGAAATCCGTTTATAGGATGATGTTTTTATTTAAAATAAAATTAGTAAAAGCTACTTAAAAAGTAGCGAAGGAAATCCCAGCTTGTATTGGGAAATGCTTATGTTTGAATGAGATATACTTACGGATGTGCACGACTTTCGACGGTGCAATGTAAGTTTAAAGGTCCTTTTGCAGTCGACTAACGATCACTATTCATCCATATATCTCATAAATAGGGCTTATCCTTATGCAACACAAAATGCCTTCAATTGAGACGAATTAAGCGAAAAAATAAAAAATTCAACTATTGATCACTTCGGCAAAGCCGTTTTCTAAATGAAAGTGACATTACGAAATAATTCAAATTTCGAATGCTACCAACATTTAAAATATGATACAATTGGCTGAGTTTGTTATCAACGAGCCATTAAATCGAATTAAAAATAAAAAAACCTCCATATGCTCAATGAAATGAAAGAAGAAACTTCAATCTTAATTTCTGGCAGAGGAGTTTGTATAAAGATTTAAGTCGCTGCAGATCGTTTATTTCGGCCTGTGTCTTGCCAATTTCCGCGTTTTCCTTTCGCTTTTCCTTCGAAAACGATCGCGGCGATCCCGAGATGTTTAACCACTTACAGCGGTCAAGTTCTGTTGTGCTTAAGAATTTGGAAGAGTGTCCGATTGGGACATCTGATCATACTTATCGATACGATTAAATAGCATATTTTGTTTTTCTGAATATTGTTTTTATTTTTGCAAACTTTCACAGATCTGAAATATAAGTGAAAGTACTTGTTTTACTTTCTCGACCCACCAACCGACGAGGAGGGAAAGTATTGTGTACGCGCATTTTTTTCAAAATGGAGACGGAAATATCCATTTGGTGCCACTCTGAGACCATTTTAAGATAGAAGTCTCTCTGCATGTCTGTATGTCTATTATATGTGGCTGTGTCTGTCGGTGTGTTTGTGTTGCCATGTCGCCCAAACGCTTAATCTGGTTTAGCTGAAATTTGGCATGCTGGCATCATTTGGTCATGCGAAGTGTTGATAAAGTTGTGGTTGAAATCAGTCCACCAGGGGGCGCACTGGTCATATTTCAATCTGGATATATTGCACTTCGAGATTAGAAATGTTGTATATATATAGATTGGGTCAAGATTAGAAGGTCGAAATTACATTAAGCATTTTTGATTGGAATATCTCATATACAAGTTAAACTAATAATATTTATGTTCTGCCATACATTTTACCAAGATATTGACGCCATTTGTTGATGCTTAACCGAACCCCGCCCTTAGCCGAAATCGAGGCGGTCGCAAAGTAACCAAAACCGTATTCGTCCGCCGGCCGAGAAAGGGCGCTCATCAAATTTATTTATGAAATTTATATTCAGAATAAGTTAGTCCTTGGATACTTGCCGGGAAATTATTGAGATGATACAACCGTTTTCTATGAGAATGATGAAGTTAAAATACTTTTGTATGGGGGCGTTGGCAGCACCGATAATATAGTCGAACGCACAACAAGCAAGAAAGCATTCGTATTTTATACAAACTATCGAAAGAAAATGAAATAAATAACACGATCTAATAAGCTTCTAGGTTATGAGGAATAATAATAACTATTAGTGTATACATTTTTTCAATTTTATTATGTTCTTTTCATTACTTAGCTTGTATATAGTTTCATATATATATTTATAACAGTTTAAATGTTCGCCTTAGAACTGGCTATACCCCAGCTAGGTGATATTAATAGGATCACTGGCAACAGTTTTTAGTATATCATGTAATTATTTTTTGATACTGAATTTTTGTCTATGACGTTTTAATTGTACATGTTGTCCCTTTTACTGTATTATTTAGGTGGTGAACGGTTTCGTGCAGCTTGGGCCACAAGATCCACTGTGTTCTCGGATTGGCTCAACTCACGATTCAGCTCCTATTCAAAAGCCTTCTCGTGTGTAAGACTTTCGTATCTCAGGCCCCAAAGCCGGTGGACCGGTTTGTCCAGGCGGGATTGCATCCCGACACCACTGTACGATTTGCGCACCGTGCGGTGACGTCTATCGGTTGTGCATTCTGACTAATTGCTGAAGGAGTCTGGAGACTATGAGAATACACTGTCTCCTAAGCAGCGGGGGTGGATGTTGACCTGCTGTCAAGCCGCTCTTGAAATGACCTTAGGCCACTCGATCCCATGTGGCACTACGGGTAAAGAACGTCCAGGTCCGAGATTAATTCTAATTGAATTACCGCTGTAATACAAGAGGTAGAGGTTGCATAAGCGACTTCGTACCCGTAACCAGTCGGGAGGACAGAGGTATCCTGAAGGTTAATTCCAGGTGGAGATATGCTACCAAAAGTGGTAGTTAAGGGGCCAGGGTGCCCGCTGAGGACCTTTTCTAGTGTCTCGCCATAAGGCGTCGGTCTCTAACGCGCTGCTGGCAAGATAGACAGTAGATTGTTTTTGTCTCTAAGTCTTCTACGCTCATCCCACGGCTGAAAGAATGATTACATATCGTTATACCAGCCTGGGGTGACGGGTTCACCCATTGTAGTCGGCACCGCCCTATTGTAGATTACTGTGAAATACAAAATAAATTAAATATAAAAATAAATAAATAAAATATTTTTTTTCTCTTGTCCATCCTAGAACGGGATAGTCTCAGTTGGGTGACAATCAAATAAGCAAAAGGTTAAGATTTTGCCCTTCGGATCCTGTTATTTTTATAAGCAAAATCAATGTTTTATAGTAATTAATTCTTAAATAAATAAATTGGGAATGTATACTAGCCGAAATTTAAATTAAAGTTTAGTCGTCAATTTCCATAATTTTCGAAAATCATAATTATTCTTAGTTATATTAAACTATAAACCTTTAACTGACCATTAATACATTATGTGTGGTTGAAGCAAGTGTAAGTAAGCTTTTATTTTGATAATGATATGTGGGTAGTGCTCCTTAAGCGCTTAAATAATTTAAGCGACCCTAATTTAGTAAACATAACATTTGTTATCTATATTAACTCGTGACAACTGATAAAGGAATAAAATAATATGCTGATAAAGTAAGAAAACTTAAACCGAAATTGAAAGACAGCCCCGTCGCTGAACAAATAATGATGGTTCATCATAGAAATTCGAACCGCAAAGGAAACCGGAGAAGAAAAAGACCTAATCAAGAATAAAACGAAATCAACGTTTATCGCAATTCACTTAATATAAATTTGGCTCGCAGTCGGCAAATTCTATGGAAAAACAATTTTCTCAGGTTGCTCTGAGGCGGTGTCTGTCATAAATATTATTTATAATTTGAAAGCCAAACGAGAGGCAATAATACAGCAATAAATCAACTGGAAGGTGACGAACACAGAGTTCCCAAAATATTGACATAAATTAATTGATATACAAGGTAATCGCTTCGCAAGGGAAGATTTTTAAATTTATTGTTTGGGTTGAGGTTACAATGTTGAATAAAATTTTGTTCGAAATCCTTGCTAAAACTTCGCATATTTAAATTAAGAATTACCAGCAAATATATTGCTTAACCTATAACAGTGAGGTAATTTGGTTATAACATTGGCAATACTCAATTTTCCAGTGTACGTTGTAAAAGAAAAATCAGTATACTATATTTGGCTGACTTACCACTTGATGACAATACTTTATTATTATGCCTTGATGTGATATGCAAAGGTCCAGATAAATTTGTCCATGAGAGATTCACAATACGCTTTATTTATATGTAGTTCTTTGTTTATTTGGTTCTACACATTATTGTGAATATTCAGAATATTCATTATCATACGACAATCTTTTACAACCAACCCTAATATGTAGTGTTTATTTAACATGTTTGTGTGTTGTAAATGCATTCGATCAATATAATTTATGTTCAATTGTATCAATTTTATGCGATCGAAAAATGATTACCAAGACGGGAATCGAACCCGTTAATGAAAGATCAGGCCACCTAACCACTATGCCACCGGTCCCTGTAGGTCCCTGTAGAATTGCTGCTTACGCCGGCTTTTAACGTCAATAACTCTTCAATCAGTGATGACTGCTACATTCAGTAAATTACATTTTCTACCTACAGAGCTAACAACAAAATTACAAGTATTTTTATAAGAATTACTGTGCGATATCCCGCCTCGTAACTATGCCGTCTGACGGGGATATCAAGCGGGTTGCTGGTGGATCATTTGGTTGCTTGTGCAAAGTTTAGTTGATAGTGGAAGCGTTTGAAAACTTATGATGAGTATTGAGAGGTGAATTATCGATATGGCGATCGCTAATCAAAACTCACGTACCTTGACGGTCATGTAGCTGCAGCAGTGGGATGTGCGCTGCTGATTCCGCTTTTGCGTAGCGCGCACGGCACGATCGAGGGATTCGTGCGGCGTGTCCGGCGCGTCGCGTGCGCTGATCCAAGTATATGTCGCGTGCGACGCGCTGTTTCCTGTGGGGTGCAGTCGTAACACTCGCGTAGGATCGCTTGTGCCTTTTACAACGAATCCGAGTCCGCGATTCCGAGACAATAAACGAGGTTTTTGTCTAAGTCGGCGAGGCCGTGACAGCGGTCGAAAATCGTTGCTACCGTTCGAATTGACAGACTGACCCGCCGCCCGTTCGAAAGCGGGCGATGTTGCCAACTGCCAGGTTTTTGTGAGTTGACAGCTCTCACCAATCGATAATTAAATTATGCAAAATATAATATTAAAATGAATTCGAATTTATCAATAACAATATCGAACAATTACTATTATGCTATGAAAATGGCATTGATTTTAAAAGTTGTATTGGAAAAGTTATAGTTTTTGCTCATATATCGCAAAATACTATCCGTACTAATAAGGACAATTTTTAAAAAATATATGGGATTTTGTTTAATTTTTAAGTAATAGCAGTTTAAAAATTGCACAAGTGGCCGTTTTCTATTAACTCGATAAACTCGAGTGGTTACTTCTCAGGCGCCTTTTTAGATATATTCATGGTATCCTATATAATAAATAGGATGGGTGTTTTAATTCGGCACATGAAACTCGAATTTTAGTGACACGGATGCCTACGAAAGCTACGCCAGTAGAATTGCTTTTATTCAAAGAAACCCATAATGAATTATATATGGCACCCATATATAATGCATTAGTATGTTCATTCATAATTACCAGTTTATTAGAAAAATAATTTCGTGTCGTTGTCTTTCTTATATAAAGTCTCGCATAGAGATGATTTCATTTTATTTTATAAGTCGCTTCCGGTTTATTAACTTTATCAGTTGACGTTTTCAACGTTTTATAAAATGAATGAAATCGTTCTCTTCGCAAAACATATACAAATTCCGCCGCATTTAAGATAATACGGATTGAAATATAACCATTTTGATACCACGGAAATACTACAACTTAATACAGGGGTGAATTAAAAACCCATATTATGGTATGGGTTTTTTGATGCCACAATAATTATTTGGCTAGAGACAGTTATGCTAACAAATTGTCTCAACGACTTAGATAATTTCAGATGTTTAAATTTCACTCATACCAATTCTAAATCCTAACCTAATTTCTTAGATGTTGATGTAACATTTTCCTATGGTACAAATAAAAACCGCAATCCATATGAAACCTAATAATTAAAATAAAATACCCACACTTGACATCTGTCATCCTTCTTACACGACTACCCAACAAAAAAGGAGTTGAATGTCTTCTATGTATATTTTCCGTTTTTTATTCCACCATTTTTTACCATTTAATTGTTTAATTGTTTTTCAGAATTCACTGTAAACTTATTTCTAAAATTTTTAATTTTTGTTTTGATAATTTTTAAGGATATTAATTTTTGTACTGATAATTTTGACAATTTTGTAAATCATGAGATACGGCACATACGCAATTATAAATTAAGCATGCGGAGTACTAATATAATATTATTATAGCGATAGCCATGTAATATTAGAGGATTGTTTGTGTACCTTTTATAGTAATAAATAAATAAATAAATAGCTTCCAATTGCTTGAACCGATTTAGAGGCATGTGGTATTGTAAAAATCGTTATATTACCTCGAATGTCATAGGGAAAATCAACTCCCCAAATATCAAGTACGTATATTTCTAAATATCCAAATGTCAATAAATCAACATTCCGGAAATATACATCTATATGTACAAATATTTTATAAAATATTTAATAAATAAAATACAAATTTGCACAAATATATTATTAAAAAAAACGTAAAAAAATAATTACCTATATAAACAATAGTTCACTTTTTGTAACGGCAGTTGTGTTTTTTATTCTTTTTATTATATTTACTTGTTACACTATAATATCGAATCCCTATTCAATGTCCATTCGCGATCACCGTTTGGTCAATAACAAAGAAAATTGAGACAAATATCTCAAAAAACTAAAAAAAAAACCGCTGGAAATAAAAAAATACACTATTTCTCCATCTACATATCTCCTCTATCATTAGTATCTGACGGTTCCGTGCAGCTTGGGCCTGGTGACCTGTTTGTCATTTTGGGTCGGATCAACTCACGCTTTAACTCCCATCCGATAGCTTCCTCGAAGACGGACTAACTTGAAAAGGAGTCTGTGTACTCTGTCACGGCTATGTCATGGACAGGTGAGGTCGGATCCAATTTGGTGGGACACGTCGGGCGACAATGAGTGGTTTGTGTATCGTGCGGGGGAGGGGGGGGGGGGTGGAAATTCCTTCCAGCTGCCTTGAAACGATTCGTTGGCCACCCGATCCCGTTTAGGTTGATGGTCAAAGGGTGCCACAGTCCCCGATAAATTGGAGTTTAATTACCGCTAACGTTAGGTAGGCAAATAAAGGTGATTAATAAAGTTTTTTTTTGTTTCATGAAAAATACCGTATTTTTCGACGGTCTATTTGATTTTACAAAGGTCGGAAAGAGATTCGAATATATAACATATTGAGATATCAACCACAACGGGCGAACCCGTCACCGCAGGACGTTTTAACGATTCATCGTTCTATCGACCGTGCAGTGAGCGTAGAAGACTTTGGACATAACAAATCCGACGTCTAGCTACGCCACAACCCGTTAGAGACCAACGCCTTACCGCGAGTAGCCAGGTATGTTACCTGGCGGGCGGCACTCGCGCCCTAACTACCAATTGTGACCAGATTTCTCCGGTCTCTCGATTGGTTCCGAATTCGAGGTCGCTTGCGCGGTCCTCTCCCTTACGAAGCGGTGAAACGGAGTGTACCGAATCTATCGCGGACCAAGGCGTCCTTTGCCCGACTCTGAACCGCGATCGGATGGCCAATGGTCATTTCAAGAGCAGTCGCCGTAAGATAGACAACTACCCCCGCTCTATAGGAAACAATACAGTTCCCAGACTCCCCCGATTGTTAGTCGGAGAGCACAATCGATTGGCTTGCGCCGCTCGGTGCGCAGACCGTCCAGGAGCGCCAGAGGATTGTTCCCAGGGGAGACTGGTTGACCCAGTGTCCTACCTAGGCTCGCACCCCATGCGTGTTTATTTAATTTTATTTAAGTTTATTTAATTTTATTCTTCTGTGCCAACCCTAACAAAGTAGGTAAAAATTGTGTACGCTCTTCAGAAGCTTTGCCTCTGTTCCGTGTATTTACCCTGTGGTGCGGCGCCGCAACGTTACTACGACGCCGCAATGGGCGAATAGTGTTGTAGTTAACTGTACGTTGAACTAGTGAACTGAGGTAGTCATTGCCAATATCTTCTTCGTTGGTACTCATTTAATTCTCAGATTGAAAATTAACTTAGATTAAAAATTAACAAAAATACGTCAAAACAAATGAAACAGGCAAGCATGTACCCTCCTTCGACTGCACTTGACAACTGAGCGGTGCCGCTCCGGCGTATATCACCGGTTTTCATGCGGTGCTACGCCGGAACGCACCGTGTGACATACGATGGATATTTGTACATATATAGGACGCCGCAGCGGCACCGCTCAGGCGCTGCGCAGCAGCCGTGCCGCATCGTGTGGCCCGGGCCAAGAAAATCTCGAAAATGCAAAATGAGATGTCTCTGAGTAGTGTTATATAAGTGGATGATTTGTAATAACACTACTGGATGATTTGTAATACTGTAGGTGGTAACTGCTGTAAATTTTTAATTAGTAATGAAATCATAAAAGTTATTTTTTATTAGTGCCTTCTAATATATTTTTTTTAACGTAATATTTTGTAATGTAATATATTACATATTATTACGCTGCTATGTAGATATTTATGTAGGTAAATATGTTCCTAATATGTGTTTATTTGACGATTTCACCCATAATGTATCTACCTATTGATTATTGTTGATACATAGTTTTTTTTTGAAAAATAAAAATGATTATGGTTATACGTTCGTTAGTTATGAGGCCTTATGATATTTTCCAAAATATGATCCAAGATATAATATTTCAAGATAAATTTCAAGAGCCCATTTTTATAGGCAGCGTAGGTAGATATTAAATAAGACGTAAAACAATGTAATATTCATATGGAGTGTCCATCGAGGATAATGGCGAAAATGGATAAAAGGTCTTGCTAACACAAACAAAATGCTTCTAATATGTAATTTTACAAGTATTCCATTAAAACATTACTTATCTGCACTCTTACGTATTGTTATTAAAATAAACAAATAAAATAATGAAACTCGTAAAATCGACAAAGAAACGTCAATATTATTATTATGCTGTTATTCATTACTTTGGTTATATTTTGGATTATTCTTAGCGATTTATGAAACTTTTATTTTATTTTTGTAAATATATTTTGACTATTATTGATGATATTATAAAAATTCGGTTACATTTAAAAATAAATTCAATAGTTTATTGACAACTTTTATTACATATTTAGGTACAATAATGCTTAATAGGTTACTCGAGATGATAATAATTTAAATAAATTGTCTACATTAGAACAGGCAACAGCCAAGTTAGGTTTTGATTATTGTAAATTTAAAAGGAATAAATTAATTTGAATTGAATTCAATAAGAGGGTTGGTTTATACCATCTATTAAGCCCCGTATTTTACCTACTAAATGGTGTGTTTTTAGGGCCCATCTTCCTCTGATCCTCGCCGTCACGCCCTGATTCGTAGATGCGGACGTGTTTAATCCTCGCCGACCACTCCGCGGGCCACCAGCGTAAATTACAATTAAGCATACCCTAATTTTACCCGCCATAATCACACCATCCCTTGTCAGTTGGCCATTCCTAGTCGTTTGAGCGGACCGACTGGCATTAAAATATTACACCTCTCTTGTTATGAGGCCGTGAGCCACTCTGGATACTGAACAGTCACCTTTCTTGTAATCTGACAAATATTATCAGGCATATTCTTCAAAAAATGAAGATCCAAAAAATATCGACCCTATGTGCGCCTCTTTTAATAACTAAATAAAAATATATTTTAGGCTTAATGGGAGTAAGCAAGTTCTAAAACCATCCCGAGTTTCATGCTGATAGCTTTAAAAGTAACGGATATAACGACGGATCCAGACAGGCAGACGGATATACGACGGAGAGTCTCACCAAGAGCCTAAAAACTAAAAATGTAAGCAGGAAAAATATTAGACGGCACAACGTCCCCTTACCTAACCTAGATAGCATATATACTGTATTGGATATTGCGGCGGTGTCGACTACAGCGAGCGAACCCGTCACCTCAGGCTGGTATAACGATACGTGATCGTTCTTTAAGCCATGGGATGAACGTAGAAGACTTAGAGACAAGACAATCTACTGTCTAGCTCCGCAAACGAGCCCGTCAGAGGCCAACGCCTTACGGCGAGGCACCGTGAAAGGTACCCAGCGGGCAGTCCCGCCCCTTGACTACCAGTTTGAAAGGATATCTCCGTCTGGAATTAGCCTTCAGGATACCTCCTGCCCCCTGACCGGTTACAGGTTCGAGATCGCTTGCACGGTCCTCTCCCTTATGAAGCGGTGACTCTATCGCGGACCATTGCATCCTTTGCCCGGCTTATTCACCCGAGATCGGGTAGCCTAATGGTCATATAAACAACAGTTGCCATACGGTTGTTAACCGTACGGCAATTTTATGCAATCGTAAAAAATATGATTTTGTTATGAAATTCACGAAATAGAAGGAGAAATTAAAAATTTAGCAGAAACGTTGAATGTATATTTTAAACATTACCTACACAAAAAAGTTGTTATTTAGTCATTAAATAAATCTCGAGTCTTTACTGTTATGTTCTTTATATATCCGTACAAAGAGTAAAAGAGATTCCAATGAGGTTGTAAACAAACTCCTACTTTTGTCGTCAAATTTTATGACGTCATCGTCATGCTTCTTTTATGATCTCCTCTCATACTCGATGGAAGTTTTACTCCGAAACAACGAGAGTTAGGATATTCCGTGCTTTTAAAGTAGAAAATATTATATTTTCATAAAAATGAAATGAGATTTTATTGGAATATAAGTAATTTAAGAGGAGAGAGAGGTATAAATTTAATACGTGTATATATATATATATATATATATATATACATTATTTTATTTATTGCCCTTTCATTATTTTATCATTTCATTTATTTAGTAATAAACATAATTTCAATTTGAAAATATATATATCTATATATATATATATATATATATATATATATATATATATATATATATATATATATATATATATATATATATATATATATATATATATATATATATATATATATATATATATATATATATATATATATATATATATATATATATATATATATATATATATATATATATATATATGTATATGTATATGTATATGTATATGAATATGTATATATATATATATATATATATATATATATATATATATAAAGGATGACACTTTGATGAAAAAATTAAAATAATAAAAGACACTTACATAGCTGGATTTCGAAATGTCATTCCGCATTTAAGAGACGATTGATTGTGATTTTTTTCATTGTTTTTTGCTTAAATTTGTCTTTAATAAAGACATTTTATTTTGGTTTGCAAAAGGATACGCTTTGTTTTTGAGATGTGGATGAAGGGTGATCGTTCGCTAGCGATAAAGGGATCCCATTAAACCTACAGTGTACCGTCGAAAGTGGTACTCATCCAAGAATACATCTCGTTTAAACAATAAGCATTTCCCAGTCCAGTCCGGGAAAACCTTCCAGGTATGGAAGTGGCTTTTATTATTTTTATTTTTTCATCAAAGTGTCATCCTTTAAACGAATTCTTTAAAAAAGATTTTACAAAAAACCAATCAAATATATATATATATATATATATATATATATATATATATATATATATATATATATATATATATATATATATATATATATATATATATATATATATATATATATATATATATATATATATATATATATATATATATATATATATATATATATATATATATATATATATATATATATATATATATAGATATATATATATATATATATATATATATATATATATATATATATATATATATATGATTGTAAATGTGTAAATTATTATTTTTTCAAATTGAAATTATGTTTATTACTAAATAAATGAAATGATAAAATAATGAAAGGGCACTTATCTGGTCTGTGGTGACCAGGAGTGACTCCACGCCTTATTCTTCTCTTCCTTCAGCGCTTGCTAGGTGTTTCCTGCTGTGGTATTGGAACTTGATTAAAATGGTAGCGGCAACACAACAATGCGAGACGAGAATGAATGCTGGAAAATAATAGGCGATTAGTGTATATATATATATATATACATTATTTTATATATATATATATATATTGACATATCTTGACGACGGCTGAGCCGAAATATTGATATACATTTTATAACAATCATTAATATTTAAGAAACACTAATCGCCTATTATTTTCCAGCATTCATTCTCGTCTCGCATTGTTGTGTTGCCGCTACCATTTTAATCAAGTTCCAATACCACAGCAGGAAACACCTAGCAAGCGCTGAAGGAAGAGAAGAATAAGGCGTGGAGTCACTCCTGGTCACCACAGACCAGATAAGTGCCCTTTCATTATTTTATCATTTCATTTATTTATATATATATATATATATATATATATATATATATATATATATATATATATATATATATATATATATATATATATATATATATATATATATATATATATATATATATATATATATATATATATATATATATATATATATATATATATATATATATATATATGATAAGGTTTGTAAAGAAATCCGTTTATAGGATGATGTTTTTATTTATATATATATATATATATATATATATATATATATATATATATATATATATATATATATATATATATATATATATATATATATATATATATATATATATATATATATATATATATATATATATATATATATATATATATATATATATATATATATATATATATATATATATATATATATATATATATATATATATATATATATATATATATATATATATATATATATATATATATATATATATATATATATATATATATATATATATATATATATATATATATATATATGTATATATATATATATAATATTTGATTGGTTTTGTGTAAAATTTCTTTTTTTAAAGAATTCGTTTAAAGGATGACACTTTGATGAAAAAATAAAAATAATAAAAGCCACTTACATAGCTGGAAGGTTTTCCCGGATTGGATTGGGAAATGCTTATTTTAAATGAGATGTATGCCTGGATGAGCACCACTTTTGACAGCGCAATGTAGGTTTAATGGGATCCCTTTATCGCTAGCGAACGATCGCCCTTCATCCACATCTCAAAAACAAAGCGTATCCTTTTGCAAACCAAAATAAAATGTCTTTATTAAAGACAAAGTAAAGCAAAAACAATGAAAAAAATCACAATGAATCGTCTGGTAAATGCGGAATGACATACCGAAAATTCGATTTGAAATTCGAATATATCCACTCTTTAAAAGGACGATATACCATTGCTGGGCTCGCTATCAGCCAGCCATTAAATGAAAATAAAAATAAAATACTTCATTTGCTCGTTGCCATGAAATAAGATATAAATCGTAATTTCTGGTCGAGAAGTTTATACTTAAGGCTATATGATATTTACAAGAGTTTAAAACATAATATAAAATTGTATAATATTGTTGATATTTGATTGGTTTTGTGTAAAATTTATTTTTTTAAAGAATTCGTTTAAAGGATGACACTTTGATGAAAAAATAAAAATAATAAAAGCCACTTACATAGCTGGAAGGTTTTCCCGGACTGGATTGGGAAATGCTTATTTTAAATGACATGTATGCCTGGATGAGCACCACTTTCGACAGTGCAATGTAGGTTTAATGGGATCCCTTTATCGCTAGCGAACGATCGCCCTTCATCCACATCTCAAAAACAAAGCGTATCCTTTTGCAAACCAAAATAAAATGTCTTTATTAAAGACAAATTAAAGCAAAAACAATTAAAAAAAATCACAATGAATCGTCTGGTAAATGCGGAATGACATACGGAAAATTCGATTTGAAATTCGAATATATCCACTCTTTAAAAGGACGATATACCATTGCTGGGCTCGCTATCAGCCAGCCATTAAATGAAAATAAAAATAAAATACTTCATTTGCTCGTTGCCATGAAATAAGATATAAATCGTAATTTCGGGTCGAGAAGTTTATACTTAAGGCTATATGATATTTACAAGAGTTCAAAACATAAGATAAAATTGTATAATATTGTTAATATTTGATTGGTTTTTTGTAAAACTTCTTTTTTTAAGAATTCGTTTAAAGGATGACACTTCGATGAAAAAATAAAAATAATAAAAGCCACTTACATAGCTGGAAGGATAGAATAGAATTCAAATTCCACTTACATAGAATTCTAAAAAAAGAAATTTTACAAAAAACAATCAAATATTAAGAGGGTGCTGCACGAAATTTCTCAAATTAGGGTCTAGCGTTTTAGTTATTCCGCTAAAACTACGCCAATAAAAGCAGTGTGAGATAATAAATTTGGCAATAGTTTTCGTAGTTTTATATAAAAAGCCGTGTGATCAATTTGTTTGCCGAAGTGATCAATTTGTTTAATTTTTGATTTTTTCGCTTTACTTCGTCTCAATTGGAGGCATTTTGTGTTGCAAAAGGATTAGCTTGATTTTTGAGATATATGGATGAATAGTGATCGTTAGTCCGTTAGACCTTTAAACTTACAATGCACAGTCGAAAGTCGTGCACATCCGTAAGTATATCTCATTCAAATAATAGCATTTCCCGATCCAAGCTGGTTTTTCCTTCGCTGCTTTTTAAGTAGCATTTAATAATTTTATTTTAAATAAAAACATCATCCTATAAACGGATTTCTTTAAAAAACTTATCAAATATAAAAATATTATACTGTTTTCTACGATGTTTTTTTATATATTTTTTAATAATTTACAATTTTATACTGGTTTACCGTATTTTGATAACATTATACAGCCCTTATTATAAACTTCTCTGCCAGAAATTAAGATTGAAGTTTCTTCTTTCATTTCTTTAAGCATATGGAGTCTTTTTTATTTTTATTTCGATTTAATGGCTCGTTGATAACAAACTCAGCCAATTGTATCATATTTTAAATGCTGGTAGCATTCGAAATTTGAATTATTTCGGTATGTCACCTTCATTTATGTCACGGCTTTGCCAAAGTGATCAATTTGTTTAATTTTTGATTTTTTCGCTTTAATTCGTCTCAATTGGAGGCATTTTATGTTTTAAAAGGATTAGCTTGATTTTTGAGATATATGGATGAATAGTGATCGTTAGTCGACTGCAAAAGGACCTGTAAACATACAATGCACAGTCGAAAGTCGTGCACATCCGTAAGTATATCTCATTCAAACGTAAGCATTTCCCAATACAAGCTGGGATTTCCTATATATATATAAAAAAAAGAATATTATCTAAGAATATTATCGTAAGCTTATCATAAGCTAAGAATATTATCGTAAATATAACATTAAAACTTAAGAAATTATTAGATAGGCACCCAAATGAATAAAAAAAAGGCAAAGAAGAAGACGCTAAAAAATACAAAGGAAATATAATAAAATACAGAGATATGTAGTTAACCACATTACAAAGAAAAAGCATTATCACTGTTGATTTTAATCATTACAAGAGTAATGCGCCCGAAGGTTGACTACTAAGGGAGACTGGGCCGCAGGCCAGCGTCCTACCCTGGCTCTCACTTCTGCGTGGAGGCCACCGGATGGGTGTTGACTCGTGCGTTTGACCGACCCTATACAACTGGGTCTTAGTGGCCAAACTGCAACAGGGCCCATTAGCTCCCAAATATAGGAGGAACAGTGTGTTGCCCAAACAAGATCCCTGTGGTATGCCTATCGCTATCTCGCTCGCTATCTCGCGCCCTACTCGTTAATAGCAGTACTGGTCTATGCTTATTTAATTGTGCAGTCAATCAATGGCGTATACTGGCGAAATAAATACTCCCTAAAGCTGATTCCGAAATAATACTCCTTAAAGTGCCGAATAAATACTCCAAAATTAAAACAAATAAAAAAACGTTTTTGACCCCAATGGAAAAGGTTCCTAATAATCATAATGTGGTTTTCTGCAGCAATACAAATAGTTAGCATTTTAATAGTCTCATTATCTCGCTGGAAGTTTTCATTAGATTTTAATGAAATGGAAAAGATGGCGTTTTTCATCTAATAACGTAATAACAGTTGCCTATTGTTCTCTTCGTGCTGAGTACTTTTTGTGCTGCAGCTATAGTTAACTGGTTTCAATGTTGAGTTGTTATTTTCATTCTAAATAGGATGCGTTGCTTTGTATTTTTTGAGATTAAAAGGGTGTGTCACTGTGTCAGAGGTCTTTCTTGAATTGCATTGTTATTCAAATACAAGCGCTCGACGGTTTATTCAATGCTTGGTTTGTACGACGCCAAAATAACCGAAAACGACCCTTGGGTCTTTAAAATCAGCACGAGAATAATCATTTTGGTTTATTAGCGGCCATCTTGGAAAATTGCCCCCATTTCGAGTCCGCTGGGCCAAATATGTCGGAGCGGCAGGTCAAATCGACTATTTTGGTCTAATGAACACACGTGTGCAAAAGGATTTGCTTTTATCACAATTTACAGTATTCTTCCAAAATATGAGACGAACCGCTTCCACTATCAGGATAGCAGATACTTTATGATTATGAGTAAAGAAATAAAAATGGATAATGCTTAAAACAACTATACCATTGTTATTCTCATCAGTACGAGGATAAAATGTATGTCGAGAAGGATAAAAAACAGTAATTATTATAGGTATAACTAGCTACACCAAAATTTTAATTATTTCAAAAAGCAGTAACCTTCATAAATAAACTACTTCCGACGGAAAGAAGGTACAGATAGATTTCGTAGCTTAATGTGATTATATATTTTTGAACAACTTCAAATATGTAATTAAAATTAATAAAGAAATAAATTAATGAATGCCACTTTTAAACAGTCTCGAAGAGGAGTTTTGTGGATTTCACTCTGTGCTCCCCGGGATTCGCCCGTTGGATGAACAATTGGAAAGTTCACGAGCACCTTTCTTCTTCGGACCGCAGACTGGTGACATTTGGCATCGGCCGTCGCGTTCCCCCCACGCCAAAATCCGAGTGGCGATACCGAACCGGCGACATTAACTGGGACCGGTTTGGTGAAGTCCTGTGCGAGAATCTTGAGGCCTTTCCATCGCCTTCTAGTAGTACCTCAGAGGACTTATGATCGAGTCTTCCTGTGATGCCGTAGTAGGGCGGAAGAAACCCCGCGGTGGTTTCGCGGCCCCGTGGTGGTCTTCCGAACTCTGCGATAATTTTAAATTTAATATTTTAAATAATGTAACGTAGCGATTGAAAATTAATGTGATTGAAAATTGTTATTTTTGTGATGTGACGCAATGATGAGATGTAAATTTTCTACTGATCGATCAGGGTGAACAATGTATGAGATGAAGTTAAAATAAAGGAAAAATAAAAAATCTGAAGTTTCATTTTTTTAAAACTCTCTCTATACTATTGAATATCTATGATATTGAACATTTTCAAAACCTATTTGATTTTAAAATGTTTTTCAAAGAATTTTATTTTTCTATGGTTTTAAAAGATTTCTAAGTATTCTGTAGTTTTGAATATTTTCAAAGACTATTTGATTTTAAAATGATTTTCAAATTATTTTATTTTTCTAATGTTTAAAAATATTTCAAAGTATTCTATAGTTTTGAATATTTTCAAAAACTATTAGATTTTAAAATGATTTTCAAATTATTTTAATTTTCTATGGTTTCAAAATATTTTTAAGTATTCTATAGTTTTGAATATTTTCAAAGACTATTTGATTTTAAAATGATTTTAAAATGATTTTATTTTTCTATGGTTTCAAAATATTTCAAAGTATTCTATAGTTTTGAATATTTTCAAAAACTATTAGATTTTAAATTGATTTTTAAATTATTTTAATTTTCTACTGTTTCAAAATATTTCTAAGTATTCTATAGTTTTGAATATTTTCAAAGACTTTGATTTTAAAATGATTTTCAAATTATTTTATTTTTCTATAGTTTCAAAATATTTCAAAGTATTCTATAGTTTTGAATATTTTCAAAGACTATTTGATTTTAAAATTCCCGTGCTTTTTCTGGTTTAAATGACTTGTCGCAACCTTAAATCAGTGCATATCCTATCAATGCTCTTTGTAAGCTAAATATCTTACAGCCAATCACTTATTTTCAACTTACGAAAATGTTACATCTGCATGCCGAAATGTCCTTCGTTGCTCACTCCTGATGGTGAAACTGCTTTTCAAAATCGATATTCTACCTGTACATGTTTTATGCGTCTTTCAGTATTTTTTTTATTGAATTTCAGGTTTTTCACGGAAATTAACTAAACTATTCGAGATTACAAGTTTCGAATAGTGGTCCCTTCAGAAAATATTTTCAATTATTTTACGCTTATTGGAGTCGATCTATTTTTTATATAATGAGCGCCGATCGAATCTTGGCGTTTAAAACTATCTCATTTTCTTATATCTCGGACTGAAAACAACATCGCTTTCTCATGTCTTTAGACTGAAATTTCCCGCTGATTCTATGGCGTTTCTCAAAAAACGAAATATGTTTTCTTGCGCTTCCCCATTAACTAAAATACATGTAGAGTATTATAATAACTTATAACAAAGATGCCATAAACATCCATTAAAAAAAAACAAATATAAAAAATAAAATACTTACTGTTGTTTGCTTTTTCGTGACGATGCGTGACAACGCGGTACTGCGGTGTAGAAGAATAACATATTACGTGAGCGGGAACTGATAAGAGCTAACCGAAAAAGACGTGCTCTCACTTCCAATAGCAGCAGGGAAGTGAATCTATTTCATAGCGCGCCTGTGTATTTATTAACGCGGCTAGCCCATACAAAAAATGTATGGAGAATCTGATACCTGATTTTCTGGGATTTATTGTATAAAATCCTATTACAATAATTGAAATTTAAATATTTTATAGTGAAGATACGTCATTTAACTTTCTTTCATAATAATTTGTAATTCAAATTAGTTATTTATTGTATTTAATGTAATTGTAATATTTTTTTGTAGCGCTGTATGTTTTCCCTGTTAAATAATTAAATAAATAAATAATTATTTTCCCAGTGAGGACTAAAACCCCGCGCCCATTTTTGTATATTTTCTCGGGTGTTTTTATATAAAACTACGCAAACTATTGCCAAATTTATTATCTCACACTGCTTTTATTGGCGTAGTTTTAGCGGAATAACTAAAACGCTAGACCCTAATTTGAGAAATTTCGTGCAGCACCCTCTTAATATTTGATTGTTTTTTTGTAAAATTTCTTTTTTTAGAATTCTATGTAAGTGGAATTTGAATTCTATTCTATCCTTCCAGCTATGTAAGTGGCTTTTATTATTTTTATTTTTTCATCGAAGTGTCATCCTTTAAACGAATTCTTAAAAAAAGAAATTTTACAAAAAACCAATCAAATATTAACAATATTATACAATTTTATCTTATGTTTTGAACTCTTGTAAATATCATATAGCCTTAAGTATAAACTTCTCGACCCGAAATTACGATTTATATCTTATTTCATGGCAACGAGCAAATGAAGTATTTTATTTTTATTTTCATTTAATGGCTGGCTGATAGCGAGCCCAGCAATGGTATATCGTTCTTTTAAAGAGTGGATATATTCGAATTTCAAATCGAATTTTCGGTATGTCATTCCGCATTTAAGAGACGAGTCATTGTGATTTTTTTCATTGTTTTTGCTTTAATTTGTCTTTAATAAAGACATTTTATTTTGGTTTGCAAAAGGCTACGCTTTGTTTTTGAGATGTGGATGAAGGGCGATCGTTCGCTAGCGATAAAGGGATCCCATTAAACCTACATTGCACTGTCGAAAGTGGTGCTCATCCAGGCATACATCTCATTTAAAATAA
This sequence comes from Micropterix aruncella, assembly GCA_944548615.1. Taxonomy (NCBI): domain Eukaryota; kingdom Metazoa; phylum Arthropoda; class Insecta; order Lepidoptera; family Micropterigidae; genus Micropterix; species Micropterix aruncella. The sequence continues at coordinate 15,844,942 of OX155964.1, read as the reverse complement.
GCATTTCCCAATTGAAATAAATGTCAAATAGGTATATATAGAAATATAATTTAAGTATAAAAATTCCGTGGCATTTATTGATGAGCCTTCTTTTTAATCGTTCTCGTAGCGTCATCTGCAGATCGAACGCTCGTCGTCGCCTGCAGACAACTTTACAATAAGAGTAATAGAAACTAGGATCCGAACATGATTCTCATTAAAAAGCTTTTACAATAATTGAAAAGTATCCCTCTGAAATGTCTGTGCATTAATGACGAAAGTATTGATCGAGACCGATGGCCGTCCAAATAATATAAAAATAGATAAAATTTTAACAAAATAAAAACTGACTCCATTTTTTTTAATAAGTGCAGCAGCCATGTCATGTCTTAGAATGGGCTGTCATATTGAATGCGTATACACAATTTTGTGTCTGTGCTGATGACCGTTAAGGAGTTCCCTCGTTGGAAGCCAACCCTGGGTGCCGCAGTCCGGTCTTGGTCAAACTTAGAACGGGTTGTCGTAATTGAAAGCATATTCAAAATTTCGTGTCTGTGCTGTTGACCGTTGAGGAGCCCCCTCGTCGGGAGTCAACCCTGGTTCAGCAGCCATTTCACGGTGAAACTTACAACGGGCTATCGTAACTAAATGAGTATACAAAATTTCGTGTCTGTGCTGTTGATCGTTAAGGGGTCCCCTCGTCGGGAGCCAACCCAGGATGTACAATCTGGTCATGCTTACCATTAAAAAATGCATTGTCATCGAAATTGAACCAACATGTAAATTTTCAACTTTATATGATAATATTTGAGGAGTTCCCTCAATTCCTCATGGATCCTATCATAAGAACAGGATTTTGATAAAACTGGGACCAATCTGAAAGTATATACTTTCAAATAAAAAAGGATTTTTTTAAATCGGTTTATAAATGGCACAGTTCTCCAGTAAAAAAACATTAAAAAAAAGTTCAACCGAATTAATAAACTCCTCCTTTTTTGAAGTCGGTTAAAAATACAATTTTGTTCCAATTATGTACCTACGTAAGTTTTCTATGTGATCTCAATAATAATATGAATAGAATAACCTTTTTATAGAAGATGTTGAGAAGATTTTTTTCGCCCTTAAGGGTCGACACCATGTAAACCCGAAAGACATCAATTCGTAATATTACAATTGCTAAAATATTACAAAAGATATATCTTTAAATTATGATATAACAGATAGATAGATAAAGGTATACGGTACATTTTGATTAAAATCTCGTGTTAGTAAAGTACGAAATAATATCAGACTGACAAAACCAAAATCAATGAAAAAGTTCAAAGATCGCCAGGACGCAACATGTATCTCGCAAAGTCGAAACCTACAAAGCGTGCGTGATACATTACATTGTTTCTACAATTCTAAATATAAAAAAGGGTCAACAATGGGTATGTTGTGTAAAAAAGTTTTCAGGTATATTTAAATTAGTATTTTTAAAGATATCTATTGATAAAAACCCAACGATTTTTAACTGCTTTTTGAATAATAACCCAAAGGTAGGGCGGTTAAATAAAAGATTTGTCGATAAACGTAATAAATTTAATTTAAAAGATTTTTAATAAGTCGGAAATCCTTTAAATAAATAGAAACCATTTCAGTGTCGATATAAAAAACAGTATTTTTCACATAATTATACTAACAACCTATTGAAATCTGAAAAAAATTGTAACTTTTTAGATGGGTCGTCGTACGGAGGCTACTAATATATCCAAAAAGCCCTTTAGACTCATTTTTATTGATATATCTCCGCTTATTATTCATAACATATGTTTTACGGTTATTGAATATAAATTTTAATAACATGAAACCTTCAAATGGTAGAAAAAATCGTGTAAAATTTTCTGCCACACCGCAGAACATCATGACGTACATTATCATGAAAAGGAAGCAAGCAAAATAAACGGCGTTAGCTCCACCAAAGTCGCATAAATGATTACAATCTTAATTACGGCGAATATATTTTTTGCACATTCTAATTAATCTGTTCCAAAAAAACTTGAGGTGCGTTGGGCCTTTAAATTCCGTCCTATCTGACTGGTGTCTCTACATCTCAGGTACGACAATAATAAATATATTATTCTACTGCTTTAATAGGGAGGGGGGTCGGGAGCGGAAAACCCGAGATTCGCCACTGGCGGCGCAGGCTCTAGCTACGCCACTGCCTTTGCAAAAACTTGAGGTCCGTTGGGCCTTTAAATTCCGTCCTATCTGACTGGTTTCTCTATGTATCAGATACGACAATAATATTTTCAATTTTTTACTGCTTTAATGGGGAGGGAGGGTGGGGAGCGAAAAACCCGAGAATCGTCACGGGCGGCACAGGCTCTAGCTATGACACTACCTTTGTAAAAACTTGTGGCGCGCTCTCGAGTACTATTCTCGACTGCGTAACTTGAGTAACCACACCCCCGCTATCTCTGTAATAGCCATATTCGATGCCCTGGTATCCACTCCAATTCAAAAAACAATTTTAATCACTTACCTACTTATTTGAAGTTATGTACATTTTCGAGTATTCCTGAATCAGGTCGACAAGTCGTATCTAGTTTACACATTCGAGAGTATTCAGTATACGAGACTTTTAAGTTAAATGCGTTTAGAAGGGTTTCGGTGTTTAGTCGGATTGATGCTCCTTGGATATCGATAGGTAAGAGAATGTTTAGTGTGCCTTTTAAATCCGACAAAGCGTTGACGCGACTGTCTACAGTCGTTTACAGTTCAGAGTGGCGACACACAACCTTCTCTACTGGGTGAAATTGACGCAAATGAATCACAAACACATTTTGTTTTGAATCACAAGAACTCCTAATTACGTGGATACCCACGTTGAACATCCTCTTTTCTCTCTAATACTCAGTGTAAGGCATTGCAGCTGGCTTTTCCTTACAGTTTAGGTCAAAGTCTAAATTTTAGAGGAATAGTCTTACATTATAGACCAGATTATAGACTAGACTATAGAATAGATTATAGACTAATAATTATTTAGATTTAAACGTAATTTAGATTATAAACTTAAAATATATTTGTTAGTTAAGTCAGAAATAAGTCAAAGGAAAAAACAAATATAATCAAGGCTCTTAAATCATATAACAAAATTAATACATACATTGACAATAAAATAATTATGTTAAAAAAATAATATTAAATGTAAAAAATAAAATAAAATAAGCACTTAAAATTTGGTAGTCACAGAACTTACTAGCCCCCACCTAGCCCAAGAGTCATTTGATATGTAGTTATTAATGGCGGCCAATAGGGTTTTTTTTCACGACTGCCAGCAAAAAAAGAGTATTATGTGTTCAGGGTGCATTTATGTATGTTTTAGGTTTCTTTATTCCACTATAACTTGATGCACTACACCCAAACCGATTTAGAAGTATTTGGTACTGTTAGAGCCGTTATGTCATCCCTAATGCCGTTGGATACCTTAACTGTCAAAATATCAAGTAAATAGTTGTCTAAATGTCTAAATCTCCAAATGCCAATAAAATAACATAAATATTTCGTGTTTAGTGAAAAGTTTGATTGAGTAAATTCCGAAAACATATATGTATCTCTCCGGATAAATGCCTAAACCACAGATATTTCATAAGAAACCGCAAAAAAAGTTTTGTTATACAAATATAAGAGGTAGTTTATTTTTATAACGACTTTTTAGTTTGTTTGTTTTATATTCATTTTAATATATAATATTTACTTGCTTTTCTTAACCAATCGAGTAGTTTAGAACTCAATTCGCTGACTTCAAAATATTAACACTTTCATTATTCTTAGTCACTAGTTTAAACATAAATCATCAAAACATGCGTGAAAATTATGATCCGGATGTTTGTTTGTTTGAACTCTTTGTGAAATTTCACAATGGGCGGGTTTATTGTCATATAACAATCTCTTACAACCAACCCTACTATGGCATGTTTATATGTATGTGCGCGTGTGACAGTGTTGTCTTGTTATTGCATTCGATCGACATCATTGAAAATTCCGTTAATTTGATCCCAACGGAAAATGGTAACCCAGCCGGGAATCGAATCCGGGACCTCACAATGTAAGATCAGGCAACTTAACCACTATGCCACCAGGCAAGGATGTACCCCTAAACGCCGAATTTTTTTTTGAAAAATTTAGATTTTTTTACAGATATCACGAGCGTAACATTATTATTTCAGCATATTTGTACATATTTAGGCATATTGGATGAACACCCATTACCGATTTGTGATAAACTGTAGTTAAACTCACGTAACAATTAAACCTCAAGACAGGTATAAAAATTAACATACATACAACTATTTTATACGGACAGGGGTGTGATATCACGATGGTAATTTAATTTAATAATATGTAATTCCAATATGTTTTTGATTTACTGTGTATATTTAAAAAAACATCTATATTATTCATATTTATTGTAACAACACAATAATTTATTTCAATCAATTTATCAGGTGATATTATCAATTTCAAATATATATATTGTGCACCTAGCATTTAAATTAAATAGAAACGGACAAACGGACACTGAACATCCAAGTTGCGTATCGTAGATTACATTCGGTGTTTTATGAGGCTAGACATAGTATGACATAGTTGCTTGTACGCTCTATTTGTACGTGTCATACGGGCGTAGTTTTACTTATTTGACGACATGATGTGGGGTAGTTGGCTTGTTGCTTCCAATACACTTGCACAGAGAGTGGCGTTGCAAACATTTTCCCAAATCGTTTAACGTTATATTATTTCTTTACTCTTTAACCTTAAGACAATCTCTTACAAACAACACTACTATGAAGTGTTTGTATGTATGAGTGCGTGTAACATGTATACAGGGTGAGTTTTAAATTAGTGACGTTATTGTAGCGGGTGGATCAGTGCGACGAAATAAGCAACTTTTAATTTATAAAAAAAGAAAAATAGGGGTTTTTTTTTAATTTGTAAATTTTCTCTATTGAAGCAAAGTTTGAGAAGCGTTGAGTGTTGATCATGGCGTTGGCAACCACACAGGTTGATCATGGCGTTGTATGTGCATATGACGCCCGCGGTATTTTATTCGGAGCTGTAAGAAAGCCCGAATCCCATTCATCTACAACGGATGCACTTCGGTTTCACATCAAAAGGTGCCACAACTAAGTAAGTTGGCCTGGAATATATCACAATAAAAACACAAAACACTGTCAAACTGTTCTTTAATCTTTTTTTAATTGACAGGTATGTGTTTATGAAAATGCCCATCTTCTTAAACCATCTCTTCCATTGCTTGATGACTGCGACTGGACCATTGACGGATAGCAAGCTGTTCGACGTTTCATGACGCTAAATCCTATTTCTAAGCCGTGCCTAGAAGAGTTTTGTAACTCACAGAACTGCAATTGCAGGAAAGAAAACGTGCCATGCATAAAACTCTATACTCCCTGCAAACGTACCTGTCTTAATTATGGAGACACACAGTAATCTTTTTTAGTTTCTGTAAGTTGTTGTTGCCAAAAAGTCGCTTGGTTGTTCCATTTTCGAAAAGATTTAAACCAAAGCTTAGCTCAACGTTGTTTTAAATATATTTTTGAAATTCTCATGTATAAAAACATATATCGAGACGCGTCACGCTAGTTTGTATGACGAAATAGGGCAATATGGTGCTGGAGTCATTATTGCCGCCATCTTGAAATACCAGACCAATATTTTTTATAGTGTATTTTTAATTCCCTTGCTCAAAAACAGATATCTAGTAATTCTGGACACGTTCCGATGTCAAAGTGGGGCTTTACAGCGCCGATTTCTGGTTTCAGCGACATATTGGCGGCCATCTTGGATATCTCACTTCCGGTCGGTATTTCGCTTAGGCAACTGGCATTTTCAGATTTAGCATGGTAAAAATAGAGAGAGAAGACCTGTTGCCCAAATGTGAAATGATTTGCTTCTAAAAGTAAAAAAGAGAGCTCTTTTTCGATATTTTGACTAGACTAACTGGCCGAGGCATGTGATTCGCAATAAAATACCTAATGCTCTTTACGATTTTGTTGTTTGTGTTATACTTCCGGTTTTGGAAATATATAATGAGCCTTATTCCCGAGACAGACAATTACCACTGCGTTTGTTTTTGACATCATATTGACATCATTCCATGCGATTTTCGCCATTTTACGCAGGCATGACGTCACTTCGCAAGTGTGCTTCGTATTTGCGTATTTCTTTCTGCCTCAGGAACACGCAACCATATTGTAATTTTATATTAGGGCTTATTGAAAAAAAAACAAACATTTCTTATTAGAAAAAGTAACCTTCAAATCAATATAACAATAATACTTGTATACAATAGAAACGGGAAAATTGTCTTCCATGACAATCTCAGGAAAATCCTTCTGCAATTGTTTGAAAATTGTTGCGACGGGTTTTCTGAAATTGTTTATTCCTTGCAAGGTTGCGAACCTCTGGTCTTATACTACGTCTTGGGTTATCGTTGTTGAAATGGGTTTGTTAGCGACAGTTTCGTCTGCCTCGTCTGTCTGGACATTGCACTATGATGAAAATTGAAGGGTGGATAAATAGGGAGCCGGAGATGTAGACTATTATATTAGTTATCATTAGTTACATAATACTATCATGTACATAGGTATATGTAAACTACCTGTATGTAAATAATAGGCCCGATTGCGTTTCTTTGTGTACTAAAATAGGAACTCAGTTCAACCGAACGAGACAGGGCGATAGATACGTTAGAACGGAATATGAAATGAACTGTCGTTGATTTTCCCGAACCAAAACTACCTGTCGGACTTATAGACGCCCTTTAAATTTGGGCACATTTTGTGCGGTGTTCGATTTAACTGATTTACCTTCGGCGAGTAGTTTTAATGCTAAAAAGTGGCAAACTGTGCACTCACTTTTAACGCCAACGCGAAAGGTCAGCTCCCTAAGGACCACAAAAAAACCGTTCTTGGAATAATTATAGTATAATTTTAATTCTTTTGAAAAGCGCACTCCTTGAAAGCGCACTCCGCTAGAGTATATTATATCAGCCACTTTGTTTGGCATTGTATATCTAAGAAGCAGATAAAAGCAACGGAATTATGGAAGAGAAGATCTACTCAAACTGTTGGATGCAATTTATTTTACCAACGATGCAAAGTGGCTATTTATAAAGTGTGCGAGTTTCTCTGGGGATTCTTTCACTTATAACTTTTCATTTCCTGAATTTATTACTGAATTTCTTGAATAGGTTTTATCCACCGAATAATAAAAATGGAGGAAAATTAATATAAAACAAGGTTTGAAAGGGGATCAAACAGATCTTGTAAGAGACTTTTTCCATAAGCAAATATATTCTGATATACTCGTATTTGCTATATGGCCGTGGCGATTTGACGTGTATGCATACCGCGCACGGGCGGGTACATGACGCACGTTACCGGTATTACCAGCAATTTTTTATCTAAATTGTAATTTATATTAAATATTGTAAACAACAAATAAATATTCTATACTAAAAAGTAAATATTTATGTAACACAATAAGAAGTGGGGAACTCGTTTAAGACCATATGATTAGTCTGTCACACAAGACATTTTTAGTAAAAAGTTTGACATTATCGCATTTCTTCCTTGCTTACACACTTCCTTTGCCCAATCTACTCAAAAGAAACGTAAATGAAAAGTAGGGGTGGAGTCATCATTATCATTTCATAGTATAAAATAAAGTCGATATTTATTTATGTCTGTTTCTCAGTCTTCTTCTTCTTAACCACTCAACGGATTTGGTGATACGGTTTTCAGTATTAGAAAGAGCGATAACGGGGAAGGTTTATGTATATAATTTGTTAAAAATTTGCACAAAATGGCGAACTATGATGGTGTATTTCAAAAAACCATTTTCTTACGGGTTTAAAATGAACGCCATCTGTCGAGCGACGTTGTAACTTTTATAATAATAAAATATTGTTATGTAATAATTTTACAAATGTATTGTAAAATGTAGCTTAAATTTAGGTAAGGAAAAAAGTACATTAAAAAAAATAGGACGAGGAAAAATAAAAGATTAAAATAAATTAGTTCAAACAAAATATAACAGATATCGACATTACAAAAAAACGTAAAAACCGTCAATTTTTAGGAGTTCCGTACTAAACTAAATTGGCTAAAGATACGCTAACGTAGAGACCTGCATATTCTGTGCTTTTTGCAGAAAATACTAAATTATCCACTGATTCCGCCGTACCTAAAATTCAAATACCGAGTGTTAAAACCTCCCACGGGCTACCATTACGGTCTCAGTCAACGAATGCTCTGTGTATACCTCAGTATCACACAGCTTTCTTTGCGGTATATGCCGCAAGAGTATGGAATAACCTGCCTTCCAATATACTGAATACCGTTAGTTCGAGTGCGTTCTCTCCCGGCTGAAGTTATATCTGCTCTCAAGATAATATAACCTGATACTACGTATATTATATATTATATATAAATGTATGTATGCCACTTATATTATTTTGTATATTATACGAGTATATTATGTATATGTTTTCATATATTAAATAAATAAACGATATAAAATAAATATACTCCATAATTCCTTGCTAAGCGCACTCCTTATTTTATTTATTAATTAATTTCAGCCTTGCGAAGCCCGGTCGCTAGTATTAGATAACTTGACTTTGGGGAAATTTAATAAGATTTAAGACAGTTTGGTTATGTTATAAAAAAATATATAAAATGATCCTGTTTTCTGACATATCTAAGTCACTGCTAAGATGATGTCTTTGTATGTTTATCTTAATGGACTTTTATTTGAATAATTATTTTTTTTTAAATCTCATTTATTTTTATAGAACGTATGATATTCCTGAAATCTGAAAATCCTGCGAATTAAGTAGTTGCGTGTAGTAAAGGAGAACATTGAAGGTAAGTTTATAAAGAATGTCGAGTTCGAATATCTTGCACAGCAACTTCCTGTGATCGACCTGTATAAGTATTGCTGCAAAGTAATAATTAAAAAAACTATTTAAATGATACCTACATGATTCATTAAGTTAGCTTGATTTTTAGATAAAATCATATTTTTAATTATAGTAACCAGCCAATTGTCGATACCATAAAACAAAAGTATTGATAGTAATAAAATGTGAGCCTCTCCTATTATTTTAATTTATTTCTTTCAATGCCATCAGAAAATATGTATTTTAAATCCCATATTATCTATTGGCGATACCGTCAACTATTTATTAAAGTTCACTCATCATTATCAATATTTGCGCTACACAATTCCTACTAACAAATTGAGTCGATGGCGCAAAGATGGCGCTTTTTTTATTAAAAGAAAAGTAGTGATTAAATTAAACCAATGCTTATACCACCTACTGAAAATATTTTAAAAAACATAGGACGATATTTTTAATAATTTATTTCATTTTTGATTGGCCGATTTGGGCAAAAATACACTTCCGCAGTTCCGATGTAAAACAATATAATGTGACTTTACATTAAAACTTGACCAGGAATCTTCGGGAGTGGGACGGGGGTGATTTGGAGTGAGGGTTGTCTTTCGTCTCACTTCAAAGAACAGATTGAATATGAAGCCGCTCTGCTCAACAGATACGACGCGGACTTGAATAAAACTTATCGTGGTTTCTACATTGTTTAGTATATTTATTCCACATTTTTTTTCTTCTATTGAATCAAGATGTAAAAGCAAGTACAAACAATAGTGAGATGTCTGAGATTAAGATAAAAATATAAATTAAGCTTGACCGTTAGATATTCTATACAAATAAATAAAGCATGTCAAAATTTTCCCAAGCCATAATTGTCAAGAAATGAATGAGATACACATATTGAATAATATGAAGTATTATAAACAAATAAAACCATAACTATAACTAGAGATGTTGTTGTGGTAACAAACTGTTGTAGTGGTAACAAAGGCTTTAATAGACATAAAAAGATAAAAAAACTTAAAATAGAAGTGTAATAGGTTAATAGTAAAAACTCCTTTTTAAAAAGAAACTTTTATTAAAGTGCTCTGTCCCGAGCCAACCTTGGGTGCTGCAGCCCTGTCGCTTCGAAACTTAGTAAGGGCACATTATACCAGACAGTAGCTTCTCTTAGAACAAAATTAAAATCAAAGGGAATACGTCACGAGTCGTTAGGCCTCGGATATGGTTGCCAGATGTTTCGCTACTCGCCCTACGCAGATATCCGAACGCTTGAAAAGGTCGGCAGCTTTTACCTGCCGGAAATGCGTACCGTTCGCGTTCGTCGTGACGAACCCCTCTGCCCACATGCCCTTCTCGCATTGCCTTGCAGCTCGAGAGTAACGCTACTGGGCGGTATACTATGGTAAGGGTTATCATAATTGGACGCGTATATAAAAATTCGTTTCTGTGCTGTTGACCGATGAGGAGTCCCCTCGTTGGAATCCAACCCTGAGTGCAGCAACCCTGTCACGGCGAAACTTAGTGAGGGCTATTAAAATTGGACGCCGGACAAGTATATAAATATTCGTTTCTGTACTGTTGACCGTTATGGAGTCCTTCGTCGGAAGCCAACCCTGAGTGCAGCAGCCCTGTCGCGGTGAATTTTAATACGGGCTATCCTAATTGAATGCATGTACAAAATTTCGTTTCTGCGCTGTTGACCGTTGAGGAGTCCCCTCGTTGGAGGCTAACCCTGGGTGCAGCAGCCATGTCATGGTAACATTTAGAACGGGCTATCATAATTGATGGCGTATACAAAATTGTGTGTCTGTGCTATTGACGGTGGAAAAGTAGCCTCGCCGGGAGTCGATCCTGGTTTTAAAATCAGATCATGCTCGCCACAAAAAGTCATTGTCATCGGAACTGGAAAACGTGTAAAATTTCAATTTCATAGGATAAGAGGAAGTGGTACTAATTCAGCTTGCAAGATTTGACCTAAACAAACATACATATTAACTAACATACAGTGCAAGGTATATAAAAGCTAGTAAAAAGAACGTGAAGGGGAGGATGGAAATAATAACTACTGACGAAGTCGAGAGGGCTGGTCTTGAAGGTGGTACATGATGCAGAGGTTAAACCGGAATGTATCCTTGATCGGCAGCGCTATTACGAACGCAATAATCTCGATAAAAATTGCAAAATTTCTGTATTACCTAAAACCCTGGTTTTGGGCCTATCCACCTGCAATCGCGACGTTTCCGCATATATTCTCCCTTAAACTCCATCAATCCGTCAACATGCTACACTTGCTAAATTGTGCAAAGATACAAGTCTGCAGATCTCCTTCAAATTAATTTTTAGTACGGCCTGCTATATTTAGCATGTTCGTGTGTCAGTTCCAGCAAAAATCTTTACATTCTTGCTGCTGCTGCTGCGACCAAAAATAATGTTTTCAATATCTTCAATAAAGAAACAATCACACGAATACCAGCTAAGTCGTGCGTAGATTTCACAACAAGCGGGAGAATTCGACCTTCGAAGTCAGATTTGACCCATAGCGAATAGTATAAAATTGAAATGTATATGATTTTATATACTGTGTTGTTGAAGATCGCTCATTATATATATTATTATAAGTGGCCATCTTCCGTACCTTATTAGAGATACGTACCGAAATAATTTAATACTGTCCACGTGGTCAGAAAAACTATCCGTCTGTATTAAAATATACTGTATACATAATATATTTTTTTTATTTATTTATTTATTTTAAACATAACATGCAGAATTCATAAAATGGTCATACTAAGTAATGGTACGAAGTAAACGACGACCCACATTCAAATGACCATGCTCAGCGCATGCCCAACTAGGCCGAATATAGCCTGTATCTGGGCATACGATTTTCAGACTTGGGTGGAGAAGCATAACTGACGTATGTACTCGTACACATACATATACACATATAGATACATAAACTTAAATACACACATATATAAATATATTAATAGATATATATACACATACATATATAGATACATATACTTAAATACATACATATATAAATATCTTCATAGATACGCATTTACATATACATATATATACACATTTATGCAGGTATAATTATTTTTAAAAGATGATTTGCAGAAGATCATTCTCTGTCCTTGAACGACCTATATCGTCAAGAAGCCATTTTTTTATTTTTTTATTGAATAAAAAGGTACTTTCAATTTTTTTATGTCGTCATCAAGACGGTTGAATATTTTGGGTGCTATAAAATTTAATTGTCTTTGGGCAAATGATGAATTAACTCGTGGAACGGCATAACTCAAGCCTGCAGATGCTCTTGTAGTTCTGTGTTGCTGGCTTCGTGGTCGTTTATCAAGGGTTCGATGGAAGAACATGAGTGATTGTTTCACAAACAGCTGGCGTATATCTAATACCTTACTTTCTTGGAAAAGCATGTATGTAGGTATATACCTATAAATATAGGTATATCCTCTGCCTTACCTAACATCTTTTTTGTGGAATGAAGTATACATCAGCAGAATTAATAATAAACACAAGAAAATATCAATAACACAGAGATTATGACGCGGGCGAAGGTCCAGGTACAGCTTGTAAGAAATGAAGGATTTAAAAAACACACCCCGGGACAAGGGCCGTTGCAACATCGCCAAAAGATTTATTATAATGCATACGTTTTTCAAATTGTAACTAATAAAACACATTATTAAAATTATCGTGTATTTCTATTATGTTACAATTAACAAAATCAGATAAGCACCCTTGAAGAAGAAACTCATTGCTTGATCTAAAGGTATCTGTCAAATAACAGGGGAAATGTTGTTCGGAGAAATGTTGTCGTCATACAATTTTTGATTGGCTGGTCGAACTATAGCGGAGATCGGTAGAGAATTGGTCGCTATCCAGTGCTATCGTAACCATTGTCATATGAGTACTAGACCGCGCGACCAGCCTGAGAATGCGGCAGCTGAATAGAAAGGACAGCATCATATGGTACTCCCTCTAACCTTGTTTAGTCGCGCATGCACGGGACATGCTTACATATATCACTATGGCAACGATTATATATCACCATGGCAAGGATTCGACGCCATAAGTCTGCTATACTGTGGATAAACGCGCATGCGCAACTAGGCAAACATAGAGGGAGTCTGATATGCAGCTATCTCTTTCTGTTCCGCGAACGCATTCACTCACAGTCCACCTACGCACTCCCGTGCTCTATTCTTCAACCCTATGATCTTAACGCATCTGGTGTGACTTTTTTGTTTTAGTCTGTGCCAATTGTGAGGTATAGCTTACGTGTGTATGTGTGTATGTTTTTTTAATGTTTACATCTTTTCAATTTGTTTATAATAAATTACATGCCTGCTAAAACTATGATATATGACTATTATGTTCCGATTAACAATATATGATGTTGTCCATCATAGCTTGTAAATCGGAGGAGTGCCTCCTTGAAGAAGAAACTTCGTCAAGATTGTTTATTTTTTAATTATAAAAAGTTTATTGCACACACAATAGACTGCAACATGGCGAGCCTATTGCCAAGTGGCAATGCCTTACGACTATACTATCAGGGTTAAAGTGACTAAGTATTTATGTAATCAAACTAATACAGGATGGCGCAGAGCCAACTGATATGTTTCAACTAGTCATATGTTATATGCGGAAGTAAGTAAATGCATCTATAAATACGACCAAGTATTTACCACCGTTGCCATTATTTACCACCGTTGTTCTTTTTTGAAAACTAAACCAGGCACATGGCCTCCGTTAGCTAAAATGCCAGATAACTGTCTGCAGATTCTCTGGCATCCGCAATGTTTGTGGAGCTCTGTGCTTCCCGTCTAACACTCTACCAGCTACTTCAAATTTCTTCACCCAAGCCAATGTGGTATTGTAAGTCGGTACGTGACCTTGTCGACTAATTTTGAACTGTTTTCGATCAACACGCTGAACTTCCGTGATAAAATTTGGTTTGTAATAACTACAAACACAGGTAACTCGTTCTTGCAGTTTCCAACGCTTCATTGCGACTGACATACCGCTTCGGCGCAATTAATGAAATCGCGTCTTTGCCTTTACCATACCCTCCACCAGATAATCAGAGCAAGCTATCGCGGCGGCGCACAATTTACATTTGAAATGTGTCAGTTGACTCTGCTCCATTCTGTATATAATAAGTATGATATTAGTAAAGTTGTGGTCATGATAAATAAGTTCAGTTACAATAATAAACATGATAATGAAAAAAGAACAGAAATAATAACACATGTCAACTCTGTATCTAAGAGAGGGGCGGTATATAAAGACAACCTAGGAGGTAGAGGAGGGGGGGGGGGAGGGGGTATTTAATACATTTAGTAAATGTTTGTTAATAAATTGCTTGATTTGACGGTATTCGTCTAATGGCAGTTTGAGGAAATGTTGACGTTATTCGATTTTTGATTGGCTGGCCGAACTATAGCGGAGATCAATAAGGAATTGGCCGCTTTCCACTGTGATTGTAACGCATCTGGTGTAACCTTAATGTTTTAATCTGTTCAAATAGTGCTGAATAGCCTACCCCGCCGACTCGTCAGCGGCAAGCGGCTTGACTTTATAAATTAACAGGCTTTCAAGCCTGAAGCCTTACAGAAAACTGGAGCGCGAATTAATTAATACCACAATGACGCGTTCTTAATGGATGCCGTCGGTGGCGTATTGTCTACGGCGCATTGTTTATAATCCCTCGGGCATTACACGCATGTGAAAATAATGTATTCTAACTTGCCACTTCGTATTTATCAAAAGAAGCGTGCGAATCGTGGGAATGGGATAATTGGATGGGGTACAGTTTTTATTTTATGCGTTTTACTTTTCTGGCAAAGGAAAGTATTGTGAACGCACTTATGTATGTCTGTGTGTTTGTATGTATGTATATATTTCTCCACGATAGCGCCCAAACGCTTCATCCAATTGAGCTAAAATTTGGCATGCAGGCATTATTTGGTCATGGCAAGAGTTGAAAAGTGGTTGAAATCATGGTTGAAATCGGTCCACCAGCGCTAGTCATACTTCAATCTCGAAGTATTGGACTAATAGTCTGAAATTCGGTACACAGATGCGTCGTAGGATCGAAACTACATTGTTAAATTTTGTTTACAATATCTTTTATACAAGCGACACAAAAAAAAAACAAAATAGTATAATATATGTCTTATATATAAATAGTATAAGACAGTTGGCTGACTCAGTTCAATTACTGGATGACACCAAGCCGGAAATTTGAGTTCAAGACTTGTGCAACCAATTTACCCTTTCTTTTCGGCGTAATAATAACGTAATAATAACAAATAATAACGCCGAGTCGCCCAAGGCTAGCCGAGAAACAAACTATGTTGGAAAATAGTAATTTTTATTAAAATTATGCACGGAAATACTACAAAAATTCTATAAATGTACTAGATTTGCTCAATCACTATCGAGGGGAGGGGGGATATTCCGATATTCTTCTATCTCGCCTTATCTAGAATTCATTAGCTTCGAAAAAAAATACTAATTACTGAGCATGTATAAAGTTCCGGACGAAAATATTCTTCTTCCGACATTCTTTTTCTTCCGTAGGATCTTATCCAGCCTTATATAGAGTCTAGAGTGCTTTAATAGATACCCAAGTGCTTAGGATGCAAAAGGTGTTTAGTAGGGGTGATGTTTGGGGGAAGGGGTGAGGTTTGGAAGAGTTGAGGGTTTGGAGGAAAGGAAGGTTCGTTAGGCGGTTGAGGGTTGGGTTTAGGGGGTAGAGAAGAAAGGGAGGTATTACAGAGGGTAGCGTTGGGGGAAGGGGTTGTGGAGGGGGAGAGTTAAGTCTGTCTGTGAGTCGGTGTGTCTGTGTGGGTGTGTGTGTGTATGTATTCCTCCAAGATAGCGCCGAAATGCTTCATCCGATTGAGCTGAAATTTGGCATCCATGCATCATTCGTTCATAGCAAGGGTTAAAAAGATTGTAGTTGAAATCTAGTCATACCTATCTCGAAATATTGCAGTTAGAGACTTGAAATTAGGTACATAGAATTAGGTACACTCGTTATGAATTTTGGGTGGAATATTTCATATACATGCTGCATACTTTTAAATTACGCTATAAACATATATTTATTCCCTCATATATTTAAATTACGCTTTAAAAATATATGGGGGAATCAAATATTTTATTTTGTAGCGTAACGCGTTTGATATCGCGCGACGCATGTTCGAAATTTATAGCCTAATTGCGGTGTGTCGTTGGTTCGAAATTCGAATGTTTAACGGCGAATGATACGGCTACGCGCGTTAGCAATTCTATTTAAAAATTGAATGAGACGTCCTTCGCTAATTGTCAGAAAATTCTTGGGGTGACATAACCGATTTTATAAATTCTTGGTCTTAAACCCTTTAATAAAAAAAAATTTGGTCGAAATGCATATTAGATCAACCAGTTATCATCACAAATACATTTTTAGAGTATCATTACATAGAAAAAAATATATTCTATATAATATAAAAATTTATAAAAATATATTGGAAAAGTATCCTTTGTATAATAATGTACATGTCTAAATTCAAATACTAGTCCTTTTTTCTTATCTGAATCATACTTGAGGTATTGGCTGCGCCAAATTTCTTGGTAGTGCGCAGTGACATAGGTACGCGGCAATAGATGGCACTGGCCGCCCGCAAATTTAAGCGACGAAAATACATTTATAACAAATTGAAAAAAAGTGGACCGATTTCAACCACAATCTTTTTAACTCTTACCATGACCAAATGATGCCTACATGCCAAATTTTAGCTCAATCGGATGAAGCGTTTAGGCGCTATCGTAGATGAATACACTGAAACACACAGACTCACAAACAGACTTTAGTCTAGAAATGGTCCTAATCGTCTGTGGGGGGGGAGGGTAATTGTACATATCTGTCTTCCATAAGGCCAAGTAGGCCCTGATCTATGGGCCCACGCTATTTAGGGGACCCCGGCCCCCCGAACAAGTAATTAATACAATCGAAAATTTCATTGTTTCTAATAGAAAAAAATCATTGAATGAAAATTTGATAGTATAATTGTACTATAATTGTACACATTTTGATAGTATAATTGTACAATTGTAATAAATATAGTAATATAACTTGGTTGACAGTCGACGAACAGATTATTGATGACAAGGATTCAGTTCAATTACTGGATGAAACCAAGCCAGAAGATCGAGTTCAAGACTTGTGCAAACAACTTACACTTTCTTTTCGGCGTCAATCCACCGGCACCGTTTGTAGATTATGCTCAAATATTTTCAGAACAATGATGGTGAGGGCCAGCAAGGCTTTGCATTAGTTGTAAAAAAAGAGTGCTACAAGATGGTGTGCTAGGGCCGATGCGACAAAGGCGTTGTCTCGCGGGTACATCAGCTTCAGAAGGTTTTACAACTCATCAGTGAAAATGTAAATCAGAAATCCGAAACTATTCACGAGGCCAAATGTCTGTTAAATGAGATCTCAAATCAAGTTATGCAGTTTTATAAATATAATATAGTATATTGTTTATCAATATTTGTTTTGTTTAATAAAATTGGTTTATCAAGATATTGTTGTTGAAAATGTATTAGAATATAATTTGCAAATTGCAAAGGGGTCCCCGAGATTTCAATGGCCTAAGGGCCTCTACATTGGTTAATCCAGAACTGCCTGCTTGGAAAGTAAAATTTACATTTTAGCTCCATATTTTGAACTTTTACAAAATTGCATACATTATTTCCTATGTAACGGACCTTAAGTCCATTACATGCGATCAACAAATGCATCGATTTCCAGTGAAATACACTGACAAAATTCAGCTATTATTTTAACCCGTGCAGCCATTAATGAAACAATACTGTTACTCGGAATATTTTGGATTGCATCATTTATCGGCCTATATATAAACCGGGGAAAAGGCAACCAAATTATCATTCCCCGAGTGATCACCTTTCCCCAAGGTTGCGACGGCATATTCGGTACCCTTCTCACGAGGTGTGTCAACGAATCCGGCTCCTTGGTTTCCTTTCCTTATCCTCCCTAGTCTCGAAGCATCAGTCTGTAAACCCACAGCTCGAGCCGTGCCCAGTACAAGATACTAGGAGCACACATACAATCCTCATCCATATACCCTCGTAACTGCAGTCGCGCATCCTTAAGGGCGGATTCCACCAGTGTGCAGAACTGTGCGGCACTGCAATGCACATTGTGCGACACAAATGTTTATTCTGGTCGACTCACTAAAGCAAACAATAACAAATTGTGCGCGAACATTCTAGAAATGTTCGCGCACATCTGTATACTTTTGTGCGCGCACACATGCAGGCAGTGGACTCGCGTCGACGTGTACAAACCTGTTGTGCGCGAACTCAGTCTTGACTCTTGCTTCCGCTACCGGAGTGAAAACATTGATTTGTGCGCGTACATTGTTAATTAACCAAGCTAAATATGGATTGGACGAATGATAAAATTATTCATTTTATTCAAGCTATTGAAACTTATCCTGTATTATGGGATTCTAGTCACAGTGATTATAAAAATAAAAACAAAAAACACGACGCCACTCAAGAGTTGGCGCAAAGTTTCAATTGTGACTCGACTGAGGTAATGAGAAAATGGAAGATTATTTTGGCTCAATACCGAAAAGAAAAGAAGAAAATCGCGGACTCAAAATCTTCAGGTTCTGGGATTTTCATTTTATTTCGTTTGATTTCGTTCATATTAACTACTGAACTGTCTCGGCAGAAACTCTGCTCAGTGAACATGTTCGCGCACAAGTGTGCTGAACTGTGCGCTTACAAAAGTTACGCACAGCCTTACCAGTGGAGACGGAAGCCAAATGCGACACCAGCTTAGTACCTGCACTGTTGGAGTTTTGCACAAAATGTGTGCAAGCAAATGTGCTGCACACTATTTTGGTGGAATCGCACCTTTACACTCGCGTCAACACAACTCGTTCGGGAAGCGTTATAACTGGCAATATCAAACTTTCAATCAATAAATACCTTCTACTTCATTCAAAACCGCCTTACAATACGGAAATAACTCGTAAGTTGATACCACCACCTCACACCTAACAATTTGGAGTCTTGTGAGGGGTGGTCCCTCACACCTCTATCACTCTGTCCGGAAGCTCTCCGATTGCATCTCGCATCAACAAGGCCAAAAACAAAATATTCAAACAAAACAAAAGCGCAGCGGGGACGAGTAGAGCGCTTCATTGCACAACATCATTCGACATAACAAACGTTGCTATTTGGCGTCAAAGAGAATCCGCGCTTGCAAATCCGCCAGACCGCATAATTTTCGCGGCAGTAAAAGAGAAATTCCCGTGCTATAAAAATGGCGCTGCATTCCTAAATCGATGGTATGCCTGCGGTTTCGGCGACGCGTTTGCTGCAAACCCCAACTCACCGCGTTCGCCAACCCGGCTCTAAGGCCGAATACTATGAATTCCTGAAAGCGATTACGACGTACTTACAACATTTTATTACGGTTTCACATACACCACGGTAATTTTCACTATATTTCGGATAGTTTGAGTTTTAATGAACATTAGCGACATAGCGAGTTTTAGTTCCAATATAAACTAACGAATCATTTATAGCCAAGACGCAGCGACAAAAATGTGCAAGAGTTTTGTAAAAACTGCTACTTTCAAATCAGACAGTATTTTGGCCATATAATGCCGGGGTAGAGTCAGCAGGCCAGACTCCGTGACACCTGGCGGTGATGTACTCTATGGCGCTAGAGTCAATCTATGGCGCTTAAAAGAACCCCCCCTCCTTAATATATAACATATGCTAATGTCTATCTTAACTCAATTCACGCCACTGCGTATATGAATATAGCCATTGCTGGTTTTGAAGTTGGCCTCTGACGGGCACTTGTCGGTCCTAGATTTTAAATCGTAAACATACTTAGAGCCGTTGCGACTCATTCCAGGGTGAAAGAACGACACAGGTCGTTATAACATACTGACGCAGCAAATGATATCTCATACCTGCAAGACTTACTGCAATAAGATCAGTAAGGGAGATGACCACGTAAGCGACCTCGAATCCATTACCAGTCGGGAGGCCGGAGAAATCTGGTCGTAACTGAAAGTAAGGGCGCAATTCTAGCGTTAAGGGGTTGATCTCTTTCGGGCGAGTGTATAGACAGTGGACTGTTTCGTCCCAAGTCTTCTACGCTCACCTCGCGGGAGACAGAGTGATCTAATATCGTTAAAGCTTCCTGAGGTGACGGGTTCGCCATTGTAGTTGACACCTCCAAGTGCAAAAAGATCACCTTGGTTTCATATTCAAGATAAAACGTAACATTTTTGTGTTCATCGTAAAGACGTAATATTTCCAAATTGAAAATTGGTTGCTACTTCTTACAAATCAATATGATTAAATTTGTGTGAGTATACATAATAAAGTAACAATGTATTATGTACTGAAATGAGTTTTTGTTAGTAGGGTTACATAAGAATATGTTTTTTGTGTATCTTGTATATGAATAAAAAGTAAGAATTTCTGCAGTTCCTCAGTATTCTTACACAGATCAATATTAATTATCCTTTACCTAATCTTTATTTTCATGTTTAGTGTTCAATGTGTATATCAAGTTGCGGCTTCTAAAAATTACAATGATTCAGTTTATCATTTCGTTCCGACATTACTCCAACTCTGAATACTATCTGTAAATCTGGTATCTGCAAATCTGACGGTTCGGAATAATCTACGGGGGCCCAAAAATCATGGCCCCTCTGTCCCACTTTTCGTGAATTTATAGCGCTCAAGCATTATCAATCGCGGTGACCTTTGGTCCGATTTTTTTAAAAGTCAGTGAGCGCATGCACGATGCTTATCTTCGCGCAATTAGAGACGACGACGCGCATCTGCACACATACCCACTTTTAGCACTTTCACGTCCAGCGCGCTGCTGGGTTAAACGTCACTCTCGTGCGCGCACAGTGACGTATCGCCGAGTTTCACTTTGTCAAATAACGAACTGTGTTGCCCATCGTTAAAGGGTTGAAGGTCTAAATTTAATAGAATAGTGGGGAAGGTGGGGATAGGGGGCAAAAATATTTTTTACCTGATTATGATTTCCAGTATCTTTAATTAAATTTCATCAAAATGAGTGTTTGGTGAGTTTTTCTTGGGTAAGAAAAAAAATTGATAACAAAATAATCGTGTGTATATTTGTAAATTCTTTATACAAATACATATTCACAAATCCGTATATTCTTTATAAATCTCTAAAACACGGTATATTCCTTGAAGTATGAAAAAAAGCCTATATTTGCCCGATATTTAAACAAGGCTCACGCAACTATATCGAAAACTATCGCCCCATATCTAAGTTACCGATATTCAGTAAGCTCATGGAAAAGATTGTTTTTGATCAGTTATTTTCTGGCGTTCGAACGATCATAGCACCAGAACAACATGGCTTTTTCAAGATAAGATCAGTGGAGTCTAATTTACTTAGCTTTCTGAGTCAATACTTAAGTCTATGGACAAACGGGTGCAAGTTGACCCTGTATATACTGATTTATCCAAAGCATTTGATAAAATCAATCACGATATACTTCTTAAAAAATTGTGGGCTTTGGGGATCAGGGGTGATTTATATACATAGGTGGATATCCTCATATATTCGCAACAGGACTCAAGCGGTGGTTATTCAATGTTACCGGTCGGTGTTCTCCATTATATCCTCGGGAGTACCCCAGGCTCTCACTTAGGTCCACTTTTATTCATTATAATATTATAAAACTTAATAAATAAGCTTAAATTGTAAAACACAAAACACTATTATGACCACTGGAAGTTAGTATAAGTCTGCAACTAATTTAACTTGAAAGAACTTTTTCATTTTGATTTTAATTATTGACAAATATTGCACGGTAAAACCCGCATATCTTTTTTTAAATACCTCATGCTAGTATATTAATTGTTCAAAATTATGCCCAGCAACAATTACGCAAAGATTCCTATCTAAAAGTGTTATCATTTAGTTAGTTTATAGAGGAAATACTATAATAAGTTTGTGTAAAAAAGCTATAATGAACGCCACTGGTCGTAAGTGCTAGGCAGTGCTTGCTTGCTTTATGTGTACGGCGTACCTACGACGCGACGTACTATTTGTAGCGGCTTATATAGTGTGATATTCAATCATAACGTTGTAAGTGCAAAAAATAAAATTTCACAGTAGACTCAAATCTGACTGGTATCTCGTGGATTTTGATTTTGGTAAAAAAGGGCATTGAACTGTATTTTGCGGTACTTTTGGAATAAAATAGTTTGGAATGGATGGGATCTCGCTCACCTTATTTAATTGTCCTTTTGCAGCTTCGTAAACAAAATTCTCAAGTCGCACAATCGCAGCGGCAGCGGTAACTTAATTGTCAAATATATATTTAATATTTCGCGAGCACTAATTGTTCTCATTCGCGGGTTTTACAAGGCGCGTACCATATAAATTACAAGACGCGCGACACGGCGTTCATCTCGCGGTCGGTGACGAAGCAAAAACTGCTGAACAGGCTGACTTGATCGCGGCCGCTGTTGTGTTGTTCTCTTTCCTTCACTTGAACGAGAAAGGAGAGGAGAGGAAATAGCACTACCGGAACGAGATTTCAGAAACCAATTCAGTAAATTTTCAGGCATTTTAATATCGATACACTGGCCGTTTTACTAAATGCGATATTTATATATATTTAAATCCGGCGTATCCACTGACTAGTACTATAGTTTCATACTTCATTGTACATTTGATTAGACTTTATTAGATTAGACCGTATTACCCAAGCAAACATCTTTTATTATTATTATTATTATTACTAACATCTATTATTATTATTATTATTATTACCTAAGCAAACATCTATTACATCGTATTACCCAAGCAAACAAGATCTAACCTGGTCCGCCGTTATACCACCCATATACCGGTAGTATATTATGGGTGTGGGGACAAGAATACTTGCTGGGTGTATACCATGAGCGGTGGGAATGTGAGAATTACCTACCGGTATTAAACAACATAAAGCTAATGTTGAAAATGTAAGTCACTTACAATAAGAATGAGGAAGGGCAAGATAATGTCTTCAATTTCCTCAGTTTCAGAGTTGGTATATAGCCGGCCTAAGCATACTTAACTTTTCTACAAAAAATATAACGCTTAAAAATTATAAATGAAAATCTGGCTGTATATCAGTAAAATTTACTCGATGGCTTGGATTTAAAGCATTATTAAGATGGGATTCCACCAGTGTGCAGAACTGTGCGGCACTGCAATGCACAGTGTGCGACACAAATGTTTATTCTGGTCGACTCACTAAAGCAAACAATAACAAATTGTGCGCGAACATTCTAGAAATGTTCGCGCACATCTGTATACTTTTGTGCGCGCACACATGCAGGCAGTGGACTTGCGTCGCGTCGACAAACCTGTTGTGCGCGAACTCAGTCTTGCTTCCGCTACCGGAGTGAAAACATTGATTTGTGCGCGTACATTGTTAATTAACCAAGCTAAATATGGATTGGACGAATGATAAAATTATTAATTTTATTCAAGCTATTGAAACTTATCCTGTATTATGGGATT
The DNA here is from genome assembly GCA_944548615.1 of Micropterix aruncella. Taxonomy (NCBI): domain Eukaryota; kingdom Metazoa; phylum Arthropoda; class Insecta; order Lepidoptera; family Micropterigidae; genus Micropterix; species Micropterix aruncella. The sequence goes on along the minus strand of OX155964.1, from coordinate 15,821,357 downwards.
CTAGTCACAGTGATTATAAAAATAAAAACAAAAAACACGACGCCACTCAAGAGTTGGCGCAAAGTTTCAATTGTTACTCGACTGAGGTAATGAGAAAATGGAAGATTATTTTAGCTCAATACCGAAGAGAAAAGAAGAAAATCGCGGACTCAAAATCTTCAGGTTCTGGGATTTTAGATATATATAAGCCGAAATGGTTTGCTTATGCATATTTGAATTTCTTTCATGGAAGGGATGAGCCGAACGTCAGCTTGAACTCACACGACGAAATAAATGAACAGGTAGGTACGTTTTAAATGTTTATTTTCTTACCTCTAATATTATTACTTAGATACCTATACTATTTACGCCAGATACCTATACTATTTACGACATAATGCCGAATACGTTTTCCACAATACGTCTCGCTCTGCTCAACCGATAATTAAATATTCTCTCTTTTGATCTTTTGTCATGTTGACCGGGATATGGTTTCATTAAATTTATATCTAACGCAAAAGCATCATCTGCCACAATGACATGTGGAATTGGTTTGTTCCTTCCGGGTAACGGGTAAGGTTCAGGCAAATTTAATTTTCCTTGCTGAAGATTAGCATAGATAACAACGTGTTTGCCATCCATAGCCCCAATGCAATGAGGGAAATTCCAAAGATGGTCAAATTGGCGCTCTAAGATCATCCATTCTTCTAAAGTGTTAGGCATCTGAAAAAGGAAATTTTATTACTATTTCAGGTATCACAAGATATTATTATCCAGAATGACACAGTAAATGAAGATCAAGAGTCTCTTCATGAAAGGCCAGTCGAAAAGTTTAAGGCTCCGAAGAACTCGCTTAAACGCCGTATTGTCGATGAAGACCCGAGAATCGCCCAAGCTTTGTCCATTATGAATAACGTAAACAAGCAGATGGAAGCAAAAAAACCTGATGACGAAGACATTTTGCTGCAGCCGTCGCAACGAAATTAAGGAAAATTAGAGATGAGCGAACCAAGATTTTAGTACAAAGGGATATAGATAATTTATTGTATGACGCTATTATTGGTACTGGAAAATATGTTACAACTCCAATGCCTTCACCGTATTCAGATTCGTCAAATTGTCAGAGTCAAGGACCGGCTTCAAGTTTTCAGGTCCGCGATAATGATTATTCAGATCTTTTACGTCAGAATGATGGCGAAACAATATCTTGGCATGAAATGTAATGCAATAAAAGTGACTAAAATAAAATGGTATATTATTTTTATTTTCTTACCTTAATATTTTCTTTCAACACGCTTATCAACGCCTTACAAGTCTCAGGTACAATCCGAGCAATAAGCTCTTTTGAAACTTTAAATAAGAACATTAAACTTGCAAAAGAATCTCCAGTAGCAAGATATCTTAAGGTGATTGCACGCCTTATTGAAACAGGGACACATTTTCTGTAGTTGGTATCTTGCTTAGCAATAAAAGGACTAGTTACATTAACCAGCAACTCAAAATCTTCGCAAGATATACATGTGAAGTTTTTAAATCCACTCAATGGATCTATTTTTATTTCTTCTAGAAATTTATTCGTTTCTTCATTCCGTCGCTGTAGTAACGGCCTCACCCAACATCGCGGTTTCTTCCTTCGTTTCTTTTTAAGGAGACTACATAGTAAAACACATGCTGCAGCACAAAGCACTACGTTTTCCTGCCCGTTCATATTAACTACTGAACTGTCTCTGCAGAAACTCTGCTCAGTGAACATGTTCGCGCACAAGTGTGCTGAACTGTGCGCTTACAAAAGTTACGCACAGCCTTACCAGTGGAGACGGAAGCCAAATGCGACACCAGCTTAGTGCCTGCACTGTTGGAGTTTAGCACAAAATGTGTGCAAGCGAATGTGCTGCACACTATTTTGGTGGAATTCCACCTTTAGATGTAAAAATATTTTTTATAAAAGAAAACACTGAAATGTCAATAAACAGAAATAACTCACTAACGACAAAACAGCTGAACCCGCCACCCAAGGAAATTATAATAGCACTTGTCATGCTGTCTCCCAAGGAGTGAACGCAGAGACTTTGAGGACAAACACAATCCGACACCGTACTACTATATTCCTCGCACCCTTACTACTAGATTTGGAAGAATTTATTTTTCCTCCAGTCTGGTCATATATTCTAGGACGATTGCGCGGCCTGTACCTGACGTTAGCGGTAATTCAGAATTTGACGTATTTCACGCGGATCTTGTGGCGCCCTTTGCACGTCAAGCTCTCTCGGGATCAGGTGGCCAACAGGATCTTGGCATCGGGTGGATAGGTTACGCCATATAAACAGCTACCCCCGCATCTTAGGAAACGTACTTCTCCAGACTCCTCTGGTTAATCGCCGGATTGAGCAAGCGATTAATTGACACAAACCTGTACGCAAACTGCTCAGTTCCACCCGAAGAGTGCCTCCGGATCCGCACTTTCGATCTCAACTGGATGCCTGCGGTTGCAGCCGCAGGCACATTTCACAGCGGCCTTTCCAGGTGAAGACCCTCTTCGAGTAGGCTACCGGATCTGCCGACCAGACAACACAAAGAAGGCCGATATCACCCAAGCTACAAGGAACCGTCAGAAACCACTGTAATGTCTACTCTACGTAGCCAAAACATTAAGGAGTGGATATTGCAAAGGTGCCAAGTATAATCTTAAGTGGGAGAATAAATTAAAGTATGTGCAAAATTTGCAAAGAATAGTAAGGGTCACTGCAATGTATTATCTATAACCCTTAAAAACAAAATTTTCCACGTTTTAGTACATTTTGATTCAGAAAACTCCAAAATCTGTCTATCTGTCTATCTGTATAAACCATCGATATCTCAATAAAACATAGTTTGATTTCAAAAATTCTTTTGCCTATCTCTTTTACTCATAAATCAGAAGATGTTATTAGATTTAGGGTCCATACTTACGATAGAAATGGGAGCTGCTATACAAACGAACGACCTAAAAATCATGAACCACCAACTTTTATTGGTTCTCCAAATTAAAAAGAAAACCCCATTTTCTAGTGATCTCTTTAGCAAAATAATAATTCTTCTACTAGTTACACCTTTATCGCAAAATTGAACTCCATATGTCATCAGGTACTTAAGGTAACTAAATATGTACACTTTGAATAGACAAAAATATATCTATGTAAAAAAAATATGGAATTCGATGTTTGGCCAACTTTTATATCAAATGCCCCTCTATGCGTTGATCGTACTTACAGCGTTATGCGTTGGCGCACTTAACTTTGCTCCGGCTCGCCGGCCGTATAAGTACGAAGACCCCATTTCGCTTTCACTGACACGGAATTGACGATTTTACTTCGTGTCAGTTATTAACTCGTTACCAATACATACAATTATGTCCTTGTCAATATCTATTGTTAACGAATGTCTATCGTATTTGTGAGTTACTGCCTATCTTGCGGTGCTATCTTGATGCAGAAAACGCGGACAACAAGCGACGAGATATTCTTTTTTTATTTTGTTACATTACTATAGAATAGAATAGATATTTATTGCCCAACTGTATGTAAGGTACAGAGGTACAGATGTTTTTGTACAAAATGGTTTTATACAGTTTGCCCACAGGGCGTACAATTTTAATTTCATATGTGTAAGCACAGAACATTGGTGTTTATTACTTATAGTTGTAATTGCATATCTCGGAAATTTAAACAAAATTAAAAAAAAAGTTCAAGAAATAATCAGCATACATTTAAAAGTAATCTGAGTGCAATATAAATTAAATTTAAAAAGTCTAAGAATAATAACAAAAAGAATAGAATCACACTACAAGAATATGATAACAATATAATACTATAACACTATTATAACACTATAACACTATAATAAATGGTAAGATTATAATTACCTATATTAGATGACGGGTTGCATTTCGATAATATGATTATAGTGGGCTTCTAAATGAGTAATTTTCTTTAAATATATAATGATGATTGTGCTATTGAAATCAACGATAACTGTTTTATAAATTGCGTCAATAAAATAACGATTATTTACAAATTGTGAGATATTTACAATCAGTTATATAATACGAACGCCATCACATACTTCTTTCTGTAGTTCTCTTTAGTAATTTCTTTTATCAATTCAAGTTTAACTGTCTAGATAGGGACTTTTTATCGTGCTTCCTTGAATATTAATCGTATGATGTAATTGTATCCCGGAAAATTTTTGTGTTGATTTTTTTAACTTTACGCAACATAAGGCCTGCATTTCTTGAGGTATTCATATCGAACAGGATATAATAAATCACATTTTTGTGATTCAATCTGATATGTGAAAACCGTTGCTCAAGTATATTTTGACCCGAAATAAATAAACTTTTATAAATCCGAGATGTCTTGGACGAGATATTCTATTAGCCAATCTGTATGCTACAAAATTATATGAAATGTGTATGTTTACATATTTTAAAATACAGTTTAAATTAAAGTAAATGTAGGTACTTAAACAAGGTTTGAAAGAAGATCACGTAGCATGATGGCTCATGACTTATATTTTTGGCAACGCCACTGATAAGGTAACCGAGCCAGCGCAGACCTTGTTTGTCGACTGGCGACTGTCTCAAAATGTACGTAAAAATCAAGTTTCAGGTGCCGAAAAAACACTCTTCATTAAAATGTATGTATAAGAAAAAAGGGTCGTGTCACCTCAAGACTTTCTCGACACGTAGACAAGTACCCCCCCCCCCCCCCCCCCTTGGGACTTTCTGAGATCCGAGTGTATACAGATATACTTATAGGCGGACGGACGGACGGACGGACGGACGGTAAAACTCAGTTAAACCTTTTTGTCCTAAGATATGATAATTGTCTAGCATGTCATTTCGCATATTTTATTGAAAATAAGTTACAATCTTCACCGATCTGTATTTTATACTTGCAGATCCGACAGACGTTGTCCTGTCCAAATTATAATAAATTTGTTTGTGATCACTTTGTGAATTTGGGAAAAGCAATTGGAATTTGTAAACAAAGTAAAAAATTGGTTGTGTCACAACCCTCTCATTGGGCCACGAACATTGACTAATAGCAAACGTAGAAACATTCGTGGTTGCTTAAATGGACTGAAAAAAACGACCTAATACATTAACGGAAAATACATGTGGGTAACGTGAAGTTGGGTTTTCTTGTTTCCATCGTTGATTATTTTTTTACAGTTGATTCCAAGTAAGACATCCTGGCCTTTCGGAGTATAGGGTAACAGCGCTTGGCCGAAGTCATCATTCTGGCACATTTCAAAATACAAATCAATATCGATCTAAATAAATTAACTCCATTTGTTGGACAGTACGCCAAACAACAGAAAAGTAGAAAAACGTAATTTTATTTTAATTTAGGCTGGAATGCGTTTTCCTGGATTTTTCTCAAGATGTTCGAGATTTTTTTTTCAATTGAATACATTTGATGGAAATATATCCATCCCGAGAGCATATCGATCAAAACAAAAAAAGAATCAACCTAATACATATGTCGTTCCTATTCAAAAAAAGAATTACGGATATCCATCGTTCGAATCGTGAGTACAAAAAAGCACTTTTTCCAAATTTTGCAGTCTTCAGGAAATTTTTCCAATTTTCCTTTCCTTTCCGTTAAGATCTTATTTAGACTATTACAAACATTTTAAAATAATAGAAAAATTTCAGTTCAGACGTTCAGCCTAATATGCGGTTACCAACGAACAGCATTTAATTTTAATTAATATAGATAGCTGCCATACAATTTCTTTGCGTCGAATACTAAAATTAACACCAACGTCGATGGCTCGAAACTTCGTCGATACCGGGCCCGATTGTCAACTAAAACTGAAATTAGTTTTAAACGAACGCGATAGAGCGATACGTTAGAGCGGAATATGACACGAACGATGGTAGATAAAAACTACCTGTTGAAGTTATATTCGTAAGAATAAATTTGAATACATTTCGGTGCGGTGTTAGAATCAGATGCTTTATTCTTGGTGGGTAGTTTGAATGCTAAAAAGTGACAACCGTTCATTTCCCATTCCGCTCTAGCGTATTGCCCTGTCTCGTTCACGCGAACTAAAATCGTAATTATTTCATGAAAGCGATAAGGACCAATACGTTAGAGCGGAATATGATATGAATGGAGAAATAATGAATAATTTCACTTTTCCAGCATAAACCTACCAATCGAACACAATTGCGTTTCTTCGTGAACTAAAATCGGAATTAGTTTATGCAAGCGAGAGAGGCCAATACTTTAGAGCGAAATATGATATGAATGGATGAATAGTGAATAATTTCACTTTTTAACATATACCTACCAATCGAACGCCTAATCTATGACCGGGCGAAATGTTTTCAAATTATTGCAATATTTTATGATCGGCAGGTAGTTTTTGTTTGGAAAAAGGTACGATCAGAAATTAAAGAAAGATGAATTTTCATTCATCTTTTTATATTCTGCTCAAACGTATCGCTCTCAAATCAAATTAAATCAAATCATTGTCTTAAAAACTAATACATAGTTGTATTACATTTACAATTATAATATTGTGAAATGATTAAATTCTTCATTATATTAATATGCAAAATAAAAATGCTTACTCGTAATAAAGTATATAAAGTACATAGGTACTCGTATTATTGTAGAATTAAATCGAGTCTGACCATGGATCACAATTTGATTGATAAAAAACATAGAAAAAGATTTGTAGTAGACCAGTTTGACGGATAAAAAACATAGAGAAAGATATGTAGTAGACCACTTTGATAGATAAAAAACATAGAGAAAGATATGTAGGTAGACATTAACTTAATATGCTGTGATTCTATTACATTAAATAATCTCTCTCGTTCGTATGAAACTATTATCCGATATTAGTTCACAAAGAGACGCAATGTAGCCTATTAATTATACATAAAATGACGCACCGAAATAAAGTAAAACGCGGCGAATTCCTAAAATGGCGGAAACATCGCGCCGTTTGTTGATGACAGTTCGAATTTTTGCCACCAGGAGACGCTGGCATCTAAAGCTGAATGACGCGACTGGTGACTATAGATGCTAACTAAATGGCATGTAATGAAAATGGAAAACTCTGTCCCGTGGCGCATTTTACTACTGGAACCGCTTGGTAATTAAAAATTCTTCTTTCTTTAAAGCGGTGAATCTGTCTGTTTTATAAAATGGTGGATATTTTTAAATGGCGGAAGGCACAGTCGCGTCGCGGCAGACGCGACCGCTTTTCAAATGTGTTTTAATTACGCCAAAGCGAAAACTGTATCGTGAAGCTGTTGTCTTTATTTCATCCGCAATTTGAGCGGCACTATCATCATTTACGAGACTTTATTTTCGTGTGTTTTCATGTGATACATGTAGTCTCTCGTGCATGAAATTATGAACTTATCTGGTGACTTCTACGCTTGTCTAAACAGTTCTTAGATCAGAAGTTGTAATTTTAGATAGAAAATTACGACACATTGAGACTTAGAAAGCACTATCTTTTAATTTTTTTGGCGTATAAATAGGCAAAATAAAACACATTTGTATGTCCATGTAGAAATAAGTTATATAACTGAAGCGTTAACTTTCTAACAATAATGTAATTATTACATTGTAATTATATTAGTTGACTACTACGAAGCTGTTTATATTAATTAACTTTATTCTTAGGTCTTGTTCAATTTCCAATCGGTTTCTACATTTATTTTTCATAAATCTGTTGAAAACCCTGCTTTACTCTTATTGGTCGTGACAAAAGACGTTAGAAAATTGTGTCGTTTGTTCTTCTAAAGGGTGGTACTCTTGACAACAAGATATACAAAAGGTCTATTAATAATATTCTCCGGATTCTACTGTTAATATTTTGAATGCTGTATCATATGGACAGTTCAATTACCGAGTCGACATTTGAATTCGATAAATCTGTCTCGGATTCTATATTGCCTGAAAATGGGTGCCTTATACACGCTTAGTTGCTAATGATTGATGAGGAAAATATTCTTCCAGATTAGTTTTCAGTCCTAGCAAATGTTTCGTGATAAGAGCTGAAGTATTATGCTGCAATAAATGACATGCCACGTCATTTGATCATTTACGATTACATATGATTGGTTTCAACAGCAGGGAGACAATGCTGCGACCCTGTGTTTTATTTTCGTGGCCCGCTGCCGAGTCACAACTCACTACTTGAGAAACGCTGTCATATAATGACGCAACAGCCTAAAGAGGTGGAAGGAATGGGAATTTTCCTATGGGATTTCCAATGTTCTCCGATTTGGTTTTTGAAACATATTATACTCGTCGCTCTTCTTGCATATTTCGAAATAGCTTAACAGAGACGGGACATGCGCGATGAATGAGACTGAGAGGTAAATCACTGCTTTAACCAGGTATAGAGAGAAGCATATTATCTTTACATCAGAGGGGTTTCATGAAAAGTGCTAGAATGTCTGGTGGTAGTATATAGTATATAATATGTGGATAGTATATAATATATCATATAGCTTGACAATGGCTTGAGCCGAAATTTGCAATTGAATAAATTTTCACTACTAAGAGCGACTAGCTTCCATTTTTTGTTTCACATTCCATCCCTGGGGTGAGGGGGGGGGGGGGGGGGGGAACGGCTTCCCTAGAGGAAAACATATAGAATTCTCTGCTACTGATCTGCAACCACCAGATAAGGAGGGATTGAATTTAAGAAAGTTCCTGGTCTATCACGACCAGATAAGTAGCCTTTTATACATCCTCTCTTTAAAAATGTCTTACGACGAAATATCGATATATAGCAATTTTTATAAATTATTAGTATTTTAAATTTAGTAATCGCCTATTCTTTTCCAGCATCGATCTTCATATTTGATATTATTGCAGGAAGAATCCCGTATGCCCAGGTGACCAATACCACAGTAGGAAACATTAATAATAAAAACTAAGAGGAAAGGACGATTAAAGAGGCGTATTTGGCGATTAAAGAGGCGTAGAGGCGATACCATTGATACCATTGATTTTATAAAATCAATGTCGATACCTTTAAACAAAATTCAGCATTCCTAGATAAGGGTCTCTGACCTAGTTAGGAATGCGGATAGACATTTTCACCATAGGATGTGCTCAACCTCTCCCAACTCAACCATAGTATGTTAATGGTGTGTATATGACATAATTATAAAGTTATTGTAAATAAATAAACAAATAAATAAATACAATTTCCACGTCTCCTAATGCACGCTTCTGTTCTATTACCGATTTATCTTATATTTAACATTTTTATCGTTGTTGTTTACCGTTTAATTGTTCTTTTATGTTTACTTCTGGTAAACATAAGAGTAAACATAATATTAATCATAATGTAAACATAATGTTTATTTATATAATTATATAACGGAATGATTTCGTAACAATATCTTACCAAAAAAAATTGATCAAAGAATAAAATTAACTTTAAAAATAATAGTATCTCGATAGGACTCTCTCTCCCTCTCTCTCTCTCTCTCTCTCTCTCTCTCTCTCTCTCTCTCTCTCTCTCTCTCTCTCTCTCTCTCTCTCTCTCTCTCTCTCTCTCTCTCTCTCTCTCTCTCTCTCTCTCTCTCTCTCTCTCTCTCTCTCTTTCTATCCCGCTCCGTGTGAGCGGCAAAGCGCCAATTTATTTATAGCCTATAAATTACGGAGCTGTCGGTTGACTCTTTGAGAGCACAAATTGGATCAAAATGAAAGTAGAGATACGCGAGAGCCGCGCCAAAAGGGTCCGTTGGACCAGTTTAAATTCGTCTGGCGCTTATGCAACGCGCAAAATCGTAACATTCGAGTTCGGTCCAATCAATCGTCAGGTGGATGTTATAGGCAAAGTGTAGATGATATGTTTACTTTATCATCCAGCGAAAATGTTGGTACTAGCTTCGCCTTAATTAAAGACATTGCGTATGGTGCGTCATAAAAGATTGAGTGCATAAAAGAGGTCGACCGCGGCTCGAGAGGGCTCAGATATAAAAATAAATAAATAAAAGATCTATATGGAGACTGCCTAAATAAAGGAGACTAAATAGTTTACCTTAATAATTTGTCTGCTGACAGGAAATTGACTCTAGGCGCATGTGCGGTCGCCGCAAATACTCGAAAGTTATAGATGTCTTCTTTATTTTTGATATGAAAACATCTCCAAAATCAATATCGAGGTACGAAGGAGCATACATATTATATGCAGCTTGAATCACAATGCCAGTTTATTTACGCAACTGATCTCACTTAGCTGGTCTAGTTCAGCTCTTATCCGGGAAGACGTGAACTTTCCTCGTAGAGGTGAGTTGAATGAAGTAATTCCCTGGTGCATGTTCTGGGGGTATATCCAAGTGCTTGAACAATAGTGTCGTATCTGGCGGATTAATGGAGGAACCTGGAAATGTATTTTTTTTAAACAGTTGGGTAGATGCCGATTTGAACAACCATTAAAATGGCCATCCGTTTTCGGTGACTATACTGCGGGCAACTCTTCACGAGTTTTATTTGCTCACAAAAAGTAGAATGTCGCTCGTGATCTCGAGCGGCGACCAGTCTAATGGAAGTATTAGTCTTACCAAAAGTGGTAAGCAAGAAGCGAAGAAACCACACTGACTAACCAGATCTCTCGCTATTTGAAGTAGACTCTGCCGAGGGTGACAAGAAAATCGTTATAACATCCTGAGGTAGCGGGCTCGCCTACAGCAGTGAAAATGAATGCGATTCTGTAATGCAAAGAAAGCGTTTTGTGATATATTGTATTCGTGTATAAGCGCAAACCAGTGTACAAATAAAACATATTTAAATGTATATATATCTTTCCTTCATAAATGTTTTGATCATCTTATTTGTGGTCTCCCTTGCAGACTCATTTACATCGTATCACAAAATAAGCGACATATTTGGTAATTTCTAAATAATTTTGAACGTAGCTCGGCTAAAAATAGAAATAGCATTGCTAAATAGATCTTGTTTTAAAAAGTAAGAATATTATTTCATGGCAGTATCAATCATGCATTCGTGGCGGCCGGATTTCGCTTACTACGCGTTGATTCAACATGTGTTGATAAACGGGATTATATCTCAGTGATAATATATCTCGTGAGGCCTTATCGATAAATAGGAACGATCTACGCATACTGGTGAGGGCGCTGACGGGGCATTGTGGCCTTAACAAATACATTTACAACCTCAAAAATGTGCAGGTTCTGCCAAGAGGCAGAGGAAACCCCCTTGCACCTCATATGCTAGTGTGGCCCGCTGATGCGTAAAAGATACACCCACTTGGGTGGTCATTACTTCCAACCTGAGGAGGTAAAACAATCTGGTGCCAAAAGCCTGTTGCGGTTCTTAAATGACACAGCGCAGAAGTATAGTAGGTGGCGAACACAATAGATCAGCAATGGCCGCAGTGTTACAAGGCTCATAAAGACCTTAGAAAAGTCTTACACAACAAATAAAAAAAATAAAAAATATGAACTCCTTAATTTACATTTAAATATAGCGGTAGCTGATCAGACTAAAAATCTGAATATTTCTTCGGTCTAATATTGCTAAATAAATGTCTTGAAAGATATTTCTGCATATCAGTGTTTTCTCTCTGTCTAAAGACGAAGGATTTTTCGTAATAAATGAAACCTATAGTTTAAATTAATAACAATATAAATTATAGGTCGGCGACGTGTTGTATCGGATAGATGTGATAGATCTACAGACATCTTCTCCTTCCCAACATTTCTTCGGGAGTGTTAAAAAGATATAAATAAAAAAGGGAGTGTTATGATTTCCGTTTTTTATTTCCATCATAGCTATTAAACGAATGAACCCATTTAGAAGTGTGCAGTAATGTTATAATCGCTATGTCATCCCGAGTATCATAGGGTACGTGCCGCAACCCCCTTCCTCTTATATAAGGGGAAAGCAGCGTCTTCAATATAAATCGCCGTGTTAAGCGATGGTGGGTTGGCAGTCATCATTTGACAGTATAGTTTCTATTTTCATTCTTCCTCTTCGCGGCCGTCAGGAATAAACCCGGTAGGCCAAGTACACAGAGAAGTATTTATATTATTACTTTAGCTAAATAAATTATACAAAGTAAATAATTATTACTCTCCACAAAATATTAACTATATTTAAATAATCGTTTTTGATTCTTACGAATTTATTAAACGACTGCCTTAAAAAAGGAAGGTTATATTTTAGGGTTCATGTATGTATGTTTTTCGTTTCTTCATTCTACTTCGAAACGCTAGAACCGATTAAGAAGTATAATTGTTAGAGTCGTTATGTCGTATTGAGTGTCATATTGTAACTAAAGTTCCAAATATCAATAAATTAAAAGAAATATATCGTGTTTAGTATTAAATGAAAGGTCCGATTAAGTAGATCCCGAAAATATATGTGTATCTATATGTTTCCTAACCACAAACCTAACCTAACACAAACTTTGTTAAAAAAAAAATTCATTACTTGAGCACCGAAAATAATCGACTCCGTGTGGATACGGCAGCGCGCGATCGTTTTGAGATACCTGCCGCAGGGCACGCAGCCCTGCGGCGCCACACTCTAAAATCCGGGACAATGGGCCCGGCTCACGTAAATCCACTCTCGACGACTGGACCGACAGCAATCGAATTCGTTTTTAGGCACTGGATGTTTATAGAGAAAAAACATGTCAACGGGAACGTAGCGAAGCTCCCGTAAATTGAATTTTCTTTCAACCAATTTTGTTTTAACGAAGAACTTTATTCTTTAACAAATTATGTAGTTTTTAGTGCCAACAAATTGTTTTTAATAATTATAAATACAGTACTTCACATTTTGTAAAGGCAGCCGTGTTTTTTTTCTTTAAATTATTGTTCTTGTTGATAACTTTTGTTATGTTGCTTGCTAGTACAACCCCATTACAACCTCGAGGTCTACGATAGACCAAAAAACCCGCCGCTATTCTGATCTAATAGTTCTGTTTAATGGTTGACCGATTAGCTCGGATTATTTGGCTTTCTTTCGAATAATCGATTCTTACAACTTTCCATTTGTGCAGGCAACTGTCACTTTATCTAACGCACTTTTATTTACTCTTAATTTTATTTCATGCTCGTTGATTGTGAATTTAGAACAATGTCCGCATTTTTGTGAACTGTTTGTTTGATATATCACACTGTATCCCTCTTGGTCTACAGCTTGTTATAAGCTGATGTATATTAATATTTTACAGACGATAAAATCCAAATAATATACCAAATTTGTTTTATTTCCAAAGAAAAATATAAATTTTCTTTTATGTGTTCTTCAAATACCTAGATTATAAACAATATCCAGCCAAACCCAAGGCTTGCAGGTTTGAAATTAAAATGTGTCACCTGTGGGGCAGCGTCTTAAAAAGGGTGAACCTGATTTAGAAGGCCAAAGTTGTAATCTGATCATTAATCTTTTAGATCAGTTTGATTAAAATTTAAAAGAAATATTTTTTTTTGCGACATTAAATTAGCAAATATTTCTACCGCTGCAGAAATTGCAGCATCTGTATGCACGTAATTTAATAGCGAACGTAATTTTGTCTGAAACAAAAAAAACTGAGATAATATATGTTTTACATACGTATTTTGTAGATGAACTAAAAAAATAAATCAAAGTTTTAATTTTTTTCCCAAGGATTTAAAGAAATTAAATCGATTTTCGCAGCAATTTTTTTTTACGATTTTAGCCGCAAACTGTTTAGTAAAAAAAATATACCAAATTATTTTTTTTCCATTTTTCGTAGTTCACACAAAAGAGAATCAATTAAGCGTCCATTTTTTGTAGACAACTCGATCCGTCAAGTATTTTTTTTATTACGGGCGAAAAACTGTATTTTTTTTTGAGAAAACCGAGTTTCATTTTTTTTAAAGGAAAGTAGTAAGTTTTTACACTTACAGCAAAATGAGACTATCGGCTATTCCAGGAAAAAAACACGAGAAACATGTTTTTTTGGCCGTTTAGACCAGGCTCCCCTTTAAGTAATATTCATGAAAATATGTAGGTATGTTTTTATATCTTTATTTTTTTGACTCCGAAAGTTACACTTTTTACAATTTGACAAGAATATCATTTTGTTAGCAGATATCATAACATAAAAATGCATGTGAGATCTAGGTATCTTGAAAAGTCAACTAAATTCTGAATAAAAAAAAAACTTTTTGGAGCAAGGTCTGGCAAGTACCGTGGGTAACCAAGACCAAGTCTTCAGCCGCAACTCCTGCAACTTTGCGACTGTCTGCAGTGAACTCTATGGTTATACGTTGTCATGCAGAAGCAGTGGAGATGAGCGATTGATCAGGCTCGGTTATTTAATCGCGAGCTCCTCCATCATTGTTTGCAGTTTTTACGGTACACATTTACGGTAAATGTATAGCCAGACTGCAAAAAGCTGTAATATAATACATCGGCACAGGATCTCATATTTGAAAATAATGCAAATGTTCAACTTTATTATGGTTGCACAAACGAAAATATTTAGCAAAAACAAACGACGGATAGACAAATCAGCAGCTGGTCCTTAAAAAAATGACATGGCCTTGAATTAAAATGTGTTTGGATTTGAAATTCCAACTCAATCCCAAGTTATCTGGGCTAAAATTGGCCAGTTTAAAAAAAACAGCAATTACATAGGTAAGGACCCAAAACAAGCATACACACATCCTCCCGCGCCAGTATCCCAGCCCATTTTTCAATTTCTATCATTCACCATCAAAATAGCTATTAGTTTTTAGTGATACCAATTTGTCCATTTACTTCATCATTTAATAATGGAGTAGTTACTTAGTCGCGTTACCTATTTTATCGTAGTCTGTAAAAATCAAAAGTCCTCAAATATATGTCGTAGTCATTTATTTCTTTACAAGAATATGCATGTCGTCATGAAAATTTCGACAGCTGTTTCTTATCTATATTTCATACATGGACGCTTCTTCACAATACTCTGTTGGTCCATCAGTCAAGCAACGATATTAAAAGCTGCGAAATCTAGGACACATCGAGTGGAGGCAATCATACGGCTAACGTAGAAAGAGTCAATTAAAAAATATAATTGAAATGCGAATATTTACATCATTACTAATGGAGACGAATATAAGAAATGTAATAAATTATAATCATTAAATTTATTGTATTTTAACAGTTGTTTAGACGATCTTGTAATTTAAATATTTTTTTTACTGTCTATTTGCGGAATATTCTCTGAGTTTTTACTATAATATACGGTGTATTTACTGACTATTCTGGGTTACTTAGATGTAGCTTATATTTATATCGACGAATCACTATTATATTATAATACAGGAGCAGCTGCAGATTATTCTTATACACTATAATAATAATAATATACTCTTTATTTGCACTTAATAATGTTACAAAAAGGCGATCTTAGTGGCACATGGCAATGTCTTACAACTAACCTATTCACAGTGGTAAATGCGGGCATTGTGGAAATAAAGATAATTACGTCTGCATAAAATAAAGACCAGTAAAGGTATTTAAAACTAAGAATGCCCGAGAAGAGGAAATTGGGAGAGGAAGAAGAGAGAAAAGTAAGAACTGGTTACATCTTAGAACGGTAGTATTCTTTGAGATGGGTCCTAAATGATGGCAAAAAGGCGTGTTTCGTATATTTGCCGGGAGATCGTTCCAGAGTCTTGCACCATGGACACAGAAAGAGTAGGAATAAAAATCAGTATTATGACACCGGAATCTTTAGTAAACTGTCAGAGGCTGACCGAAGTACGAGACCGTGGGAACGTAATGGTTCAAAATGCTCATGGAGATAGGATGGTGTCGATTAGGAGAGTACACGATAGAGGAGAGCAAGTATATGAACGTTTCTCCTTTGGCGACGCGTGATCATACTTAATTAGACCGAAGATGAATCGTATGCATATATTTTGCAAACGTTCCAGTTTATTGAGTAGTTCCTCTGATAAATCGAGATAAGCCACATCTGCATAGTCAAGAAAAGGTAAGAGGAGAGACTGTGCAAGAGATTTTTTGTGTCCATAGAAATAAATCGTCTGAGCTTTTGCAGAGGGTGAAAACTAGCAAATATTTTACGACTTACCTCGTTCACGTGTAGTTGCTAGGAAAAATTGTTATCGACAATTAAACCAAGATCTTTCATTCTTTGCGACAAGGGTATAGCGATTTCGTTCAGTTTTAAAGGCGGAATTTACGACTTCCAATGAGAATAGTCTGGAATTTCAAAGGGTTGATTAGTAGACCCATCAGTGCCCTGTACATCTGCTGAATATATGACTGCCTGCCAGATTTCCTGACATCCGGAATTGCAGATAAGTTAACATTTTAGCACTGCTTTTTAACCTGCTTAATAACCGAATATCACATTTTTTATTCCTCTTAAGATAAGGGCCTAACCTAATATCTTTTGACAATTATCTTATAGGCGGCCGGCTTTTATAACATCACGTGGCAATACCTATCTAAGCACTGACCACACCCGACGCTGCTTGACTTCGGTGATCTGACGGGAACTAATGTTTCAAAGCAGCTAAGGATGTTACATTAATACACTGGGAGAAAAACTGCCAGCGGACGCAATGGTGTAACAAGAAACGGTCAACTATTTGTATTACACACTTACATCTAAACTATTAAAAAATTACGCCTCTGTTACATCGGAAAGACACGTGCAGTCAATTTTTTTACTAGATTTAACACAATTCTTCGCAATGCTATCATAGTAACACCATTCCACTAAATCTCAATACTTTCTCACGTTTAAACGCTGTTATCAATGACGTCTTTGCAAGGTGAAATGTATTATTCGTTTGACAGTGGTCCAGAAATAATGGCGTATAATGTGTATTTTTAATACGTTGAACTGCAATTACATCCTCACGCTACAAGGCACAACTGACGACTTACAGTTAGATTACCTATAACAATTAAATGGATAAGACTTCTATGCATATATGAGCGCAGTTTTTGTCGCATTTTAGTAGATGGCGAGCTCGTCCATTTAAAGCATCTATCGAATGCAAACAATATAGCCATTTTAGTATCATTGTTCAACGTAACACAAAAATGGTCATCTCAGTTGGCTGGTTGGTTCAATGAAGCTTTTGGTAGGACAGGAATTGTGCTACACGTTGTTTTCAAGTTATTAAAGGTGATAGATAGAACACTGCAATAATGAATGGCATCATGGAATTCGAAAGTATTGGCAGGATGCATATCGCTGCACCACTGTGGCGATACCATAAAGGCAGTCAGTTTAGTGCAGAAATGCAGAGTATATAATACTGCCAGAATTTTAAAGTCAGCAATGACGTGTTCCATGCTAATAATCGCCATACACCGTTATACCCCATACATTTTAGAGATTGTTGACACGTCTTGTCGGAACCGTGTCCTTTTTGGTCATCATTTTAACCAGAAATATCGTTATTTGAGTAGATCACATTCTTTGTTTTTTCTTCAGTATACAAGAGAAACTTATCTTAGAGAAACCTCTGTGAACTCATAATCTCCCACTTCGACCTTATAAGACAAACACTCGGGCTATCAGCCAGGCATTAAATTAAAATATATTTTTTAATATAATGATTCTTATAAAAGAAGGCGCGGCGCTTCTGGATTAAAAAGTATATATTCGTACATAAGTCCATATGGTATTTGCCGAGTTTTGATGGGAAGGAACTTTGTTTTCGAGATGGTGGATGAAGGTTGATGAAAGTTTTCTTTTATCCTCCGGAGTTTATAGGCGGGTTTCAAATTTGGACCACGCGGTCAAAATACTGCCAACCCTGCCAACCTTTCTCCCAGTGGACTTTCCACCCTGTTCTCCGCGTGTTCGAGGGGTCTTATGAAGCGTCCCTGGTTCTGATGATTCTGTGATTTCAGGGCAGGCGACAGTTGGTTTTTCCAGAGACTATAGAGCATATCGTCCTGGCGGAGCAACGATGCTGGGGCGCGGCTTCCTTATTCCCTTAGACTTCCACAACTAAGCGGTCGCTTCTACTCTGAGACAAACTAGGTGAGGTCGCGCCACACCCGGATCCAGGAGGAAGGAACGGGGTCGTCATTGCGACTTAAGAACCGAACTGTCCACGTTATATCCCGCGAACAGGATTACGACGAAATTCCTCGTTTCATTTGTCGCGTGTCAATGTAAATTCACATAACGTTCTCCTTTATAAGAAAATAGACTTAATTTTTCTCTTTAATTTATTTTCTTGCCTTTTGGGTGCGGGGAGGTATAGGGTATAATTCCAGGCCGAGCTTGTTCACCCTAAATAGTTACAATGCAAAATTCAGCTAATGGTGTTTTGGTTACATGTATACCCACGGGTAAACACGGTAGTTGTTTCGAAGCAACTAACGTTACATTCGCAGTAAAAAAATACAGATTTGTTGAATTTACGTAGCAGAAGAAGAATGTTATTCGAAACATAGAAGTTCTTATAAGTCCTGGCACCCTTGTAGTGGGTGAATCATTACGAGCAACTAAACTCGCCAACAAACTGTATACCAGTTTGGCGAGATTTTAATATTTAAAAAATGTATTTTATCTATGAATAAAAAAACAGCTTTGGATAAAAAAACAACCTTTTTTGGTCTTTTCCAAAAACTTTTTTTTAAAACATGTTTACTGATTCACCCACTACAAGGTGTAACTAATAAAAAATCATCCTGTATAGTCCTACAGAGCCTGACAGATGGTAACCTTTGTTTTGTAATTATTTTGTTTTCGCATTGATATTTCGTTTTTCGAATTGGCCAAAATATACTAATATTTTAGACATCCTTGCGACCATTAGAAACAAAATATTCGGAAAAGGGTGGTCACTGCTAAGACAATTGAAAATGTTTGCCTATATCAATTCATTTTATAAAAACTTTTTCTTTTTTCTTTGTGACTTTAAAAACTTTTAAATACTTGTTTATTAAGCTATACCGTATTTGTAAGCGAACCCTATTCTCCTTTCATCTATATCTCTTTTATCTATTTCTATACCTCTTTCTAGCTATATCTGCTCTCAAAATAATATAACCTAATCCTACGTATATTTTATATTATGTATATGTATAGTATGGATATTATGTTTCATTTATATTATTATGTATTTTATATATTATGTATATATTGTATGTATATGCTTTCATGTATATATTATGTATTATGTCGTTTTGTATTAAATTAATGAAAAATTTAAAAATGTTCTGCTACAAACAAACATTATTACTACCTGCTGGTTGGCTGGAGGATATTGCCATGTATGGCAATAAGCCCACCTTTTGTAACCGTTCTGGTCAATAAAGAGTTTTTATTATTTTTCGAGACAATTTTCAGGTTAAATGGGAGTATATAATTATTTCTGTTATAAACATTAATGATGATCATTAAACTACCCTATATAAGTTATTTTTAGGTGTATTCGAATTCATTTTATGAATGTGTTGGAGCCTCGGTCCAACATACCCACAACAAAAAAGTAATTTCTACAGAATCGAAACCGCAAATTCGCTCAAATATACACGAGCCAGATGCAATTGATTTCCAACTAAATTCGGCATTTTATGCACAGTCAAGTGATGACTAATGTCATTTTTTCTGATCGATACGGAATTAACACACTTATTTCTCACCCCACTCACAACTATTGCATCACTGCACACGATATAAAACGCAGTACATTTCGATCGATCAATATCATTCCCTGGCGGATAGTAACCGCTCATCTACAAGTACTCGCGCTCTTCATTACCTTCGAGTCATAAATTATCCGCGACGCTACACACTTCGGACACACAACCACGGCTTCACCTCGCGCCCACACTACCTACACAACGGCGAAATAACAATCAAGGCGTTACGAACTGGCAACCTACTACAGACCTTCTGAATAAATACTTCAACTTCAACATCCACGACTTTCAATAACGGAGAAAACTTCTTGATGAGAACCACCCTTCGCTCACAATCAATTGGAGTCTAGTGAAGGGTGACCACTCTCACAAATGTAATATTCAACGTATATTATAAAGTAGGTACTTACCCTAGTCGCAGACACAAGCTAGTTACCTTATTACGTAATCAACAAAGCTATGCGACACTATAAGTCCCACAAGACTAACTGTAACAAATGTGGTCCATAATTCGATTAGGCTAAAAGCACACCAGTCCAAACGTTCCGATTCCCCTCATGTTTTCGTAAAGAGGAATCACGTCTCACTTAGTGAATGTCACCGAGCTAATAATGTATGGAGACCTCATCCGTCAATTTTTCCATGCGTTTTGGCCGGTTCCGTGGCAGACAATTTTACGACAGGGAGAAGGTGGTGGGGCAACAGGTCGAAGGTCGTGTATTTATTTAAGACAGATTTGGCAAAACGTCATTTAAGGTGTAAAATGAATAAAAAATGTTGTTGTAAAAATAATGTATATTAAATAATCTAAACAACTTATACGAACATTTATAATTTCCGAGTTACTACATTTTCTTTTATATTTTCAAATCATAAACAAAAATAGGTCGATGAACTTTTTAATACATGTAAACTATTCCAACGCATAACAAATAATCTCTCCTAAATAGGCTAAAAATATGACAAACTACAAAAGAAGGTCTTATCATGACTTGTGTCAAGCCTTATTAAGTTTATATCGTGCTTAATTTGGTATCGAAATATTGACGCACTATTGTCGCTTAGACATGGCAGATTGCGATTAATTATTATTATTGATTATTAGACCCGCCGAGGGCGATCAATTATTTTCACAGCTGAAGGAGTACAAGTTCTGGCTCCCTGTATTATGAGAAAACATTCCAATATATACATATTAGGTGTACATCAGGCGCGTGTACGAGACAGTATGTATATCGTATTTGGGGGAGAGGCGAGCGTTCATATTGGTGCGTTCAGTGTGGTCGTCGCTTTTCTTTGTGCAATTAGCCAGCCAGCCAGCAGGCACTAGCTACTACCGCGCCGGAATTCATTAATGAAAAAATAAAAAATAAACAAAACTTTTCATTTGAATTATCATTTAGCAATAAATTGTGCACTTTTATACTAAGGAGTCGAAATAACACCATTGGGCATCCAAGGTTGTAAAAAGTGCCGAGCGTTCTAGCGTTGAAGATATCGTTGCATTTGCAGGTTATGTACTACGACTTTAGTGTTGTTGTTTTTGTTTCTTTACATGGTTTTACAATATAATCCGCCATTTTGAAGTAAAGAAAAACACTTCTCACTAGAAGCCGCTGCCGGCGCTACTGAAGAATGTATGTCACCGCGATACGATAATAGGCGACAAAATTAGTTGGTCCAAAATTTCATCTACGATCGAAAGCGAAGAGGCCCAAATCGGTATCCAGTCATTTCTTATCTCAACGATTGAAATCCCACCACGTAAAGTTCGCGCGCTGGAAAAGGTAAAGAAGGGTGGAGGGGGGACTAAATAGGGGAAGGAGGGTTAGGTGGTCATTACCGGTAATTTAAGGTGTATTAGTGAGTCGCTGGCAACTCTCAACAACGAGTCACGCGCTGCCGCGTCACTTCCTTCTGATAACAAGTCGTTAAACCGGTATACAACTGACATAACTCAAAATGTGCTCATTTTAAGGGAACTTTTTTTTAATTCTATGTCGAGTTTAAAAGTTTGATTTAAAAAGTTTTAAGCAATGCGAGCTCCTAAATTACGTTTTTATTTCGGTAATAGCTTATTTTATTCTTAAAGGTAACAAGCTTGTAAAAGGTTTTTTTTAAAATATCCATGACTAAAGTAAAGATACTAAATAGATTTAAGGGTGCAGGGATTTTAAGTGGAAGCGTCACAACAACACATTTCATAACCAAAATAAAAGGTATAATTACAAATGTTTTCACTATGAACAGCTAAAGGTTTAATTAATATATTACGCTCTTTGTGGGAGAATATTAACATGGATATACCAAGAAAATGAGACAGGTGAAGTGTATGAGCCAATAAATAGATTCGATAATATTATTGTCACACTTATCTATCCTCCTTCATTACACTCGTTTTAATAAGTTCCGGGACTGATTTTTTGAAGAGGAAACCAGTGGCGCCATCACCTGGACTACTGTCAAACTAAGTATACTGAAAATTCCTCTAATTCTCGTATGTGTTTTGTAGCGGGTGACATCATTATGTCTTGTGCACACTCTATCTGCGTCTTTGTATATTCCTTTATGAATTTTCATCGTTTACAAAATGGAGTCAAATCTTGCATTTAACTTTTGCTTTAAAAGCTTTAAACCATACGGTATTCGTACCTCCCAGGCCAGACTGTAACAAGAGCATTCTATGCGGAAGCCATGAAACGGCTGATCGCATCAATGTGTCCTCCCACCTGAAGATCACGAGTCCAGTGTTTGTGTACTCTGGACAACGCGCAGGCACATACTAGTATTCTTGTGCGTTATTTTTTAGCCAAAAGATATTTTACAGTCCTTGAACAAACATACCCCACCCATATGCGCCTGATATGGTTTCATCAGACTTCGTCTCTTCCCAAAACTCAAAATTGTCCTCAATATGAAGCGTTTTGAGCATATTTTATTAATTAGAGCAAATGTGACGCCGGTTTTGATCAGCTCCTTTAAGATTTTACGAAGGCTTTCCATAGTCTCTACAATCGATCTCGCGAGTGTATCATGAAAGAGGTTGAAAACTATCATGGAAATAGATGGTTATGCCATCATTAGATATTTTCGTTTCGGGACCGAGGTTGTATGTCGTAAATAATGACGTAGCTTATCTATATCTTCGAAAGAACTACTCAAAACATTGTAAATTTTTAAAAATGTTTGCATACTGTTTATTTTCAGTCTACGAAATGGTGATCATGTGCCCGAATACTTGCATTCGTAATACATGTATTCGTAATACGCCCGAATACGTGTAAGCTACCTTGATAGGTACAATAATTGTAGATGATACAAAAACGATAAAAATGAGGAGTGATTGCCAATAATCATACAATTGCAAAATATAACCACTTGAAATTTATAATAGCTCACCACTTCAAGCTCTAAACTCAATGCAGGCCGGAATATATATGCCGGTTGAAAATGTAATTGCCAGTCGACAGCAAAAAACCAACTCTCTCTATATATTTTTATCTACAAAGAAGTCTGAAATTTATTTATCGCTTCTTTGTTATTCTGATAACCCATAAAAATATATTTTATATATTTTTTTAACGCTTAGTTCAAAAGAGTTGATCGCGCATAACCTAGATGGCGTTGGCCACTTATTTATAAACTAACTGTTTTTATAACCCACCTTATGATGTAAAATTCGCTTATTTTTTTAATCACTATTTTATATTTTAAATGACTATTTTCAATGATTATTTTCGATGTGATTCTCTTTACGCATTTGTAATGCTTGTTTTCCTAATAGCATTGTCTTTTTGACTTGGCTAATTAGTCAGAATTATAATATTAGAGTGATTGTAATATAAGAGTCCTGTCCACCCTAGAACGGGCTAGTCCCAGTTGGGTGACAGAATCAAATAAGCAAAAGGTTAAGGTTTTGCCATTCGGTTCCTGTTATTTTTGTAAGCAAATCAATGTTTTATAGCAATTAATTCTTAAATAAATAAATAAATAAGTTAAGAACATAGAATCATTGGCGTCGCTCCTAATTATGAGGACTTTGAGGTGAATCAGACAAATAAAAACCATGTTACGATTATTATTCCAGAAAATTATTAGTACACTTTATAATTATTAAACAATAATTATGACAGATATTGACAATTCATTGACAATTTATCTTTGAACACATTTTGGAATATTAATCAGAGAATATGAATATAACAAAAATCAGCAGCAATTAACTGGTGTAACAAGTTTGGAAATGTATTTCTTATGTTAAAATCTCTTACGCAACTACTAACTACATAATTACACAAAAACCTAATTTATTTATTTATTTATTAATATTATTACTGGTAGAGAATTAATAGTGTGATCGTACAGATATAATTTGTAACTCTTTTTGTAAGCAATAGGAAATGAACACAACCCATACGATCATTCTAGAGGAATGCCCAACTAGACCGAACAGCCTGTATCTGGGCATACGAAATATACTGCCTTTGTTTTTTGAGTAGTACTGTCGTTATTTGAATAATAGACTACTTTCAATACTAACACTAAGATAATGGCATAAAATAGTAAACATATTAATACAAATATATATGATAAGGGGTTAGTTACATACACATATACACATATACACATTCAAACATACATACATACATATATGATATAAACACATACACATACACTACATACACACATATTTTAAATTATTGTTTGAAGCAATTCCATTTCAGTCTTTTCTTATTTGCACGACCTACATCGTAAAGAAACCATTTTTGAAGAAACTGTACATTTTCTGTCGCAGCCAGATCAATTATTTAGGATACTGTTTTCTTCTTCATATACTTTCAAATACTTAATTCCAACAAATGAGTTGTGTCAGCTTTCTCCCGAACTAACGACAAATATAAGGAACAACTTCAAACTTTGAGCGAATTCGGAACTGAGTTAGGTACATTCCTACCGAAAGCATCTAGAGAGGTTTCGCCGTATCACTACTAATGAAGTAGAACTGGGAACAACTAGTAAGTTGAAAATCCCTAAGTGCGAGTGAGGATGTGTGGACGTGCGTGCGAAACTTTTTATAGAGGAAAACATTATAATTGCGATTATGATGACCTGAAAGAGACAAGTTGGATCATTCAAATTCGCAAAAGATATTCCCATTAAGGCAATGCCGTATATAACCGGTAAGAAATTGCATTTGTAACAATTTTTCTAAGGTCCAACATTGAAGAAAAGGCATAAAATAACGAAAATAAAAAATTACCCCATTACTCTTGGTTCTTCTATTAAGTGAACTCTCTAGATACTTTTTGAAAAAAGTTCTCAATAAAACAGCAAATAATATATTCTAGGATCTGTATTTAGTCTTGTGTTTAGAGGTATTTTCCAGGACGAAAACCATTAAAAGGTACACAGAAAATTTAGTGACAGTATAGAAGAATTTGCAAAAATAATTAAATGAAATCAAAAAATATGAATCCTTTGAGGAGCATAAATAAATTTTTTATAGTTACTTTGTCTCTACCAAATTTTAGGAAAGTTTGAAATATTCGGGCCAGCATGCCGTAAGTTTTCAGATATTCTAGCTGTCTATAGGAGCAAAATAATCAAAAACCCAGACACACCTCTCAAGAATTGTTTATTCTTTGACGTCAAATATTTTTTATTGCAGTCTTCAATACTCTTGCCAAATTTTAAATTCCCCTTTTAAACTGTGATTTAAAAGTTTCACCTTTTTATATTGTGAATATTTACTTTTTTTTGGCAGAATAACTGTAACTGATCATAAAGCCACTCTTCAGATGTGGAATTCTTTCATTATTTCAGATGTAGAATTCGTATTTTCTGCGTAAGCAATGTTTAAGTAAAAATAGCAGAAGCCCCTCTTTAATGGCAAAGGATTCTTATTGTGTCGAAAGCTTTGGACAATTCTAATTAACCGTATTCGCGCCCTATTTTGCTTGCTTGCTTGTTTCTTTGTGTGATTGTCAATTCTTAATTATGTGTAAATTATTATACTTATAAGACATATAGGTACATGTTTCCTTCATAAAATGCACATTCATCATCATTTATGTTTTTGTTTGCGAACACGTTTACATATAATCACGAATCGAAAATATTGTAAAACCCTTGATTTTCGCACTCTTACCAACGATAATTACTCCAAATATGACACTCACACGAAGTGCCTTTAGCCTGTCACTGGAAGTTAACCCTCCGCCGGGCGCACCTAATCTGGCAGGCACTAGTTGGAAACTTTAATTTGACCCTCCCTGCCAGAATAGCGCCTGATCACGCCCCCCTCAGTACCTTTCTTCTTCTCTAGACTGTCTGATGCCGCCCCTATCAGTACGATGCCGTGGAGAGCAGCAGCATCGTCCGTGGCCTGCCAGGGTCATTGTGCCCGATCCCATCGTACTTTCTAGGATGCGTATTTCCTTATTTATTCCATAACAATTGCTGATTGAACTCATTTCATGACGTGATAATGCTAATTTTATTTGTATTGAAGTGTATTCAAGTGCCTTACAATGATTAAAAATGAATATTTTTATGCCTGTCTATTTTGACATTTTGAGAACTTTCTCGTTTTCACTTTTACAATTATTGAACATATATTTTTTGCATCACATTATACTTATTTTTTTAGTATACATTTGTCTTTAGGTCAGTGATTACTTTGCAGGTAGTTATTAGCGGCCAATATTCCAACCTGTGCCAGCAAGGCACATTGTGCCCAAATTCCGATGGTCTAGAAGTGCGCTTGATAGAGGGTTAAAGTTTAGCTTTAGCCTTTCTTTCTAAGCAGCAGCAAAGACTATTTTCACCGTTCAGTGATAAAATATGCCTGTCTATTTTGAAGTTTTGATAATTTATTGCTTTTTTTTACTTTTACAGTAAATTAAACCTATTTTTACATCACATTTCACTTTTTCTCTTAGTATACATCCCTACTCAGGTCAGTGATTACTTTAAAGAGCTGATTAGATAGTAAAGAGCGCCTATTTTTAACATCAATTTAAGAGCCTGATAGACTCTACATACATAAGCACGTTTCAGCTAGGACCCATGAAAGGGAATACCAAAACGTCCGTTCAAAATTAAGCGTCGTTTTAGCGCGTTTTAGACGCCAAGTTAGTCACGTGCGAGAAACGGAATACGGGTTGTTGCGGCCGAATTCAGGTGGTCTAGAAGTGTGCCTGTCGGAGGATTAAACTGCTAGGTATAGTCTTTCTTTCTAGGCAGCAGCAAAGATTACTATCACCATTCAGTGATACAATAGTGAAAATAGTAGGTGAGCGCTCGTTTCACCAACAGCCCCACTTCCTGGCGCCGCATTGCCCGGCTGACGAGTGAAAGAGCGCGCTGATCGCGGTGCGCGCGCCCCCCACCAGCGGCCATAGAGCTCGCGCGGGGAATAGTAAATTTCAAAATGGAAAGAAGGTGGTATTTTGAAGAAGTGGGGCCTGAGCTGTGCGTTTGCCACTTTGCCTCACATTCAGTCAACGATTGTCACGAGCGCGGGACAGTCGGCCAACTAGGTGCACTTTCGCCTCCACAACGTGCGCACGCGCAGGCAATTTAGCATTACTTTTATTTTTTTGGAAATCGACCCGCGCCGCGGCGTCAAAAGCTCGCGCGTAACTGTCGTCGCTTCCGCCTGCGGCTCTAAAAGTGAATTGTAAGCGTTTGCTAGTGTTGCAGTGAATAGAGGAATTTTATCAGGAAACTCTTAACGGATATCGGCTATTTTTAAAATGGTAAGTAAAGTATTTTTTATACTCTAATTCAATATTCTTTCACAGCGAAACACTATTTAATAAATAGATAATAACAGTTATATAGGATCGTTCATATTCTTCTTCTTATAATAATCGTAGGCGATATTCATATCATTTTCCAGTTGAAAGATATCCGTTAAGCTGTTTAAATTGAGGCTATGGTATTTACTACATATGAAATATTTTTTATTTATTTATGTGTTCAGTAATTCATTTATTACTAATCAACATTACAGAAAAACTAATACATTGAAAACTCAACTATGAACTATAGAAATAGAACCTCGCCTGAAATAATAGCTATCATATAAGAATACATAAGTAATTGCCTATAACTTAAACAGATAAATGCTGGCGGTGGCAATATCGAAATATGGTGCCGTCAAGTTAATGTAATTTAAGCGCCGCCAAGCACGTGCTAACAAGCTCCACCAAGTATGGTTAGTGCGCGAGAACGGCTTCGCAAAAAGATGGTGCGATCGAGCACGAATATAATTATTAGGCACGAAAAGATCCACTTTAGCTAGTATGCTAGGGTTGTCAGTTTTACCTCGAATCAGACTAAAAACATAGGACATGGTCAGTATTTCTTTTATGGAACAGAGAGAATTATAGCCAAACATGCCTGTTATAAATGCAGTCGGATTCAAAAATGGTTTACGGCGGGTGTTTCTAGCAGCTGGTTTTCTATCGGTGTCTTTTGGGTATTTTTTGTGTGTAAAAGACAGATACAATATGACGTCAGAATATTTCTGATCTGCCCCATTCGTTGGATCCGATTTTTATTTATTTATTTATTTAATCAACTCACAGTTACATCATTAGGAAAAATCCACAGAAAAAAATTATTAAAACATATAGTGGAATTTAAAACATAGACAGTAACAGTAATAATAATAATACACTAAGGAATATTGAAATGATGTGGGAATCCAATACTTGGAAAAATACCAAGTAGCAAAAATATCACTGGTATGTTAGCAATGGTTAATAATTGACATAATATCGTTTCTAGAAAAAAAACTCTACTTAAAAGTCTTAACTGTTATACAATGGCAGATAGAAGTTATCGAGTCGACAGAGAAAATGGATCTGATGCTAGAAAATTACTGCTCCAAAATTTATCACCACTTTTGAAACGGTTTATCTCAAAAATATCGTTTCTCCCCGTTTATTACTACTTACTAAAGGGCATCATCTATACGAACAACAATATACAGCTTATATTCATAATTCCGACGCTGACATAACTCCCATACAGCGTTTCATTCTTATGCTGACCAAAAACAGCTGTAATGAAGAAAACTTCGCTTCTGTATGTCATGTAATACATGAAGCCCGGCTTGAGACATATGAGCAGCTTTGTATATCTTTGGACATTTGAATGACGGTAATACAAACAATTATGTATGATGACTTAGTCAGAAAGCTGCTTTCCAGCTTATCGCATAATTTGACTGAAGAAGAAAAGGCGGCTTGTGTTAATTGTTGACGGTTTATTCTGCATCGCTTTAACGGAGGAATTTCGTATGCTGTCTTTTGCATCACCTCATATCCTAAATATACTCATAATATTATACCCAAAGAAATTGTCAATCAGCTTATTAGGCTTCAAAAATGAGCCTGAGTCTATAAAAGCTTTTCGATTTCGTAAAGTATCGAAGAAAACGGAATCTATCAACAATTCCCTTAAAAGAAAGAAAAACTCGTTTTCCACAGATAGTAAATAAGTGGGCTTTTGCTAGAAATCTTAACCGAACTCCGTAGGGGTAATTTGAAATATTGCTTAACGTCCACCACTATAACGTTATTTTTTACAGCACTCTAAAAACAAATGCTGTCTTGAAGCATTAAACAACGAGTTGACAGATAATCCTCCGTACAGATTTTGAGTGACAATGATTATTAT
This sequence comes from Micropterix aruncella, assembly GCA_944548615.1. Taxonomy (NCBI): domain Eukaryota; kingdom Metazoa; phylum Arthropoda; class Insecta; order Lepidoptera; family Micropterigidae; genus Micropterix; species Micropterix aruncella. The sequence continues at coordinate 15,792,033 of OX155964.1, read as the reverse complement.
ACAATCCCGGGAATCAAAGATAAGTTGCGGGGTCAGAGGTTTTAAGCCTATGAAGATGCTGTCCAAGCGATCAAAACGGGTTATGTAACCCCAAATTATGACTGGAGGTACTATTTCAAGATTAGTACAGGTAAATACTAAAATACGTCGATTTTAATTAAAACTTCGACAAATACAGGAAAATGTTTTTTTTTAATTTTCCATTTCTCGTTTTCCTATTCCCGATCTATCGGTGTGCTCCACCTAAACCCCCTTATTTAGATAATAATGCGAGCTTATTAAATTGTGGCAATACCTTACGTCTAGTCTAACCAGGTTTATAATATAACTATATCTACTACTTTTTTTTTATATATACTACAAATTTTGTTATACCAAATTTTATCCTTTATACAAAAAATAAAAAAGTAGGTAATTAAAAAGTAAGTTTCCTTAATAATTTAAAATAAATTATTGAACAAATACATAAAAAAAAACAAGATAAATTTAAAGAAATAGACAAAGAAGAGGAAAAACTGGGATTAGTAGAAGGGTTAAGGTGGGGGGGGGCGGTATTTTAAAGTGTTAGTTCTAGGTTCTTCTTGAGCCTAATTATGAAAAAGGATATGTTAGGGGTATTCTGATGCCATGCGGGATGCACGGAAGCAAGTTGTTACCGTCTGATATATCAGGACGGTTGTGGCCAAAGCGCAGTGAATCTCATGGCAAAATAATAGGGCCAGCCATCCTCCAGGATGACATACAGTAGAGAGAGAATCCTGAGCTATCTATTCTCCCTGTTTTTAAGCTACTGTAATTTCCCAGAGTACATTAAGATATAATCATATTTCTTGAACCCATAAATGAAGACATTATATTTTAAAAAATCAGCTAATTCTGTGGTAGTCTTAAAAAAGCAACATTTTTGTAATCGAGAAGCAGGAGAGTTTTGGTTTTCTCCAATTTATAGTATTAAACTTTCGTCTGGAAATGGAACCTACTACAGCCTATTCCTCTCATCACCTTGAAATGGTGTTGCTGAGCAAGTTTCGATGAAGATGGATAACAAAATTCTTCACCTGTATGATTTATGGTAGTTCTTCCGAGTCGACGGATATTCAAGATATCATAATGCCAATCCTCGAGGTGAAGAATTTATAACGTAAAACCGATCCAATATTCAAGCTCTTAGACGAATTTTGCTCGAATATTACCACAGGCAGAAAAAAATATAGACTCCGCTTAATAGGTAGGTAAGCGTGGGCTGTTTAGAGCAATTGGTTGGACTTACCCCTGGGGTAATGATATATTCGCGAAGCGCATAATATTTCGAAGATTGAGGCAAAGGAAAGCGGAAGAAGAAAAGATACCATTATGATATATCGTCGATCTATGAGTATATATGAGACATCTTACGGACCAAGAAATCGAATTTGTGTGTCATTAGTGTATATTTACGCTCCTGATCGCTCGGTTTACGTCCCGAGGGCCTCAATTTGCTTCGTTTTCTTGTAATTCTCATTGAAGTGGCATCTCGTAGGCGTGAGTTGATAATTTTATCCGGTGACACGTCTTATTAAGGGCTCAGTAGTATTCCACACAAACAACTCCACTCTTTGATAGCTTCAATCGTAAGTAGGTACATTAGATGATTTTTCTTTATTTCCTCCCATTTAAAAAAATACTGGAATGAGTTATTCAATTTTCCATGGCCAACCCACCACAATAACCCTGCCGGCATGCTCTTCCGGCCATACCGGCAGGGTTATTGTGACTAAAGGTTTATGCGGGCAAATTGATTTATAAAAGGAGTCATAAATTAATACAATCCAATCATAAAGAATATAAAACAGTGATTAGTAACGTATGTTAACTCGATATCGAAGGGAGGAATGGAATATAACGACAAGCAAAGGAAGCGGGAGGGGAGGGACTATTCATGAGTTGAGTAAATATCTGTTTAGAGATTTCAAAGCCGCTCAGATTTTCAAGTTGTCTTATGGGCAAAGCACGGAATTCTCAGGTTGGAAAGGCACGGTCTTATGGGAAAGGCACGAAGGTCTCACATATAGAGCGAAAATATATACAAGTTTTAATCCACATAACTTCCACCATCCACAATCCACCTGTGTAATTAACCTAACCTAACAGTTAATTACACAGGTGGAAACATGCAGTGAGGTTGGTATGTTAGATATCACATTTCAAGATATTAGTCTATAAGTATCTGTATATGCAATATTCTCTTAGAAAATATACGGAAAAATGGGAAGCATTCTCGCTTTTGCCGAGACGGAGAATTGCAGCAGATAGGCGAATGCCGCCATTTTGAAATGTGGGTCGCCGGTCATTAACTGTGGCATTATTATGGCTGCCCACTTTCTACGTGCGCTGAACACTGTGCGCCTTCATACCGCCGCGCTCGAAATATTTCAATTGACCTTGATATCTTTCCGCACGTAGCATTATTTTGGAAATTTAAAAAAATGCGAATTTCTAGAACATTCTTTTCTAAACATTCCTTTTCGGAAGAAAGTACCTATTTCATTTCTAAGTAGTGAACAGAATCGTAATTGTCGATTTAAATAGAATGAGGGCCCGATTTAATAGGATTTTTATTCAAAAACAATTATTTGATATTCTATTATAATAATACCGGACCATTGTAATGAAATACCTATGTGGTAATTTACAAATTCGAATTTATTTACAGCTTTATGCTTGTTTGACGTTTTTTTTTTATTTGGTTATATTGATAATAACAAGATTACATATAAATAATAAATACATTAATAATATACAATAATAATACAAATAATAAATAGAACAATAAATACAATATTATTGATATAAATACATATATATTGAAATAAATATCTTATTGAAAAAAAAACTCCTTATTGTCAACAAAAAAGCGAGCTTATTGCTTTGTGGCAATAACCTATGCAGAACTTGAAAAATTTGAATTTATTTACAGCTTTACGTTTGTTTGATATTTTTTAATTCGGTTATGTTGACAATAAAAAGAGTGATAAATATTTATTGAAAATAGTATATTAAAATCAAATACATTATAAAATATAATTATTAAATACAATAATTTTATACAATAATAATATATACAATATTAATACAAATAAGGACAAATAATAAATATTTATTGAAATAAATATTTTATTGATATAGAAATTCCTTAGTGTCAATAAAAAAGGCGAGCTTATTGCTTCGTGGCAATACGTATCAGCTAACCTATAACTTAAGTAGGTAAACATTACAAGTTTTGCGTTGGCTACACAAATAAAAAAAATATATAATAAAATAAACTGAAAACTTGTTTTTTTAATAATAACTAAGTGAAACCAATTATTAAAATTAAATTTACATGCAGATGGGCGGAAGGAGATGTAGGAATAAAAGGGATGCGAGAACGAGAGGGAAGAGGAGGGTTAGCTATGTTATGGTTTTAGGTTTACGTTCTCCTTGATCCTGTCCTTGAACGTGGTGATGCTGAAATTACACTTACATTAATTAATAAAATTGCACTAAGCAATATTTTATTATATGGGGAGACAGAAACATATATAAAATGAAAAATTTACTAATAGCATGACAATCAAGGAAGAGAGTCCCTCCTAAAAATACGAAATTGAAATGCCATTAATAATAGTAAAAAGTAACTCAAAGCAGGAAATTAACCGTTATATCTGATTTATGTAGCTATCGAAACGTTATTCATTGTACTTTTGAAGAGCAAAAAGCGTGTCATCAAAACTTCCTATATCGTGCTTCGTTTAAATTCAATTGGTTGGATTTGAGTGCCGAATTAAAACAGTTTTTGCTAGCATGCAGTGGCGGTATGGGCTAATAAAATAAAATGCACATTCGGTGTACATGGGGAGGTAATGGGCCCTGTTGCAGTTAGGCCACTAAAACCCATGCGCTTAGGGTCGTTAAAAACTCACGGGTCAACACCTATCCGGCGGCCTCCACGCAGAAATGCGAGCCCGGGCAGAACTCTGGCCTTAGGGCTGGTTTTCCCTAGGAATCAACCTTCTGGCGCTCCTTGACTGTCTGCGCACCGTGCGGCGTAGGCCAATCGATTTTGCACTCTGACTAACAGTCGGGGAAGTCTGGAAGCGGTACTGTTTCCTATAGAGCAGGGGTGGTTCCGGGCCTTACGGCGATTGCTGCTGAAACGACCAACGGCTACCCGATCCTGGGTGAACAGCCGCGCAAAGGATGCTGTGGTCCGCGATAGATTCGGTATACTCCCCGCTTCTTAAAGGAGAGGACCGCGCAAGCGACCTCTAACTCGCAACCAATCGAGAGACCGGAGTAATCTGGTCGCAATTGGAATTAAGGGCGTGAGTGTATGCCTGCTAGGTAACATACCTGATTATCTCGCGGATAAGGCGTTGGCCTCATACGGGCATGTGGCTGAGCTTGACGGTGGACTGGTTTGTCCAAGTCTTCTGCGCTCACTTCACGGGAGATAGAATGACTAATCGTTAAAATTTCCTGAGGTGACGGGTTCGCCCGTTGTAGTTGACAACTATATTAGTACTCTAGCCTGCGGGCCAGTTTATCCTAGGAGTCAACCTTCTGGCGCTCCTGGACGGTTTGCGCACCATGCGGCGTCAGCCAATAGATTGTGAACTCCGACTGACCGCCGGGGGAGTCTGGAAACAGAATTGTTTCCTATAGATCGGGGGTAGTTTTTAATCTTACGGCAACTGCTCTTGAAACCACCAATCGGCTACCCGATACCGGGTGAACAGCCAGGCAAAGGATGCAGTGGTACGCGATAGATTCAGTAGATGCCGTATCACCGCTACGTAAGGGAGAGTTAGAAGACCATAGTATCTGGTTGCAACTGAAGTGATTAACCTGGTTATCTCACGTTCCTCCTATCAACTGCTGAATTCCAGCGTATTTCTCATTATATAAGCCTCAATTTCTATAATAAATTACCAGAAAACATTATGACAAATTCAGGAAAGAGACGAAAAAATATTTAATTGAGAAATCCTTATATGACCTTAAAGAATTTTAATATATATATTATCTGTTATATTATCTGTAAGACATTCGATTATATTATCTGGATTATATTATCCGGATTATATTATCTGACATCCGGATCCGGATTATATTATCTGTAAGACAATATATTCTATTTTTGTATAATATAGTCTTATTTGTGATTTGTATATTCTTTTCTTAATTGTTAAATTACTTTTCTGACTCTTATTTCATTACGTTGATTATAATTATTTTTACTTAATTTGATTATTTCAATTTGAATATTTTTAAATATTTTTTTTATTTTTATTATTTTTTAATTGATTTTATGTTTGTAATTTAAATTTCTGATTTTATATTTTGATATTTTTTATGGTAATTTGATCCTTATTAAATGTAGTTTATGTAGAACTCTTTGGATGCTTTCTATTTTTCTAGTTTTTATATATTTTTGTTGTTGAATTGCTGATTCTCTATGTTTTCTCATTATTTCTGTTGTTTTTTATTTTTTCTAGTTTTTATGTCTTTGTTATTGAATTTTTGAATTTCTATTTTTTTTTTGAACTATTGGATTTTTTATAGACTTTTTTATAATTTTATGACTAATTTGAAATGTAATTTTATTTGTAGAAATACCATTAGATGTCTAATTTCTATACCCAGATCTGGTTTATGAAAATAAATTATTCTTATTCTTATTCCTTCCTCGCATCTCACTGAACACACAGCTGTCTTCAACCGTCATTCCTGTCTCCAATTTTTACCTAGGCTTCCGTTCGAACTGCGCTGCCGCAAAATGAATGACGAGCTGTCCATAAAAGGGAAGCTAGCCACGCCGCGATCAAGGATGTTTGGGTAGATAAGTATGGGAAATGCTTTGGTCTAAAATAGGAATTTCCTAATTATTTCAGTAATTACCTCGGCTAATTTGTCCTGAATCCGGGTGCCTCTTTTTCAAATAATCCGGCTATGCAGATCTCGCTCAGTAAACAAGACGCACATAAAAAACCAAAACAGCTGAATAATCGTGAAAAACGTTTATTTTAATCGAAACTATTTCTGATCATCAATGAGCAAGGTCAAACTTACTAGTCAACGATGTTCTCAATAAAAAGAGCAAAAACAAAAAATGTAACTTTAGACGATTTTATCGACACCTTCAGCTCAATAGAAGCGCCAAAGCTTGTGTAAATTGGGATTTATATTCAAAATATGCTGAAAGGGACAGAGGTGGGGGGGGGGGGAGTTTGTTTGTGTTTATTCTTTATTATGAAATCACAATGGTCGATTTTATTATCAACGACAATCTCTTACAACCAATCTTACTGTGACGTGTTTATATGCACGTGTGCGTGTAATATACGTAAGTGTGTGTCTTGTTATTGCATTCGATCAACATAATTAAAAATGCAATTCCTTTAATTTTATCCTAACGGAAAATGGTGACATAGCCGAGAATCGAACCCGTGACCTTACAATGTATGATCAGGTGACCTAACCACTATGCCAGTATAAATAGGATAGAAACCGAATTTACCGCGTGAAATTTGTAGCACCCGACGTTTCGGTGACGTTGCAGCCGCCGTTGTCTAGGGTAGACTGAAAAGCTGTCAATCCATTGTTTTGCGGGTAGGCCGCATACCGCTGCCGCCACTGCGTAGGTTATAACGGTGGTGGGGGGCCGAGCTCGGAGCGCGCGAACTTTGAAAATCCGTCTTGCACACAACACTCACTGTATCCTGTCTTACGTCGTTGCGTTCGGCGTTCGGCGGCGGGAACATTTTAAGAAGAGGGTTCCACGTTTGTAACCGTCGTCTCTATTGAAGTTCGGGGTCCTTATTCTTATCCCAGCCCCCCACTATCTATAGTTTTCTATCCTATTTATAATGTCAAACAACCGCGATAGTCTTCGATTTTACACTATGCCAGTGTTGTAAAAGTGAAGTTCTCCCCTAGTAAAAAAATATATTAGCATGCGACAACTCTAACATTCGAATACCATCCTAATTCAGAGATTGCCTTCGTCTACTGCTCTATGTAAAAATAATATATCACTAATTAATGAATTCCTGCGTATGCATATGGATAAAAACTAGAATGGCTGGAATACAATTTGTATGTTAAGCATATAATAATATTAACAGCCGATTGGTCGACGGTCGTACGGCACGCCAGTAACTGCTGAGCCAAGGACATGTCCAAGAGTAACAGTCCTTTCACAAGCCAATCGGCGCGTTGACTCTGGCTCATACAAGGTCTAACTATAAAAGAACACCACTAGAGCAACGCGTGCATACTCACGAATTAAATACTATGCTAAATATTGACAGAACTACGGCGCATTAAATTTGTCTTAAAGTCGACGGTAGCAAAAAAAGAAGTTAAATCAAATATATTTATTCTAGAAAAATTATCTTGCATATAGATACTATAATGCCAGAACAGCGCCTTTTTTTAAAATGAAAATCTCTTTTGTCAACAAAACTGCTTGAATACGTGATATTTTTAGCTTGGCTAATTATTGAAACAGCCATTCGAAAGATAGTACCCGTTAAGTAAAGATAGTACTTGTTTGTATTATGCAAATCACCAAAAGTTTGTCACCATTTTTTTTTCAAAAATCACAAAAAATTACATTTTTCGTGTTTTTTTTATAGGAAATTCAATTCCTTGGCCCAAAAACCGCTGAGGAGGGAAAGTGTTGTGAAAGAGCAAAAGATATATTTTTGGGATGCAGGCGGAAATTTTAATTTTGAGACGCAAAATGATATTATAATATAATTGTCTCAATAATAATAAAAAAAAGCGTAATATATCTGTTTACCCTATTCGGTATAACTAGCAGGTTTAAAGGTCTCTCTCTTATAAAATTGCATTTTTGTAGATACGACCTGTCAGCTTGAGGACCTGTTATATGTACGGAGATATGGTGTTTCCATTACTTTTAACGTGATATTCGCCTATTCAGTAATGTGTGAACGTCGTATTAAATATAATAGGCACTGTCGGCCCAAAGACTCCATTAAATGTTATTAAATTATTTCCAAAGGGCTGATCAGTTAGGGAGATTTGCCTGAAACTATTCTCAACCCCCTAAGACATGAAAGATCCATAAAATAATATCACCAAAGAATATTTATAAATATTTCATTCTTCACCACTAAACACACACATTTCCGATATAAAACTGAATCATTTAAAAAAGTAGCATTATGGACAATTACCTGGCGTCGATATCTCCTACGAACGATATAGTAAAATAGAGAATCTAGCAATGGAATCGAATCTTGAAAATATATAAATATGTATAATAATTGGAAAGTAGACACTGCATTATTACCATTCGGGATTAGATACTTATAGAGTTAATAAACATTTTTTTTATACAATAAACTACTTGTTAAGATATTCTTCAGGGAATTTTTGATTTCGTAATTTCACATTTATATTTTATAAAAAGAAAACATACATCTTGGAAATAAATTTTGTTTATATTTGAAAATGACCCGCACTAATTATCCATGATTATCCGTTTCACACTTACACGCTCTTTTTAAGGCGTGAACCTGTCGTAATGTTTCTTGCCTTTCTTCTTAAATTTCTTCACTGACATTGGTTCGAGGATTATTGCGGTATAATATATCTTTCAAATTGGCGGTTAGTATATTTTCTGCCTTTTAATCCAATAGTTCCTTCCGAATTTACCTCAACCCAAACCATTATTTATACTGGGTGCAGACTATTCATATTTTTTTTATCTCCTTAATCGCAATTTTCGTTTATTATCATCGTTTATAAACAAGTGTTGGAAGTAGCCTCTTTGCTCATAAGTTTGTGAATAATGGATAGAATAAGTTAATCGTATCTGATAATCAACTAACTTGAGCTACATAGATAGACATTCGGCATCCCTTAAATCCCTGAAGCGAGGTTCGGAAAGTTGTAATTTCTAGCAGATTACCAGCTGTATAATTTGGATCGGTAGAATAAATAATTGTATAGACTTTAAACGCCAGAAATTTGAATAACCTTCAAAATATAATATATTTATCTCTTTCAAGTACTCAAGAGCGAGATTATGATAGAAAGAGAACAACAGGAAATTATTATACATGGGACTTTTCCTTGTGAAAACCCAATCCTCCTGGTAAAACATACCGTTAACCGAGTTTTAGGTGCCAATTCAGGTGCCGAAAGATAACAGGGTGCTATTTTTGTTGACCTGAATCGGCCCGTACAGGATTTCAATTTTATATTTCGGTGGCTGCCATGTCGCTTATTGTCATGACAGACATGATAAGCCAGTCATGACAGTCAAGTCGTTGTCATGCAGTAAAGATGTTGTTAGGCGGTAATTTTCCACAATTCGAACCAGAGAAGTTATATTACATGGGGCACTGGAAAAGCTTTGATTAAAATATAGTTTGTAATATTATTAATAAGTAACGCATAAAACCATCCAGCGGTTGTTAGAGTATTCATGCTCTATCACCTATAAATTTACCCGGAAAGCTGTCGCACTAAACAAAGATTTGATTTTACACGAAACAGATAATTGTTATTAAATTTTGAACGACAGGTTTTTTTGAGTGTCTACACTAGAACGAATTCTTATGCCCGAATAATTTGTGTTATTTGACTTTCGAACTATTTTCTTTGTCAATCGGTTACATTCGTTGATTTTTTTTCGATACAGCAGCATTCATTTAATCATCTATTCCTATAGACGAATAAAACAAAATAGTAAAATATTTTGCTTAACCAGATATCATTGCTTCCAGTTGGATCATTTCCGCACGTAGACTCTTTTGACGCGTCAGCTCCTCACTCTAAAACGGAAATTCAATTTTCATTCAAGAACTCCCAGATTAATTAAAAAAATTAAAAGGTTAAACGCGCGATAATTAAAAAAATTAACAAAAAGAAAAGAAATGAAAATAGACAGAGGTCATTATTACCACCTCCATCATTTCTATCTGCCTGAGGTGTTGGTTCTTGGCGTTTTGAAGCTGTGCTTGTGTCTCATCCAGTGCAGTTCGAATCTGCATTGACTCATTGTACAAAACGGAAAACTGGCTCTGCAGGCATTTGTATTCGGTGGTTTCAACGATTACGGATTCTGGTAGCTGCTTAAGCTAAAAAAAAATTAAAAAAAGAACAGAAATTATACATTGCCATAAGAGATATTCTAACCGATGATATTATTGCTGGTCTAAATGAGATATTATACTGTTTGGTCTTCAGTGACCTTCGTGACAAAATAAATAATTGCTGTATCATATACTTAGCATCCTATATTACGCCCCCCCCCCCCCCATCCTTACTGTTATTGTCCTCTAGGTATGACATTCGGCAATAGACATTTTCATCCCCGCCAAACACATAAATATGAAAAAAAGATCTGTCTGGCAAAGACATGTTTTGGTTTTTTCCGTAAATTCGTCTACATTTTGCAGAGCGTATGCTTGAGTAAATTAAAAGTTTTGATTTTTGATAGTAAAAAGAAAGAGACCCATAAATTATGGCGTTTATTTCTGGGTTTCGATTTACATCTTGAGTTTTTATAAATAATCCTCATCAATTGACGTCTAAATATCACCCAGTACCATCGACGATATTTCGAATTAACAACAGCCAAGTAAAGTCGTTTTCGTCGGCTGACAGCAGTATTTTCACTACTGCCTTTTTTCCTACGTCTGTGCAAGCTATTTTAAGACTAATGTATTTTTGGCATGCTTCTGATGTGCTGCTTCTGTGCTTCTGCAGTCCGTCTGCGCCATTATTGTACCATATTTATTATGCGGACATTCATTATCCATCATTAGTCATTATCCCTCATCTTTGGTCTTTTTTAAATATTCTCCCTTTTAAACTTTCTGAGTAACCTCGTAAGTTAAAGTACGTTTCCAACGCGTACCACCCGCGGCTCCATCACAACAAAGTTGTGTTAATATTATTTTAGACACATTAGCGTAAGTTGCGACAGGCGCCTAGCAGGCGGTCACGCAAGCAAACATTTTGCAACGGTGGCAGCATGTTTAGACAGACTGTTGGCGCACTCTCCAAATACGCCTGCTGCTTATTAAAATTATGCTTGGTCTAAATATTCTAAGAAGCAAATTATATATCATATATTATATATAACAAGATTTACTTAGGTATCGTATAACTGGAGGTTGGTAACCTTTTCAATATTTTATCAGGTCTGTCCTTATCTAACCTTTTAATGAGAAAGGGTTGCAGAAATCGATGATATTAAGTCATGGTGATGGCTCTATTATCGTCCACTCGTTGCAAAACGTCTATATTGTTTTTAAAGTATTTGTAAAGATTAATAATTAATTCATGACCTTGTTATCTATAAATCTATTAATTTTTGGGGTAAGGATCCATACGCATATACAATTGTGTAAAAATTCTAACATTGTTTCCTTCCATCACGATCGCTAGAAATGGAACATTAAGAAGTATAAAAATAGAAAGTTTAGTTAACAACCTCTGAGAAAAATATGTAGAAACAAAAATAAATCGGAACACCATTTAGACATGCGTATGCATAACAAAATAACATTATTGTAATTGGGTTTCAAATAAATGCGTGGGCTAATTTAATCGTAGCTATCAAATTCAAATCTATATCCGTAACATTTAATATCAGCAGAAGTTCAAGGATAATACACATATATTGAAACAACTTTACATATCTACGCGGCACTTGATTCACTTGAAATTTTTCCATAAAACCTAAAATAATGCGCCTAATTATTTGAATTTCTTTCATCAGGTTTGTTGGACAAATAAACATTGTCGCATGTAATGCGAAGTGGAAAATCCCCATTTCGATTCCTTTGTTTATTTTAACTGCGACACTTGATTACACTCACCGCTTTGTTTTTGACGTCGAATGCATAAGGCGTTTGCAAGTAAATTTAGTTGTGCTCAGTTTAATAGTTTATTATTACTTTATTAAGTTTATTATTACTTTATTAAGTTTATTACCAGCTGCAGTACGTAGTGATAAAAATGGGTCGAGGAAATCACTAACCAAGGAAGAAATTGAAAAGATTCTTGCTCTCAAACCAGAAAATTACTCCAATAGTCTGATTTCCAAAAAAATGGTCACCGTTTTTGGACCGCCAATGATTACCTCAAGAATCTAGAAAATTACGGAAATAATCGAAGAGATCGCACAGCAAGGGCGACCACAGAATGGCAACACAGGGCTATTTTGCGCGAAGCTTCGAATTCGATGTGTTCTCCAAAAAAAATAGAGCAGAAAGTGGAGGTCTCAGCGAGCGTTCGTGCAGTTTAGAGGATAATAAAAAAGTGTTCACATCTTCGACGACAAAAACTCAAGAAAAATCTACGATTACTCCAGCAACATAGAAATACTCGATTGGAATATTACCGTCGACATCTGCATTGGAAAGTTGAATGGTTCCGTGTGATTTTTTGTACGAATAAAGGTTTAATTTAGATAGGCCAGATGGCTTTAGTCCATGATTTGAAGAAATCGGAGCATTTTTGTCCCATCGACACACCAGTGTTGGTTCCATCATGGTGTGGGCAGAAATTTCTTTTGATGGCGCTATTGATTTGCTTGTCCTGGAGGTCCGACAAAACTCGTAACGCTACATCAAACTTTTGGAAGTGCAAAAAATAAAAGTTTACGAAATGTTTGAAGGCCAACGATGGTTTTGCAGTAAGATAACGCATCAATTTACACAGCTGCATGAGTCAAACAAATTTTTGAAGCATGGAAATCTTGGATTGGCCAAAATTAACTTCGGATTTAAATATTATTAATAAACATTTAAACATAAAAAAAAAATCGAATGGAAGGCGATACGAAGGCCGAAATGATTTATGGCAGCTGTTTATGATGCTTTTAAATATGTACCGTTAGAATTAATATAAAATCTTTATAAATCTTTGCTTTATAAATTAATAATCGAATTTATATTTCTGTTAGGATCAATGGAGGAAATACTAAATATTAAATAAAGAAAAAATAGCAAAACAGTTGAACGTAATGAGTTTTATTAATTATTTTTAAGTTGAAACAATTGTCGCAGTTTAAATAAGCAAAAGAATCGAAATGGGGTTTTTCCACTTCGCATTACATACAATGTTTATTAATCATTGGAAAGCTAGATAGATAGAAACCAACTTGATAGAAAAGAATCAAATAATTAGGCGCATTATTTTATGTTTTATGGTTTTTTTTTAGGTGAGAGTAATCAAGTGTCGCTTCGATATATTCTTAAAATTTCACGTAAAACGAAACGATTATAAAACATTCCCTTAAACATAGCACCGACACAGTAAAATTATATCTAGTTTTATAATGCGTAAACAAATATTATAAATTCTAATTCGAACACTTTGATGTAACCTTTTCGGGCTATAAAAATGAAGGTGGTTCGAAAAAGAGCATTTTTTTCTAAATTAGCATATTGCTATTCTGTGAAGCATGTTATGAAACAATTCACAGTTTATTGGCATAGAAAAATATTGCTTTTTTAAAGTCGTTAATAGATGATAAAGTGGATTTTATTACACTGTAGTATTATTTATTTTTAATTGAGTAAAATATTATTTAACTTTAGTAGGCTAGTGTATCATAACTTTTGTTTCATAACTTATTAGATTTCTGTGCGTTTAAAAACTGGTTTGTTGTTAATAGAAAATTACTTGCAATTCAAGAAAATTACGATTGAGACATCGTTATTCTGTATAAAACTGTATTAACGAAATGGTAATGTAAGAAGCAATCCAATATTTTGTCATTGTATGTACTACTTCCTCGTCTGGGTTATGGGGATGATTTATTCCTCGATCTCACGTAGGCGTTAGCCCCCAAAGTTTACCGTCTATAAAATATCTTTATTTGATTCATACATAATCTCAGGAAAGTTTACCATATCAAGGAGTTCATAATAGAGAGGCTTGACTTGTTGCTGGCCCGGGGGGGATGGGGGGCATAAGTGTTCTCTTTATCCTTTTCAAGATCTTGGAGATCGACGACATGATAGCTTGGGGACCGACGACATGGTACAAAATCTTACAAATATTGAGGTGCAGATAGATGTGATTCAAATCCTTCTAGTTCCGCCATAAGTTTACGCTTCGTTGATTTCCGATGATGTACTAGAATGAGGAAGAGAACCTAATCATTGCCGCCGTATTCAACTGTTTCGTCTATATCCGGCATATAATTTGGGTCATCAAAATCTTCATTATTCCATTAATTCCATGTTACTATTTTCTCCCACAGTCCTCTTAAAGTTGAGGCAATTTGAAGTATGCCAAAAATCATTTATTCAATATTGATAAATACTTTTTATTGCAATAAAAATTATGATAATCATAATAACCATTATCAATAACAATGTAACCCTTCGGCTACGTAACGACCAATTGGTGGTGCAAATTAGAAAAAAAATACATTGAAAATATTTTTTTTTATCCTATTGTCGCTATCATGGGACATTGCGATATTGATATTTTCGACTGATTATTGCTAGCTCATGAGATAGGAAAATAATAAAATATAATAAAATAACATTTGATATGCAATATAAATAGTAAAAGAAATGTATAGTTGCGAAAAGAAGAAAAAATATGAAATATGAGACCACCAGAACTAGACTGGCCCAAGTGACATTTTGGTGATTTTGAGTTTAATGCAAAAATCCATATAAAAATTAATTATTTACAATTCCAGAGTCGCCCAAAATTGATATTTTCAAGAAATCATCAAAAGAAAAGCTATGTGCCATACTACTTTTTTTTGCTATGTTCACTTAAGAAGTCCCTTTAAGTATTTTGGCCCATATCCACAAAAATGATTTTTTCATTTGGGCCACTCTGGTTCTGGTGGCCTTATATCATATAATTACCGACGTCGACATGCGACCTCTTTGGTCTCTTGACGTGAGCCATTTTGAATAGCTAAATCACAGATAAACCTAGTTTTTCATCTCCATTCTGTAATTTAATTTTAAGCTATCTGTCGCCAGTAGTTTGAATCACTTTAAAATGAAATATATTGTTTAGGATCTGTGTTAATTTTAGAAAATTACTTTTATATCGCCCGTCGCATTTTATATGTCGTCCGACGGTTCGAGGATAATATATCAATAATTTATATTCACGTTCTTTGCTGAATGAGCCACACAGCCACTCAATTTATATCAATCTAATAAACGCTCCATATAGTCAATTTCGTATTGTGAATGCCTTTCCATTCACGATTGGCGCGAAGCAATCGGCTGCGCGCGCCGTGGGAAAGTCGATATGACGAGCAGATAGCTCTTTTCCGGAATCCGACTCGTTTAAAATCCACGAGGCGAGAAATTCGTTCCAGTTTCTGCGGAAGTCGGTGCGAATCTACAGAGCCGCGCTCATCTGGTGCTCTTCACGCGGTTATGAGAGTGGTTATGAAGCTGGGTGGGTGCGGCCAGCTAATACACTGATAGCCGCTCTTTTGGGCCACTTTTTATACAGAGAGAACCGAAAGCCGAAAAATAGGACTCGACTGCGTTTCCCTTGAACTAATATTGGAAAATAGTCCGTGCGACCGAGACAGGGCAACTAGAGTTGTCAACTACAACGGGCGAACCCTTCACCTCAGGAAGTTTCAACGAAATATTCGTTCTATCTCCCGTGAAGTGAACGCAGAAGACTTAGGACAAAACAGTCCACCGTCAAGCTCCGCTACATGCTTGTAAGAGGCCAACGCCTTATCCACGAGATAGCCAGGTATGTTACCCAGCGGGCTTACACTGACGCCCTTACTTCCGGGTTCGAGGTCGCTTGTGCGGTCCTCTCCCTTACGAAACGGTGAAACGGTGAAAACCGAATCAATCGCGGACCACTGCATCCTTTGCCCGGCTGTTTATCCCCCGGAATCGGGTAGCCGATGGTCATTTCAAGAGCATTCACCCTAAGGTCCGCAACCACTGCTTCCAGACTCCCCCGACTGTTAGTCAGAGTGCACAATCGGTTGTATCGAATCGAATCGAATCGCCGTAAGACTCTCAGGAGCTTCGTGTAAACTTTGAGGTCTATAATATATCTATTTATCTATAATATATCTACTTAACTAATTTTGACTTATTACTTATTATGTGTATGCATACAAATTCTAAATAGAATGTATAAATGAAAATTTATTGCTGTTCTGACGCGCTAGAAGGTATGTTTTTAATTGAGGATAAATTATTATAATAACAGAAAAAACTTGTCATTATTTATATGTATGATAAAAATAAATAATGACATAGAAATACTATGTCATTATTTATAAATATTAATGTTCTATTTATCAGTTTTTTGATAGATGCACTTTTATATAATATTTCTGTATGAGACAGCCGCTGTTTATACACTATAGAAAGGCCTTCAATTTAAGGCCAGATACAATCTTTTATGAGATGATTGATTGTAGTATGAATATAATATGATCCAAATCAATTTAATTCGACTTAATATTATGCTTATTTATACTTTCACAGGCGTAGTTTTGAAGGTTGGTCTTTAGAATTAATAGGAATTTTATTTATTTGTTACTGAATTACGAACTGTTTCAAAAATCTTTCGAGTGGCGAAATGGAAAATTATCTGACTATTGGTATTACTATATATTTTTTTATTTTTTACCATTTGTAATTTTAAAATTATATTTTTCACTTTCCATACGATAATTGTAAAATTATCAAGTAACATGGATTGATCATTAGTAGTATTATCCATACGATAATTTGTGAAATTATCGAAGAATTTCGATTGAAAATATCGTTTTTTTATTTTTTTAAAACCTAGAAAATTTGCGCTTGAATGTTCAATTTCTTGTATACATAGAAGTTAAATCTTTTTGTATGTATATACATATTAAAGTATTAATTTTGGTTAAATTTGAATCTAATAAATGTAGGAATACCTACGTTTATAATTAAAATAACAAAATAAAGAAGTCTTAATTGACGATCGTTTTTATTTTCCTGGCAAGGGAAATATTGCGAACGCTCTTCTGTATGTCTGTGTGCGTGTATTCCTCCATGATAGCGCTCAAACGCTTAAACTTATTGATCTGAAATTTGGTATGCAAGCATCATTTGGTCATGGCAAGAGTTGAGAAAATTGTGGGTGAAATCTGGGGCGCACCAGTCATACGTCATGCTCGAATTATTGAACTTAAATACTTGAAATTTGCTACATAGATGCATTCTTGGGCCGAAATCACATATATTCTTGAGTGTGCAATTTGGTTGAAATATCTCATTGATTTGATTCCCACATACAATTGTATGGAAGAATCAAATGTTTAAATTTGCATCGCGCGACGAACGATCTGCATCGCGTTGTGCCGCTCGTTTAAAATTCGAATGTTTAACGAATTCATTCGAATGTTTTCTTTTAAATTTTTAAATTGAATGAGATGATATACTTGGCTAATTGCCGGGAAAGTCTTGGGGTGACACAACCGATTTTTTGGCATCTATCACTTATTTTAATTTCCTGCGGCCTGCTAAACACTTGTTAAATTAAAACAGATCATTGCGAAATCCTCGGGAAACGCTCTCGCGCACCGCGTGCATCGTTTTGAAAGAGTTTAAAATGGTCAACACATAAATTAAAGGCGCGAAGAGTAAATAAAAATGTCAAGTGGGACATTCGTTACAGACTGTAACTTTTAATGGGAATTGTGGCGCAAGTTTCGCGATGCGGACGAACCTGATAGCAGTAACTAGTGTCTCGCGTATGTCTGCAGTGGAGAGCAGAGGAAATGGTGAGAGAGCTTTTCCGGAGCGAGAATTTCAGAAAACAATAAAACTACATTTTATTATTTTATTTGCAAGAGTGGTCTTAAGAGTCCACTTCAGAGACGACCAAGCTGCTTAAAACCGCTATTATGTTTTTGGATATTTAACAGACCATGTTGACTCTCACAGCCTTCTTAGTATGTGTGCTGAGTAGAAGCGGGGGGGGGGGGGGGCACTCGCAGGCGCGAGTGTCGGTAAATTATTCCATGGATGTTCCTTTGCAAGACTATTTAGCCACCAAGGTCTTATTGTTCTGCAACGCGCCTATTGTAAACCCGTATTGTTATTATTTATTATTTATTCCGTAGCCGGCGATTGGGGAGGGGGTCGCCCTCGCAGTCAATACGCTGCTGTCGGTGCCGCTGAATCTCGTACTCCATTCACGATTCACTTCCATTCTTGACGATTTTTTGCCACGTCTCGAGCATCCCTAGCCGATAATCGTTGTTTCTTAAGGTCGTCTTTGATGTTATTTAGCCAGGTTTTCTTCGGTGCCAATCGCTGAATTCTCCATTCTGTCGGACGGTCTCGCCAAAGAAGTTTACGTGGCAAGCGATTATCGTTATTTCGGCAAACATGGCCGAACCATCGTAGTCGACGTTTTTGTACTTCTTCTTCGATCGTTGTTAGTAGATCGCCTCTAATGGTCTCGTTTCGAATTCGGTCGCGGAGTGAGACACCGAGAATCTGCCTCAAGCATCGCATTTGGAAGACTTCGAACTTTTTGAGGTCCGATTGTAGAGTAACGTCCACGTTTCCGATCCATAAAGAAGAATAGGAAGAACCAACGTTCGATATAGTCGTACGTTGGTTTTGATGGTAATATTCGTTCGCTTCCATATGCACCACTTTATTGTTAATGGAACTAATGGGCCCTGTTAAAGTAAGAACACTAAGACCCATGTTGTTTAGGATCTGCCAACCCGGGCTCGCAGAACTTCGAGTCCGGGTAGGACTCTAGCCTGCGGTCCAGTTTCGTCAGCCAATCGATTGTGCGGCGTCAGTCAATCGATTTTGCTTTCCGACTGACCTCCGGGGGAGTCTGAAAACAGTATTATTTCCTTTAGAGCGGGGTATTTGTTACCCTTACAGCAACTGCTCTTGAAACGAACAATCGGCCACCCGATACCGAGTGAACAGCCGGGCAAAGGATGTCGTGGTCCGCGACAGATTCTGTAGACACCGTATCACCGCTAAGTAAGAAAGAGGACCGTGCAAACGACCTCAAACCTGTAACCAGTGGGGAGACCGGAGTAATCTAGTTGCAACTAGAAGTAAGGGCGCGAGTGTCGGTCCGCTATTGATTAACCTGATTATCTCGCGGTAAGGTGTTGTTTCTAACGGGCGAGTGGCGTAACTACAGGGTGGCCACAAAGTCGTGGATCAAACTAAACAGGGAGATAAAGGAAGTAATTTCCAACAAAAAATCTTTCTACAGCATGGCCATAACTTCATTGCACGAAGGTTATGAATTTATTTATTTTTTCAATGCAACTACCGAGTTTTTTTTACAATTTAATCAATAAAAAAATAATTGATTGAAAGCAATAAAATAAAAGATGTTATATTATGGCTCGATAATGTATCAATAATTCAAAAATTGTTTTGCAGCTCTTGGTACTAAATTTAACGAGCAATGAAATTTTCTCCGTAAATTTTGAAGCGTTACAAAAATTACTTCTCACTTTAAGAGCAACCTGTGAAAATAAAAAGAAATACGGAAAAGTGAACTGCTATTAAAAAAAAATCTGATTTAATGCTGATTCAAATGAGGTTACCTACTACACTTTAGTGTTTGATCTTTAGTTTTGGTTTTATGGTCGTTTTTTCATATCAAGGTGTAAATTTCATCAAATTAGCCTTATTCAAAGTAATGTATTAGTTTATCATAAACGGCTAGTTTTTTATCGTTGAAATGTTAGAACTGCTCGGTTCTTGACACACTTAGGATTTATGAAATGGACAGACACTCTTTCACATTAACCATTTGATCCTTTCTCAAAAAAGGGTCTTTGAACTTTGAACATTTAATGTAGAAAAATTAATTCTACATTAACTAGAGAGCCCTTAAGATTCAGAACTTGGACCTCTGGCTTGAGGTTCTGGATCTTAAGGGCTCCCTAGACGATCAAGCATGCTTGACAAGCATCGCGTCGCGGGCTGGGAGGGGATCGTAAACCGCAGGAAAAATACAACATTTTTTTTTATATGTACCAAAAATGCCTAATTTTATAGTTTATACCAGGGAGTCAAGTCATCCATCAATCAATTACGTCTAATTAATGTTAATCCCTGGTATAAACTACAAATCTAGGTATTTTTGGTACATATTTTTAAAAAAATATTTGCATTTTCCTGCGGTTTACGATCTTGTCCCAGCCCGTGACGCGATGCTTGTCAAGCATGCTTTATCGTCTAGGGAGCCCTTAAGATTCAGAACTAGGACCTCCGGCATGAAATCCCGACTCCTTAACCACTGTACAATACCTCATTAAAAGTATCTGTTGTTCATCATCTCCGCGACAACTTTCTCCGTATCCTTCTCTCCTTTACGCACGACGAATATTGAGTAAACACATCACCGCATAATATGCATAATACATATTTACCGTGAGGTAATTGGTTTTGTCGTAAGTACAGAGAGAATCATACGAAAGCAAGAAACTAATGTTGAACTCATGAAAACATAGTCACTAGTTCTCAGTCAATTTTACACGCTCCAAGTAACTTTGCGTAAGTCATTTCGCGTCTTTAGTCTTTAGTGAGTTGTAATACTTAATAGGGATGTGAAAAATAGGTTGCATTGTTTACGTACGATATTGAATATTGACTAGAAGGCGAAGAAAGCCGTCCAAAATTTGGTAGGTAGGGGTCGAGGGGGCCCAATTGGGTTTTTACCAATACCCCGCAGTTTGAGGTTTGACCCCTGCCGGGCTTGTGGCGGAGTGTATCAGATAGTCTTCGTCTTCATGGTCATTGCAATTATTTATTCAGGATGAGAAGGCAACAACAGTCGTTAAAATAACCTGCGATATCGTAGGCCCGCAGTAATGGAGAAACCATAACTGCAGAGACTTCCCTTTCTGACTCTGATTTTTAATGACTCTGGCGCATAAATCAGGCTGAATTTGACCAATGGCATTAGTTATGATGGCTTTGAGGACCGCTGTGGTTTGTGGTTGTGAAGTGACCGCATTTCTAAACGTATTAGGTCTTCAGTAATAAATCGGATAAATAAGAGCTTCCGGCCATCAAATCAACTGATTTCTATCGAATTTTAGTGAAAAACTTCCAATTCATTTAGTATTCTTTAATTATATGACTATGAGATAAATAAAGGATTTTCATTTTATATCTTTTTACCTATTTTTTATGATCCTTACAAAAAAGTCTTCTTATCGATGTCTTAATCGATTTCTTCCGAGGTTTTCTCGCCGCATAAAACACACTGCGGTATAAATGTTTATTTACATCGAGCATTGTGTCTTTGGCTATCAATACGTCATTTATAGCAAAATCATGTTCAATAATACTTATGTTACGCTCACGGGAAGTGGAATTTGCTTATCACCGGGCCTTAATGGTGTGTACGCTATTTATGACATCCCTACGAGCGACATTCTTGACGCTCTGGAGGCGCGAAGTTGGCGCGCATCTTCTCGCACTTCCGGCGCAAACGACGAGCGCTACGGAACGGGAAATGGAAAGGCAAAGGCATTGCACAAAAACTATATCCGCTCGTCGCCATCCTTTTTTCATTTAACGACACTTTCGAGTACACCGGAGGCGTTTCTATTCTTCAGAAAACTGCTACGGAACGATATTTTTCGTAAATACGAGTAGATAGATAGTATCGGAGATCGCCTTTAGCTTACGCAAGTACACTAAGAAGTAATCATAAGCAAACAGAATTGATTTGCCTATTTATCTACTAATATTGTAAAAAAATATTAAATGGGTATCATTGTTGAGCTGAATAGAGTTTCGTAAATAGAGTTTCGTATTTAATTTATTTACAAAATCCAATAATTACAAAATCCAACAAAGTACTTATCATACAATAGTATGATGGTAATAACCATTAATTCCAACACACTAAAACTTTAGCAATTAACTGTTTAGCTAACTGGGTAGCAATTTTTAACAAAACTTTAATTTTGTTCTAATGCCATAAAACTTAAATACATACAATTTATAATTTTATAACTCAGCGTAAACATTAAAGTATACATATAGTATTTATTTATTTATTTATTTATTTAGGTACACAGGATTAGGTATACAGTTCATTCATAGGTCATGTAATCTTATAATAATTATATAAATTATTTAATAATTAATATAGGGAGGTTTAAAACATCTTACATGACCTTTACTGCCAATAGCACATCTAACTAGGCGATAATTTGGCCCGTCTCTAGATGTGCATACTTTTATGCAAGTTTAAAAAATGAAGTGTTTTTTTTTTAAATAAATTATTTGGACCCACCACCTGTATATATACATAAATATACCAATTTTAAAAAAATATAGCTATGTAATAAATATATACATTTATAGTTGTAATTTAATAAAATTTAATTAAGAAAAATAGATAAGTGATACTAAATAAATTGTCGTGCGTTGCAAAGAAGTTGATCAGATTTTACATATCCCTTGTTAAGTAGCCATCTATTAAGTATAATAAGGAACTGTAAACCTAAATGTAAATCATATAATTAGAACAAAATTAAAAGTGTCAACAATAAAACAAAATGTCAGATTTAATCACTAACTATTATTTTATAAGCAGTAGCTAGAAGCTTATGTTGTCAGTCTGCATCAAGTGCGTAGAGCAGGCCTGTGTATTTCTACCGCAAGGTCATTGCATGTTCATATACCATATGCCAAAAAATATTTCCTGGTTTGGTGGGAAGTATTTGTATGGATATTAATTGAGATGTTCTCCAAATTGTCTTTGCTATTTATATCATGAATCCATCTTCTTTCTTAACTTTTTTTTTGCTTTTGTGGGGCGGATATATTTATTTATTAAAATAAATTTAAGAAAGTCGTTCTCAAGATTTCTATACATAATGCTAGTGCAACTTCTGAGAAGTGACAACAGCTTCTGATGCCATATCCGTTGATACGTGGGGCAAGTATGCACACTAAAATGGATGCGTTGCATCGTATACATTGCGTACCTCGGCTCAGTCTGCTCTTACCTTTATTCATGCGCGGTAAAATTTGATGGTATAACCAAATTTTGAACGCGCCGTTGAAATATTTCAATATCAAAAAGTCTGTAACTACGTCGATTTGAATGATAAGGATGTTGATAGAAGAAAGAGGTGATTAATTTTATACGACTTCCCAACGAAAAGGAAGTGTAATATGTTCAGGATTTTCTATGTATGGTATCCGTTTCTTTTTCCACCATAATTTCTAAACGCTTAAACCGATTTAGAAGTGTTTGGTGTTGTTAGAATCGTTATGTCATCCACAGTGTTATATGTTACCTTAACTTTCCAAATATCAATTAAATAATTGTCTAAATATATAAATGTCAATAAATTAACATAAATATATCGTGTTTAGTGTCGAATAATAGGTCTAACTGAATACATTCCAGAGTGATACATATATCTTTATGGATTAAATACATAGTTTAAAAAAAACACTAAAAACACGCTTTTATAAATGCACGTAAAAAAAACCGGTCCAAACACGGCTATGATACGATATTCCATCATGGAATGCCAGTGCCTATCTTCCAGCTTCATCATCACAACTTGAAACCTAATCGTGGTCAAAGTTCATTCCAAGACTTTTCTAACAAGTCCAAACACAGCTATGATACGATGTTCCATCATGAAATTCCAGTTCATATCTTCCGACTCCATCATCAGATCAGTTCGACAGTACCATATTATTGTATTGTCATCCGAACTACATACAGCTGCCAATTTTCATGACGCTACGATCCTTGGGAGATAGATAAATTAGTTACCTTGGATTCCATTACATAGTTACATACAGGTCGACCTAATAAAAGCGTGTTAAAAACCGTAATAAAAATAATTGTAAATACAATAGTACATTTTTGTAAATGCCGTTGTGTTTTTTATTCTTTTTATTATATTTATTTGTGAGAATATGTTTCCTACCGCTGTTTTACGTAATTACGTATAATTCGTGAACGTTGATGTTCAACAACCCAAAACATCAAGTCATACTATTTAAGCGCATCCATCATTCTCGCATTCTCTCACACGTTCTTATACAACGAGACGTGCAAAGTTTTTTCGAATTTTTGCCGTCGTGTTATGAAACAGACGGCGTTTATGCATGTTATATCACCTAATAAATATTAATGATTTTTATTCTTCAGCTTCCTGGACTGTTAACACCGCACAATGGTGATCAGTTCCGTAAACTATTTTCGTAGAAGGTTCTCAAGTTGTGACACGCATCTAGTACTTGGTTGAGAGCGTTATTATATGAAGTGTTACAGTAATGATCTATTGATGTGGTTCTCCTTTCCGATAACAATGGAAATGTGAAAGGTTTTTATGTATGAGGTAAGGAATTTATTTTCACATATCGTAAAATTTTCTTGTCATTACAAACCTTTAGAATGTAGTAGACTATTGAACTTAATAAGTTAACAAAAAAAATATAGCTTTCCGGTATCTAAATTTATCCTTACCTACTTACTTTCAACATTTGAAGGCTTTCCTATTCTAGTGCGGAACAATTTTGTCATAATGAACACAGATAAAAATATATAACTGTTAACAGTAGCAAGTTGACAAAGTTCGTTTAGCCGAAAGATAATTTTTTGCACATTTTTTAGTGTAAAATAAAGATGCAATAATGTTTTGATTTGATTATATTATGAATATGAGTATAAGAAAAACAACCACCTTAACAAAATCAACAATTAATAGGACTAAATGTTAAATTAATTAAAACGAATTCGACTTCGACGACGGCATTCAATAAATAGAAGATAATTTTAGAATTACGAAAGGGGATGACTTTTTTTACTTTAATCGTCTAGATTGTTTCGACCAACTTGTTTTCAAACCATATATTTCTTCAGCCTTCTTGTACGGTTTCATACTGTCTTTTTTTCATTTATTCCGTGCCTATAATATGTACTGTAATGTTTTGCTCTAATGTGCTAATTTATGACCATAATTTTGTCGGTTTTCCAAAGTTCATTTTTCATGCTCTGTATTTGGTTTCTTTCGATAGTAATAATAGATGTACGAGTTCCTTTATCACTCGAATACGTTATAGTTTTCGTTATCATTATCACGCCGAGTAAATCTTATATTGATCCTTCGAGAATTCCATTCAATATAATGTAGATTTCACATTTGCTTTATATTGGATTCCTCAGATTTCGTGGTATTTTTATTTTTGTATGAACTAGCTCAAAAGCTTTTCGTATTATTTGCCAGTTGTTCACAATCTTTCATCGTTGGGTCTCAGTATTCCACTTCTTGTTCAATTGAGTTGTTTTATAGATCCCTAAAGTTTTCTCCCTAAGATCTTGGCGTTTTCAACCGTATTAAATTATTATATAGATATCTAATAGTGCAATCTGTTTTGGAAAAAAATGATCGTTAGTCATTCTTTTCTTAGTTTGAGTCGCTACACTGAGTTATATAATAATAATTAACGTTTCATATTTGAAGAAAAATAAGTAGAAAATGTCAATTGTGAATTAGGATTAATGACCTTTAATGGCGTGCTAACATATAAATAATATGAAGTAAAATTAAGGCAACAAAGTGATAATTCAGAAAAAACAAAGCAAGAAACGTGTACAGGATGGCAAAGAAAACCCAATATTGAACAGCAGTGTAATGTAAATAAGCAATTAAATATGAATAAAAAGAAAAATCACACATGAAATCAAATCGTCGTAAACCACTATGTTACAGTATTGCGTAACTACTGTTAGTAAATATCTGATTACTATTACATCGATTATGACCGGAAGTTAGCTAAATACCACTTTTTATCAACGACTCGAAAAGCTACGTGCTGTGGTGTCCCGTCCGCTTTCTTCTTTGTAAAAAGCGAATTATCAATCTTTTTTTTATTATTTGCCTCATTTCTTTTTGGCTTCTGCTTAACTTCCCGTAATTCAACAGTTTGCTCAATTATTTCGCTACAAAGCCGATCTGTATAGTCTTATCTAGCCTAACAATATTCTCACGATTGCTGCAACGACATTTACATTTACGGTCTCGGTAGTTCATTCATCAGGGCGATCCTGCATGTTGTAACAATATCGTCCATATAGTTACAACGTCTTGATCATCAGGCAAAAACCTGTCAGCAGCACTAATAACAACAACCCCCCTCCCCCCAGTCCCCCTCTTATTTTATCCTCTTTTTCACCTCAAATCTATAAGTACTGGTGTAACTTTTAACTTTTGATATAAGCTTCAAATGTGGTTTTGAGGGGTTATTCCTGTTTCATCGTTGATATGAAAGTATTGATCGATGTGTGTTTCTAAATAAAATAAAAAAAAATAAAAACAAACTAAAGATTATTCTCTATTTTCATTTCAGGTGAGTTATAGAAATCAATTAATGCTAATAGTCCCGCCCAAACGATGTACCCAACAAGGTATGTTTCGGATGTTTTTTTTCAATTTATGATTCGATGTATAAGGTTTGTGCTATCTTTTATATTATTGCAATACTTTTACTCTTTGTCTAAAATTGTGTGTCCAAATTCAGATGTTTCATTTCCCTCCCATGTCCGCTTCTAGGTTATAGACGAACAAAACTATTATATAAAACTTGTTTTCTGTAAGTAAGCGAAATGCTTTGGATGGTTAAGTTAAAGACTAATTTACAAAAACTTCGACACATACAACACTTTCTCTAAGTAAACGTAAATATAAATAAGATGAATTGATTAGTTTACAAAACTTGTCATCGTTCAACGTATTTTTAACACTGTGATCAATTTCATAGCATTTTCATTCTTTTTTAATACGGAATTGTATCCATTGGTAATAGTTAAGCCATGTCTCGATTTTTTCAGCCAAGAAATTTTATATTATATTATATTATAAATAACTTTCACAGGGTGGTATTTCCTGCATTTTAAAACACGTCCGAAGTTTAAAACATGTTTCCCGTAAGTAGCATGAATTTTTTAAAGGTTAATATCATATAAAGTTATCATATAAGGTTAATATCATTAAAGTCATATACTACATATTCAAAAAAAAATACAGTCCGCAAAGTTTCAAGAAGTTTCCGTCAGGAGTCACGCTTCCATGCCGGACTGAAAAACTGGATTTTACACAAACGTAATGCACATTGATTTGCAGCTTGAATCAAATAGAAACCAAATCGAGATATTAACTTAATTGGTATTCTCTGGTGTACAATGCTGTATACAAATGCTTTGGCTATACAATACTGTAGCAAATACTATGGCATTCTCTGGAATCATTGATATTCTTTGGTATTCTCTAGGGTATCAAGTGGTTTAATCGGGGTTTACTTTCTAAGATTTCAATAGATGTTTCCATATTATTAACTCGTCCATACAATGATTGTATTAATTTTTGGATCATCGGTTTAAATTTAGCAAAATCGTTTATTTAGTAATCGAGAGATCGTTTCTGTTTGACAGCTAGAAAATCTGTGAGATGCTTAAAATCCAAAAAAGTCCATTCCTTCGTTTTAAGTAGCCTTTACCTCGTCGATCTCTGATATTTTTAAATAACTATCAATATACCAATAAGTACTTACGAGTCCTTCTAACTGTATTTAATATTTAATATATAATATATGCCTAGCAATACAATGATATCGTTAAAGATCAACATTTTCATAATTTTCCTTATTAAATATGACTGATTAAATCGCTACCATTAGTTAGCGTACCATTAGGTAGGTACTTGTATTAAAAAGTCCCTAAATCATTTTAAATAGATATTAAAATAACAGCCCAACTTTTCGCTGTAGCACAATATACAAAATCTCCATATACATTATTTCTAGTATGCCAGTATCTAACGTTTCTATCGCCAGGCTTGTGTATATGTTAGCAGCCGAATATGCGCGCGCGGAGCTGCGGCCGGCGTGTCGTCGCGTCCGACGCGCGTCGTGTGCGCTTTCATTTCGTCGTCCGCTTGGCAAGTGGGTCGGCCAAACAAATTGCGTACAATTAAGTGTCCGAGAGTTTTAGCGACCATTGAAATGCCAGCGAGAGGTGCAAAGGCATAAAAGTAGCCTTTTATATTATTATTTTCGGCGCTTGCGAGAGTGAAACTGCTCCACATTTCTGGCACACGATTGGATTCGCGACACGGAGCCTCGCATATCTCTACCCTCAACGTGCTTGACTACAATGTTGCCACGAAACGAATATTGCGAACGAAAGTGGCGGCTCCAGATTACGCCTACCGTGGTAGTCTAAAGTCGCCGTTTTATCACCCATTAAAAAACGCCTACCGTATTTATGCTTTACAACGGATAAAAACAAATAGATATGAAAACATTATCTATATAAAAGAGATATATAAATCTTGTACTCGGTATAGTATAAGTAAATACACATACAAAAAAATATATGTTACATATTGGACAAATGTGTCTTTCCTTAAAATGATAAAAATAAAATAATAACATAACAAATAAATATCAGTAAATAAAAATCAACATAATCTGCAATGTAATAACATAGTTATTGTCGCTATAGTTATGGTCATAATGGTATGTTAACTGATGTGGGAAGCTGAGTGAAAATGATTGATTACTGAAAACTGGTATGAAATATTTGGATTCGATAAAGGTGAGGTGAGGTGTTCAACAATGAACGACCAAAAAGCTGGACGCTCATAATTTGTATCAAGAAACTTTTTCTACTAAAACATTCGTTATTTATCTGGCTTTCATTTTGCATTCCAATTTTAGACGAAATTATACTACATGTCATTTTAATGATTTTTTAAAAGATGAGAAATGGTTCACTGCATCCACCCATTGGTAGGTAGGTACACATTGAACCACAGAATAGGTGAACTATCGAGTACACAGTAAACCATTACATATGAACTATCGAGACAGTAAACCATTACATAATTTAACCTAAATTAGCGGTTTGTAAGTGAACTGACTGTGTAGAATATTAGGTCGACGAAAAAAACAATATATTTATAATATAAACGAGTTTTATTTTTTTAGAATTGTTTTAGAAGAGAATTATTTTATAGTTTTATGTTCACAAATTAAACTTATAGTCATATTAAGACTATAAAAATCGAAATAACAGTCATGAGATTCTTAATATATCTTGAATTATTGCTTATAAGTTCTTATTTAAAATGGTAGTATCGCAATTGGAAATAATACAGCATGTTGTTACCAGCGTACCGCTTCCACCACTTGTTACTTTACATATGTTGCTCCCTTTTGGTGCTAAGACATTTTGCGGCCGATGAACAGTCGTGGTTGAGGTTTCGTTATAGATACGAGTTCCGTCGCCAAAACTATGATGTCGCTGTAATTGCTTAGTTTCTTTGGTATGCCCTCTTTTTTATTTTCTCTACTTTTGTCGGCACCGTTCTAAGAAAAAATAATATTATGTTTAAAAACTATTTAGTTTTTCCAAGTGTGATCGGGTACCTTAACTGCTTAATATCTAATAAGTAGTTGTCTGAATGTCCAAATGTCCAAACATATATCGTGTTTAGTGTCAAATGAAAGGTCTGATTGAGTAGATTTCAGAAATAATATAGATGTATCTATATGAATAAATAAAGAAACCGCAAGTATTTCGTATAAAACCATAATAAAAATAATTAAAAATACAACAGTTCAGTTTCTGTACCAGCAGTAGTGTTTTTATACTGTTCAATAGATTTACTTGTACCTTTATTGCTTTATTTATTTCGGTCTTTGTCTGCAATAATTTCAGTAAAATCCTTTTGGATTTGGTTCATTGGAACGGTCAATTGTTATAGATAGGTTGAAATGGATACCGACTTTCTTATATGACTCATAAATGAATCTTATCTGGTTACTGGTACCTTTGGCTTAAGTCGATTACACAAGCGATTCCGTTAGTCGCCCGAATCGACTAGAATGGTAGTCGACGCCGACGAGCAGCTTGGCCGGTTGTTATACGTATGAATACACCGTATAAGCGGTCAACGACCAAAAGCGAGAAAAACCGTTAGCTGTAAGTCGAGTTCACTTTCTTGGGAAACGTGTTTTTGAGATTTCACTTTTATACTTACGAATTCATACTTTTTGTGTGTTGCGATTTGGCACAAGGCAAGCCACTTACCTTTAGCAATACAGATGAGGAATATTAACAATTTCACTACTCCAGATCCAAAATCTGGATGACCCAAATGTATTGTAGCACATCACAATAAAGTCACATTTGCTTTGAGAAAAACAATATTAGGTTACCTATGTATTTGCCTCGTTTTCACACTGGCATATTGGTACTTAGATAACTTCGATTCAAGATGAAATTCCACTTTCAATTAAATTTTATTTAAAGCCTTGTTATTTGTTTTTCATAATTAATCATTAATTTATCTTTAAGTCCTTTGTTATTGGTCGGATATTTTTTGTTTGCAGTTATGAAAAGGTTAAAAGTCACCTTTGGAATATAAGACCCTATACCGGCGTTATTCAGTCTCAGCTCTACATTGTGGCATAAAAATAAACTCAAACGTCCCGTTAAAAACTACAAATCATGATGGCCAACATCATGATTAGACAATCGAGCCATGTCAATCGCTCTTTGCCACTGCATATACACAAAAATCGCCACAAGGCTTTCATGGCAAGTATACAACCCTCTCTCTCTGCCACACTCCCCTCCCCACCCACCCACCGAGCCAACCCAACCTTCCCTCCAACATCAATTCGTAGTATATTTGTAGTATTTTCCGTGGTATTAAGATTGTATTTTCCCAAAAGTATTTTCTTAAATATGACGGTTTTTAAATATTATTTGCATCGCTTGTATACTGAATATAAAAAGCAAAATAACACAATGCGATTTCGGTCCAGCAAGACCTCTGTGGATTTCAAGTTTCTAACTACAATATTTCGAAATTGAAGTATGACTATCGCGCCCCGTGGATCGATTTTAACCACATCTTTTCAACTCTTGCTATGATCAAATGATATCTGCATGCCAAAATTCAGCTCAATCGAATTCGAATGAAGCGTTTAGGCGCCGTCGTGGAGGAATACACATATGCACGCACACACATACAGAGACAAACACACAGATAGATTTCAGCCTGGAAATGGTCCTAATCGCCTCAGGGGGTTCAAAATGGTTATTTCCGTCTTCATCTCAAAAAAAATATTTTGTGCGTTCACAGTACTTTCCCTCGACTCGGGAAGTTACAACTCATAACCGTTTATTTCACAGAAAACAGACTTAAGTATTCAGAAGTTTCTACTGGGGACTCTTTTTCACCCACCATATTCGCCAGAGTTTACACAACCAGATTTCCACATTTTCAGAATATGGAAAACTTTTTAGACATGAAAAAACCCACTAAAAGTAGAAAATGCCTCCGAAGTAGAAATGAAAACGTCTTCAAATCATTCGATGAGCAAACTAGACCGGACAAACTTCCCAGTATAAAGACATCATTGAAACTATACTAAATCTAGTTTGCCATTCAGTCAAATTCCACTAAGGTGATCCTGCTAAATAGTCGACTGATCGTATCTTTATTTAACATGACTTTCCTACCGACATTAAAAATGGACGACAAGGAGAATTAGTAGTATAATATAAATAGGATAGAAAACGAATTTACCGCGTGAAATTTGTAGGACCCGACGTTTCGGTGACGTTGCAGCCGCCGTTGTCTAGGGTCTACCCTAGACAACAGCGGCTGCAACGTCACCGAAACGTCGGGTCCTACAAATTTCACGCGGTAAATTCGTTTTCTATCCTATTTATAATGTCAAACAACCGCGATAGTCTTCGATTTTATAGTAGTATAATGTTGTTTAAAACCAGGAGTGCTCCTCCGCGACACTTCATCCTGGTAGGAACAAAACAATGAGACCAGTATACGTATTTTCTATCGCTTGTACTGCCTTTCCCACTGCGGAGATTCCTACCAGTAAGCATCAAACAATCCGTGGTTCGCTACAACATACCCACTGTTGTCAATCCTCATCCTACCCTTACTATATATACCAACGAAGCTTTTTAAGACAAATTGGAGAGACTGCAGAATATCTGCTTTCTATATATATAATAATCTCCGTAAGTTCGATCATATTTAAGAGTTTCGAGAGCGAAGATACGTTCACATCCTCTCCTTACTAAATATTGTTATAAATAGCCCCACTTTCCCTTATAAAGGAAAATTTAAATTTGCCAATTGCTTTGTCGTCGTGGTCTGCTCCCTCGTTCAGCTCTGGCTGTCTATGAAAAGGAATAAAAGGCACTTTTATTCCTTTTTATAACTTATCTTCTCACACTTACTATGCGATAGTACTCTAGTTCTATTCTAGTTATATCTTGTAGTTCCAGCAGTCAGTTCCGATTATATATTAGAAATGCAACATCTACCTCTTCATTGAAAATATCATTAAAGAAACACTTTTTATCTCCCAAAAGCTAATCAATGACTTTATTACTTTTCACCTCCCTTTCCCTCTTATCGTTCAACCTTTCATATATTTTGTATAGATACTTTATTTTACTTATATTGTTGTACTATCGTCTTTCTCTTTTATTGACACTATCCGTGCCGGCAACTTAAAATAAGTGTAGATGTAAGAGATTAAACGATTAGTCGATAATTCCGCCTACTGTAGTTATACTATTATGTGCAAGAAAGACAGTAATTAATTTTTCAATCATTCCTTGATTCCTGTCCACGATTTTTTCAGCAGAGGCGTTAGTCAGCACCCATTAAAATTTAAAACCGTTTATATAATAGGGGTCAATGTTTAGAGTAATTAAACAACTTGGGTTGTTAACTACAACGGACAAAACCGTCACCTCAGGAAGTTTTAACGACAGTGATCGTTCTATTTCCCGTGAGGTGAACGTAGATGACTTAGATATATTACAAATCTACCGTCTAGCTTAGCTAACATGCCCAACAGAGGCCAACACCCTACGGCGAGGCACCGGGAAAGGTTCCTAGAGGGCAACCTAGCCCCCTACAAGCAGTTTTGGAAGGATATCTCTGTCTGGAATTACACGTCAGGATACCTCCAACCTCCCGACTGGTTACGAGAACGAAGTCGCTTACGCGATCTCTACCTGCCGCATGCTCAGCGGTGATTCAGTTTTAATCTATGGTGGGCCAATGGCATCTCCTGCCCGGCTCTGAAATCATGATTAGATACCCAATTGGTCATTTCAAGAGTGGCTGACGACAGGTCAACATCCACCCCCGCTGCTTAGGAGATATTATATTTCGATAGTCTCCACACTCCTTCAGTAATTAGTCACAGGGCACAACAGATTGGCTAACGCCGCAAAGGAGGCGTTCTTCCAGGGGAAACCGATCTACCATCTGCGAGTCCTGAGATGCGAGAGTCCTTTCTGGGGCAGTCTTGCACGCGAGGAGGCTACTGACTAGGAGCTGAATTATGAGTTGGACCGACCCGAAAACACAGTGGGTATTATAGCCCAAGCTGCACTAGAGTGTTCGCTATCAGAGTAATTATACAGACTGTCTGCGACAGGCCATCATTCCTACATAGGAATAACTCTGTACTAAACAAGATTATTATTTTGACCTTTTATATTGCCATAGTGATTCTTGAAAAGTAATTTCACGGTCTCGTGCTAAAACACTTGACTTTGCTATTTTCGTGATAATTTTCGAGGTGATACTCAACCATTGGAAGCCATTAACTTAAAACATTTTCACTCCAATACTTAAATTTGACACATTTCAATAAAAACGGAAGAAGGAAGCTTTATCACATACAAAATTACTTTCCGGTTCATAAGTGTTATATTTACATATTATTTTTTATAGTGAATGAAATATAAATATATTATTACGCTCATTAAACTAAAGTATAATTTACGATTGACATTAGGAAATAGGATATATTTAAATTGCTACTTAAATATATTACCATTTTTTTAAATTAATCGATGCTTAAATGGCATGAACAAACCTTGGAATATTTGATTCTATGCTGTTACGGTGGAAAGTGGACTCTAAAGTTATTTACGTTGTACAACCCCATATAAAGAACAGTATGGCATATAACCCAGATAATTCATATATTACAACCTAGTTATCTAGAAGATATTTATTATTAAAGAACGAAAACATTTGCGACTGTTTGGATATTAAGCTGCATCATAACTTTTATCACAACGATGTTATCATTTAATATCTCGTTTTTTCCACTCATTCAATTTCGTTAGCGTTCTAACATTTCGTAATGTTCGTAATATCTGGTCTAGAAATAGATTGTTTTTTTTATGACTGTATCTATTTTAATTGTTTATCTATTTGAGTTTCTACCACTTTATCGTGATATTACAGCTTTGTGTATCGTTAATAAATGTGTTTTCTCTCTAAATATTTTTGGTTGTGTTATATTAGGTAGATATATTATCATCATCTTATCCACTCCTGGACATATGCCTTCTCTAATGTCTTCTTCAGTCTTCTCTTCGAGTCTCGTCCTCCGTGCCGTCTGGCATCATCCACGCAGAGTCCTCGTGGACTCAGTTATGAGTCAAGTCTCCATTCGAGCATTCTATGGTCCACCGCCCATGATCCACTCTCGATTTTTTATCCAGCCTATCTCCACTTGCAACGTGTGATGGTTTCCGTTGTATCATTATCACTTACTCCGGATCCATTCGTTTTGAGTCGTGCTGGCTAGTTCCAATCATGATTCGTTCCATTGTTCTTTTCTCAAATCTATTTTTCTCCGCCGTCGGTCAAGAGTAATAGTCGGTCAAGGTTTCAGATCCGTAGATATATGTACCTATATATTTTGTTGTTTGCAACTCTCCCTCAGATTATTGCAAAATAAACTACAACATACAGCTTTGGGCGAGTGTTTAATATATATTCTATAGATCTAAATGAAGCGTGGACAGCGAATGCAACTGATACTAAAGTCGGTATTTTCTTATTAATTCAAATTCGACTAATTCATCCACTGACAGTGACTATATATTTTATCATGGGATTATTGAGATTTGTAAGATATCTTTATATCTTTAAATTTATGTCACCTACATCTTTGATCCTTAAAAGAGTGTGCTATCTGTCTGTCTGTCTAGATAGATAGATAGGAAGAAATTTATTTTTGTACTTTTAAAACAAAAAACAAAAAATACAACAGGCAGACTTACTGCATAAATAATAATCTCGAGGTAAAAGAATTTAGTTTCCATTAGAGTAAAATATACGAAAAGCCAAACAAAATCTTTGCAAAAAAATTATAGAATAATATTTGTTTTTAATAATTTGGAGTTAGATAATCTCCACAAGGAGCAGAGGAAAGAAAGGGATAAGATGAGATTCTTCTCATGTCTAAGATTAAAAAGATGATAACTAAGATTTATGGACATCAAATGCTTTTTTAGAGATGCTTGAAAGGTAGAAACTATTGCGTCTGATGTTGGATAGGAGCTGGTTCCATAGCCTGACTGAATTAATGGTAAAGAAATATGTATTAAGAGAAAACTCGAGCGGGAATCGCCATTTCAATATTTTGTCTGGAACGAAGCACAAAACCATGCTTTTTAAGAGAGTGAGTTTTTCGGATATAGAGGAGGGAGTGGTGGCATTATTGAGGATGTTTTATAGAGAGGAAGTCTCCCTCTCTCAGTATATTATTTATTTTTTAATTAGTTAAACAAAAGGGGCAATATTATTATCGCAGTACGAGAACTTAATATAATGTCATTTCGGTATATACTACAATCATAATTACGACAATCATATCTAAATAGATATGATTATCGAAAGCCAAAACAGTCTGATTTTTATTATAAAGGAGACAGCAGCAGAAAATTTATCCACCAATCCAGTCCATTCCATAACAATTTAAAAAACACCTATTGCTATTACATGATGACGAGTATGTAAACATGAAAATAAAATATAAAAATAAGTATAAATAATGGCGTGGCAAAGAGAGGCAATAATTGGTAAAGACCGTGCAACTCAAAAACCTAAGGATTTTTTAAATGCAATTTAGATATCTCAGTTTCGCGAAGTATTAAAGCGTGTTATGAAAGAGTGATATATCAGAGCATATTATATAGAGCGATAAAATCAGTATATAAGAGTGATAAAATCTGACGAACTCAAGTCAAACAACAATACGAGTTGAGTACCGATTCATATATTTTACGTGACAAAACCGCATTGGATCCAGTTTCGCTTGTTTCTTTTTGTTTTCCGGCCTCTTATTATTTTTTCGCTGTTGCATTGACTATACCGCTGTTGCATTGACTTCGAAATGCTCGACATTTCGCCCGGTAAGGTCGAATATAATTAATCGATAATGCATCGTTAATTCAATGACTCACTAATTAACGATCGATAAGTCAATGCATTCCATTAGACACTTTTGCAATAGTAACTGTGTGCCGCACGAAAAATGTGA
Organism: Micropterix aruncella; assembly: GCA_944548615.1. Lineage (NCBI taxonomy): Eukaryota > Metazoa > Arthropoda > Insecta > Lepidoptera > Micropterigidae > Micropterix > Micropterix aruncella. The sequence goes on along the minus strand of OX155964.1, from coordinate 15,755,578 downwards.
TTACCTATAAATATGTATTTCCGTTGATTAGCCGGTTTTGATTTCCAGTAATAAATGTACGTAAAAGGAAATTTCTTGTTTTTTATTGGCGCTACAAAATATTTAATGAATTTTGGTATTTTCCTGTATTGCTTTCTTTTTTTGACCGTTATATATTATACGTAATCTCTATTTTGATATAATAATATGTTCATTCAAACAGGGAGCTAATAGGCCTGTTGCAGTTTAGCCACTAAGACCCAGTTATATAAGCTCGGTCAAACGCACGGGTCAACACCAATCCGGCGGCCTCCTCGCAGAAGGAAGAGCCAGGGTAGGACGCTGGCCTGAGGGCCAGTCTCCTCTAGGTGTCAACCTTCGGGCGCTTCTGGAAGGTTTGCGCACCGTGCTGCATCAGCCAATCAATTGTGCATTCCGACTAAGAGCCAGGGGTGTCTGGGAACAGTATTGTTTCTTATAGAGCGGGGGTAGTTGTTAACCTTATGGCAACTGCTCCTGAAACGACCATTCGGCCACCCGATCCCGGGTGAATAATCCGGGCAAAGGATGCCGTGGTCCGTGATAGATTCGGTAGACACCGTATTACCGGTTCATAAGGGATAGGACCGCGTAAGCGACCTCGATTCTGTAACCAGTCAGGGGGCAGGAGGTATCCTGAAGGCTAATTCCAGATGGAGATATCCTTTTAAACTGGTAGTCAGGGGGCGGGACTGCCCGCTGGTTACCTTTCACGGTGCCTCGCCGTAAGGCGTTGGCCTCTGACGGGCAGGTGGCGCAACTAGACAGTGGATTGTTTTTCGTCCCAAGTCTTCTGCGCTCTTATCTAATATAGTTAAAACTTTCTGAGGTGACAGGTTTACCGGTTGTAATTGACAGCTCTAGTTATGTTCATTCGAACACCTGTTGTTGGGAAGTATCTGTGTTCCGCAGCAGACCGTTCAGCATTTTGTAAAAATTGGACCTGATTCTCTACCATAATAACATTATTATCTACATATCTGTGATGTTAGACTTCATGAGATATCCGAGGATAATGGTAAAAATATTAGGGAGGATAATCTTATTTGATTGATTGTCCACATATGTCTATTATTCAAACCATACGCAGATATAATACGAAAAGATGCAAAATGATGTTATAAATTAACTGCAACCGCTATTGAGGGTCGAGGCTAATCCCAATGACGCCACCTTAAATGTCGTCGACTAAGAGTAAAGATTATATAGGGTTGTACAATATGGGCGGGTCGATGTTGACAGTCTGTGGCGGCCATGTTGTTTTGGCGGCGTTTCTCAAATCTGTTGTTTATTATCCAGTCACAGATACCAAATCCCATGGCAAGTTACACGATAGAGCAGCACGTTAAAACTTTGTTATCAAAATGAGTGCGCGTTAGTGCATAGTTTTCTTTCGCGGAGGTGACATGAATCGGCCACCAAGGTCGTGCGTTTTGGATCCGTTAGTTTTTTTCGTGGGGTTTTCTGAAGTCGCATTGTAAATATTATCGCCGTTTCTCCTTTTAAACTTCCAAAAAAGAGTTAAAACGACTCTTTTTGGGAGTGTAAATTGAGAAATGGCGATTATTTTTATAAAAAAACACCATCATTGGAATGTTGTATTTTTGTCATAACTGTATTTTTGGTCATTGTTCAAATTCAGCCCTATCTATGCCGCAGAGTCATTGAAAATTGGACCTCTCGGATCCGTGCCACCGTGCGAAACCACAGCGAGCATTTAAACGAGGTCATATTCCATACATAATAGCATACAAGGACCATTCAAATAAAATAAAAAAAATCATTAATACCTCATACACAGCTTGTCAAATCAAATCAAATCAAATAACATTTATTGTCTTCAAAATACTTATATAGCCGCTAAATGTTAAAATAACTTCAAAATGGATACTAAATATTTCATAAGAGACTCACCACACAATTGATAGTTATATTAGATATTTATAACTACAGTTAGTCATGAAATTATAATATTAAAATTAAATGATCCTACGAATAAGAAATATAATTGATTATCGGAGACAATCAAAAATGATGGTATTAATAAAATAATCAATAAAATAGTACAAGTGTCAAGTTAAATAAATAAAATCGAGATGGAAATTGTCAGTCATCTAATTATATTTTTTCTATAATATTATATAATACTCTCGCAATAAGGTAGCCTTTTAATTTCCATTTAAATTGGGCTATTTATCCGTTTCTACATATAATTTTAATATTCTCAGGCAGTTTATTGTAACACACCATTCCAACGTAATTTGAATAATTCCCGAGATGGACGGGCTAAATTGTGCCTACATCTGGTGAAATGCGAGTGAATTTCTTTTTGGGTCTTCAACTTTCCTATGTTTTTTAATATTAACTTTATGCATTCAAATATATATATAGTGATGGTAGCGCTAGAATACTGAGATTTTTGAAGTGACCACGATATGATTCATTATGGATAGTGTTTATCAATATTCTCATGGCTCGCTTTTGGAGAGAGAAAATATGTTGCCTTAAAACTACGAAACACTGTGACCAGAGGGGAATCCCGTAACGAAGAATTGACTCGAAATAGGCAATTGTTTTATTACACAGTTTCAACAGCGACCCTCCCTTATTGGAAAACACTTTGCTGGATGAGTTTTAAGTGACATCTTGGAGTGGGTGAATCCGTACGAGCAAATAGGCAAAAATGTTTTGTTGTTGTTGAACAGAAAAAAAAATCATTTGAAAAAAATATTGTTTTGAAAAATAGTATAAAACAAGTTGAGCGCTTTGTGCCAACTAGCGGTAGGTAAAATATCGCGTATAAAGTGTATTCGCGATATTTTATCTATTGCTAGATGGCGCAGCGCACTCAACATTTGTAAAACGTTTTTGAATTTGTTTTTCACAAAAAAAAATACCTAAAAGTTGATTACTTGGTCGCATTGATTCACTAACTTCAAGGATTACCTACACTAATTAAAAACTCGTCCTGTATAAAAATGGCGGAAACCCAATTGGGCCCCAGAAATTGCCCCTTTAATCAATATTTGCACTCATATGAGAACCTCGCTCTGTTATGATGACTTGAAACAGATTATTGAATAATGCGGCTAAATCCACTTTCCCACTGATGAGCTGGGTGGATTATACAATCTGGCTCGGTAATGAGGTTAATCAACACTAATAACCTATTACCATAATGAATCGCTTCGGTATTATGACGTCGAAAACCATTAGCGGTTATGGTTACTAATAATAATACATATTGATTTTGATATAATAGAATGTTTGTTATGATCCAAATATGTCAAAATGATAATATCACAATTATTATAGATAAAAATGAAATACGAAACTGAATAAACCGCCTGTCACTGTCCTAAGTTGAAGAACTTAATGACAACAGACGGAGTGAGCGCAGACTGACCTCAAATAATCGCGACCTCAATAGATATATTTTCAGACAGGTCACTAACGAAGATTTGGATTAGATCTCATTCTTAGTCCTTTCTAGAATAATAATATTGCATTATGATAAATTATTTTGATTTATTAATAGATTTTATATTTATGTTATTAACCATAATATAACTTAGGCAATACAGATTGTTTTACTTTCATAGATTATCCAAAAAAGGGGTGCTATGTATTCAGGATTCATCTATGTATGTTTCCCGTTTCTTTATTCCACCATAACTTCTAAACGCTTGAACTGATTTGAAGTGTGTCGTATTTTAAGAATCGTTTTGTCCTCCCGAGTGTAATGGCGTACGCGCCGCGACCCCTTGTTCTCACATAAGGAGAAGGCAGCGTCTTTAACATAAAACGCAGTATTTCGCGGTGCATATCAATCAGCATTTGACAGTTTAGTTTTTTTCGTTCTTCCTCTTCGCGGCCGTCAGGAATAGATCCGGTAGGCCTAGTAACGAAGAGAAATATTTGGAATATTAACTTAGCAAAATAAATTATACAAAATGTTTAATTATTACAGTTCACAAAATATTATCGATTTTTAATTAACCGTTTTTGGTTCTTACGAATTAATTCAAATTCATCATGTTGGAAAATTATATAACTACGCTATTGTATTCGGAAAATTCCACCATAACTTCTAAACGCTTTAACCAACCGTAAAGTATGTAATATTGTTAGAATCGTTATGACATCCCGAGTGTCATAGTGTACCTGAAGTATTCAAATGTCAAAAAATACTTGTCTAAATGCCCAAATGTCAATAAATTAACAAAAAATTATTGTGTTTAGTGTCAAATGAAAGGTCTAATTAAGTACATCCCGGAAATATACATACATCTTTATATAGGTATGAATATATACATAAACCACAAATATTTCATAAAAAACCATTAACCCCTAGAGCCCCAATGGGCCGATATCGACCACAACACGATTCAGGGTGACGGCCCCGTTTTAATTTTATTTTAATTTAATTTGTTTAATTTTATTATGTTTTATTATGTTAATATGTTTTATTTTAATTATGGGTACAGTGATTTAGCAGTAATTAATGTTTTGGTGAGACAGTGTCATAATTCAATTTTTTTACTAAATTTTACCAATATTTTTTGGGACATCAACTTGTCAATCGGCTGAGAGGCCGAGGCCTGAAGGGTTTGAAGTAATTATAAATACAATAGTTCTCTTTCTGTAACGGAAGTCGTGATTTTTAATATAATTATTGTTTTAACTCTATTTAAAATCCATGATACAAATGTCGTAATGGATAGTCATACATTGTATATTATAAATTGGGTCATCCAATTAGTGTGTCTAGCCGAGATAGCCGGGTTAATTTTAAATATATATCTTGGGCATTTCAGCAATATAAAATATATTATAGCATACCCAAAATATAACTGTATATAACTGTAATGGTAAAAAATTGCCACCTATTAAATCGTGTGTAAAAGGATGGAAATAACAATAACTCCAAAATCCGATGATTTGAGCATGGATTTGTCCCTGGAAATTTATCGTTATGTTAGACTTTCAATAGCTGCTGGACTAGGATTTGGATGAATACTATTTTCATTATCGACGTTGATTTTGTGAAGATGATTTAAGTGCTATACGAAGACTCTTGGTGAAGATTTAACGTCATAACAATACATTATAACATTTAATTATTTTGTACATATTTTACACTTAGACATGTCAACTACAAGTCACCTCAGAAAGTTTCAGCGATATTGATTGTTCTATCTCTAGTTAGGTGAGCGTAGAAGACTTAGAGAGGGATACAATTCTACCGTCTAGCTAAGCCGACATGCCCGTTAAAGGCCAACGCCTTTCGGCAAGGCACTTGGAAAGGTAAACAGCAGGTAACCTCGCACCCTGACTACTAGTTTTGGAAGGATATATCTACCTACCGTATATTCTGCGGTGATTCAGTTTGAATCTATCTCGGACCATTGGCATCTTTTACCCGGCTCCGAATTCAGGATTAGGTAGCCAATTGGTCATTTCAAGATTGGTTGATGAGAGGCCAACATCCAACCCCGCTGCTTAGGAAACAGTATATTTCCATAGTCTCCCCACTCCTTCAGTAATTAGTCGGAGTGCACATACCGATTGGCTGTCGGCGCACGGTAAGTAATCCGCACCAGGAGGCAGTTCCCCAGAGGAAACCGATCTACCAGCCGTGAGGCGTGAGACGCGAGAGTCCTACCCGGGGTAGTCTTCCACACGAGGAGGCTACTGGATGGGAGCTGAATCGTGAGTTGGACGGATCCGATGTTATGGCCCAAGCTGCACGAAACCGTTCGTTATCCACATATTTTACCGTTTACATTTTACAGTTTTACAGTAGTGATGCTTCTTCACTTACTGTGAAGTCGATGCTTCTTCACTTACTGTGTTCATTTTCAATTAATTTCAGTGTTAAAATTTATTTGCACTTAAGTAAACGACTGACCTCAAGTAATTGCGACCTCAATAGTTATTTTTCCCGAGAGGTCACTAACGTGGATTAGCTTTCTGATCTGTTGAGTTAGCGGCTCATTATCATGTTACGAGGTCACGGGAAATCGACACTATGTTAGTGATGTTATGATTTAATGACGCAAAAAATGGGCTAACGATCTGCATTACACCGCAGAGTTATCGGTGGGTAATCTCTCATTATATTATAGCCGCGAAAGGTCAATGACAATATGGAAGTAATAACTCGTCATTGTATTTCGTCGAAATATTTTCCTTTCCCTTGGCGTTTTTCAGTTTTTTTTTTTTATTTATTTATTAATATTTTTTTAGAAACAGTTTTGAATAAAGTCTCGCCAGGCCCAAGGCTTATCTACTGTGGACAGAGTGATTTAAGATAGGGTGACTTTCAGTGCGATTTTAATGGCAATCTTGACCATATTATAATATATATGCTGCAATTACATTAGTTAGGATTAGTCGGCACAGAAAGCCACCCCCTTGATAATATTTACATAAAAAAATGAGACGTACTTAATGCTATTATTATATGTATGCGTGTATGAGTCTTATTCGTATCATTTCCACGTATGTTTCACTTTCAATTATTTTAAAGCTAACTATTTTTAAAAAACAATTATTTTTTAATAATGGCAGAACAATTTGTAGTTCTCGTTGTTTCTGAACTTGTTCTTATTCTGTTCGTTTCTTGATGTTCTTCTAGTTCTGTTCCTTTTTACATGACTGCCCAACAAAAAAGGAGTGTAATCTGTTCAGGGTTCATCTATGTATGTTTTCCGTTTCTATACAGAGTGTCCCAGAAGTCGACGTCAAGGGGCCGGAAACGGGCATGTCATACTAGTTATCAGAAAAATATTTAAAAAATCTAAGTTATAACTCCTCGGGTATTTTAACTCAAACAAATTTTAACTTTTTTGTCTAAAGTGACATTTTCTTCCAAGCTGGAGCATTTTGCATATAAAAAAAATACAGAAGCACTAATCAAAAATAAAATTGAAAAAAGTAAAGGTTTTTGTAGTAACGGAAGTTATAATACCATCACAGGGTGTTGATTTTCTTGTTATTTTGTGCCTATAATTTTAAAAATATATAACTTCGATTTTTTTAAATTTTTATCAAAACTAGTTATTACCCGTTTCCGGCTTGACGTCGACTTTTGGGGCATTTTGTATGCCACTGTAACTTTAAACACTCAAACCGATTTTGAAGTATGTGATATTGTTAGAACCGTTATGTCATCCTGAGTATGATATGGTACCTTAACTGTTAACATATTAATATTGACTAAATGTCCAAACTCCAAATGTCAAAAAATAACATAAATATTGTTTATTGTCAAAGGAAAGGTCTGATTGAGAACATTCCGAAAATGTATATGTATCTATATGAATACATACCTAAATCGCAAATATTTCTTAAAAAACTGTAAATAAAGTAATATAAATACAGTAGTTGACTTTTTGTAACGGCAGTCTTGTCTTTTATTCGTTTTTATGTATTTACTTGTTTAATATGTTTTTACTCTGTTGCCGAAATTGTTCTTTTCCTGTAAAGTAATTTAAAGTTATCCTTGTTAAATGTTTGAATTTTGAGCTTCGAAGACTGTCCCCGATTACTAGGAAGAAGCAGGGAAACAGCGGGCATCCAGATGGGATCCACCACTGATAAGGCACTGTTCTGTGACCCGCTGTTCTGCTACACGCTAATACTAATACACTGTCGATGGGGAATGCACGAAAACAATACGTTAAGAGCTGGATAATAGGATTAAATGTGGCAGAGACATTTTAAACCATTGCTCCTTGCGTAAGCATGATATCACAATACGCTCAAGAACTTCCAAAACCGAAAAATCTATTACAGAAGTAGTACACTAAGAACGGTTTATCGCAATCAAAATTCAAATTTCTTTATTGTTTTATAATATGTCGATTTACAATATTTAAATTGCCCATAGAGAATACAATATTTTATGCTAAGTTCAACAACATAAAGTTATTTACACAGTATCTATAACTATGCCAGTTGATACAAGCATAACGAAAAATGTGTGCATACAGTTAGGTACATCATGTTATTTTTCGTAATGATAGTGCCTTATCAGTGGTGGATCTTGAAAAGACAGCCCACGCCCATGCGCGAGACGCGTGCCTAAGTGATCTAGGGCACGAAAAGCCTCTTTGTAAATGGTACACAGCACTATAAATCGAATGCCCAATCGGTGCAATTCACTCATTCGGCGGAGATTTTTGTACAGAATGAAATCACTGTACTGTAAAAAACCAGGAAAGTCACCTGATCTAAGCTAGAACAAAAACTGTGGACCATTTGCAATAAACCGCTCTCCAAGTGAGGTTATACAACAAAGACTAACATGACCAGTGAAAAGATATGGGTCTGTTTTCAAAATAAACAATTAAAAACATTTTTACCGTCCGTAGCCGCGTTGAAAAACTGGTTCTTGTTAGATCACCAAAGATAACAGCGATTGACGTGGTCAGTACTTGGATGGGTGACCACCGTTGTTAGGTTAACCGCCACGTGATATTACGAAAATCGGTCGCCTGTAAGATAAGACAGGCAATGGGGATTACAATAGGCCTTTACCGTAAAAGGGTATAAAAGTTAAGAAAAAAACACACAGTCAACACCTTATAGTATAGACGATGTTTCAAAATGCTTTCGCATAACTTCAGCAAATTATTCCTTTACAAAAAAAAATAATATTTGGCCTTATTCCTGAAAAGAAAATGTTCTTGGCTAATGATTTGCATTTACAGAAGATTAATTTAGACGAAAAACTTAAGTAGAAAACACATACAACGTTTTTTTGACTTCTGCCTTTTGTCGAAATTTCATCCTCATTTCATTTCATTCTCACATATGCGAGAAAGTACAAAAAAGTAGTTTCTCAATTCGTTGCGACATCAATGTGCGACGTGCGTCTCTTTCTCGCTTATTAAAAGAAGTAGAGTCAATGAAAAAAGCAAACTACAGTAGCTTTTCCAACTTAGAAAAATTACTTAAATTTTGTATACAAAGTAATGAATGGTTACATTACAAAGGAGTGCCGAGGACGTACCTCTTCACTCCTGCCTGCACGAACGTGAGCAACGACTATTGGTAAAAAACATGCTTTCGAGTTGGGAGAAAATTATCGCCAATTTGCTATAAGGTGGAATTTTATCACCTGTCATTTTCTGTTTAATAATTACCTCTATCTATGGCAATTTGTCATTTAGCTTTGTCATCTATTTTGTAATTTGTAATCTATCATCTAGGTTTTTTTTCGACGAAACTGGAAATAATAATAAATAAAACGCAGTTTTATAATATGTATGTAGAGCAGCGAAGCGGCAGTGTACCATAGGCGGTGTGCTATACTGGTTCTATTCTTAGAAAGCGCACGTATACGTGCGCGCATACTTGAAATAATTTAGAAGCCTCCATTGGGGCTTCTAAATTATTTGACGTTTGGTCTTAAAGCCTTCGACTATTAGCCATCGGTATGTGTGAAATTCTCTAATGAGAAGTGAGTCGTTTCACAATAGGTAGCCTATAGCAGTGGTCGGCAAACTTCTAGGTCAAAGTAGCCAAATGGTCAGTTTTTCTTAATGATTTGCATGTCAAAGGGAGCAATGATATGGACAGCACTTTTGGTAGTATTGTATACTAGCTGCGCCCCGCGGTTTCACCTGCGTGGTGATGGAAAATTGTGATAATGATGATAGAAAACTATATATCTTTATAAATTATTGCCTATGTGTTATTCTGATGTGTAAGCTATATTATTGTAAAGTTTCATAAAAATCCATTTAGTAGTTTTTGCGTGAAAGAGTAACAAACATCCATACATACATTCTTACAATCTTTGGCGTTTATAATAGTAGTAGGATTATTTTAACAACACTGAGAGAACAGTGGGAAACCAAAAAGTTCGTGAGGAGTAACTCGTAGTGATTAGGGCGCCAAATCAGTCGCCAAATCAGAGCATCAGTCGCACAGGAGAGGATAACCACAGCCGGATAAACTCAAGGTTCAACTCCCATCCGGTGTATTCCTCGAAGAGGGTCGATCCTGTAATGGACTCTGTTTCCCTTGTCGCGGCTGTATTGTGGACATGGGATCGGATCCTCTGGGTATGACCTGCGGGCGCTGCTCTACGGTTTGCGCACCACGCGGCGTCAGCCAATCGACTGTGCACTACAGCGAATAATCGGGGGGAAGGGGGGGGGGGGGGTTTGGAAGGTCTGTAAATGCTGTAATTCGTTTCATAAGCAGCTAGGGTGGGTCTAGAGGTTTACGTTGATCAGTTGACCACATAATCCCGTGTGATATTTACGGGCAAAGGGCGCAACGATCCCCGATAAACTCGAACTGAATTATAGCTAATATCAGGAAAAAGAAGTGCAAGCGATTTCGAACCTGCGACTAGACTGGAGGAAGGAGAAATCCACCCAAATCTGGTAGTGAGGAAGCGAGGCTGTCCGCCAAGTTCACTTCCCATCGCCACGCTGTAAGGCGTTGGACTCACACGGGCTCGTCGGTGGAGCTATAGAGTGATCTGTCTTCGTCCGCAAGTCTTCACATTTACGCCGCGGGAGATAGAACGGCCTGATGTCGTTATAACTTCCTGAGGTGACGGGTTCGCCCATTGCTTTGACGCACCAAATGTCGCATTGATGCACCCGCTTGAGTTTGTTTTATTTCAGATTTCACTAACGAATTATTTGTCTCTTCATGAAATACGAAAATATCTCGAACCATTCAAGTAAACAGTTATATCCAGAAGCGAGCTGCTCACTATTCGAAATGTTTGCATTCCTCTTGGGTAGGTGTATATAATGGCAAAGTGGCCGATTGAATCTGAAAGGGAGCACTTAGAGCGTTTCACCGAACGCTTTAGTAGCATCTTCTTCTGCTTTGTTGAATAGAGGATATCATACGAAGGGGAAGGGGATTTTCAGTATACGATTTGTCGTCCTTTAGGAAATGGAAGTAGATAGTTTGGCCGCAAATGCAACGGTCTTATAAAGAACATATATGTTCTGTTTTATGGAAGATAAAATGATTTTACTTAAAGCTCCAAAAATGCAATAGAATATAGGCCGAATGACGAATGTAACCTTCTTTCAGCAATATATAAAAAAATATAAAAAACACGTTTGCCGTTACAGAAAGTGAACTGTTGTTTTTATTAATATTTTTATTACAGGTTTTTTATGAAATATTTGTGGCATCAATGTGGTGTATTTTCGGAATGTACTCAATCAGTCCTTTCTTTTGACACTAAACACGACATATTTATGACATTTGGACATTTAGACAAGTATTTCTTGACATTTGCACAATTTAGGCTGTGGTTTAGGTACCTTATGACAGTCAGGATGACATAACAATTCTAACAATATCACACACTTCTAAATCGGTTCAAGCGTTTAGAGTTATAGTGGAATAAAGAAATAGAAAACATACACAGGTGAATCCTAAACCCATAACACTCCTTTTTTGGCAATCTTGTAAAAATAATAATAAATGCCGAAAAAAGTACCACATCATACCTATTGACTATTTAAACTATTCACGCCACAATCAAACGTATGATACAAATAACCAGAATCAAGAAATATCACTAATTATAGAGCCTAATTGAAAAAAAACAAGTAATTTGGCATTTGATTTCTTTATTAATAAATATTATAATTATATGTAGTAGGTATTCATAAAATAATCATTTGGACGACTTCGAAATTCATATGAATAAGTGTGCAATATATTGTTGATAATATACTCATTATTTTTAATTATTTCAACAAAATATTCCAGGACATGTTTTTAATATATTACACTGACCAAATTAATTTACAAAACGGTGGAGATTAATTTACAAAAGGTTTTTTTGGAAAAATTATAAGAAGTTACAAATTATCTTGAAGTTTACTTAAGTGGTAACATAAACATATAACAATACAAAATATGTCCTTGATTTGCAATGAAATGCAATACTTACTGGAACCACTATTATTAATATTTTAATTTACATAACGAAACATGTAGAAGTATATCTGTATTTGTTTGCTCTCCACATCAGTGGTCTATCTTGGAGCTGGTCCTTAAACATATCATGGTAAAATCTAAACTTAAATGTATGGATTTACAATCTATTTCTCTTGAAAATTGTTAGAAATAAAATAATACAGTATGCACCATTTTCCTAAATAGTTTTCCTACTTTTTAATAACTACCAACTTAATAGATCTATGAATATCGTGTTAATTAGTAAATAATTTTTATGTCGTGTTACATGCAACACAATAGGTTCTAAACAAACAATAAATCGCCTTTTTATAATGACGAAACTCCCAAGCATTCCAATTAGAGACGATTTATGGCGATTTACGTACTGCTGCAGCAGTACAATTCGCTGTAAAAGTGGGACGTGTTTTATACTTTGATTGTTGGTGATGTCAACATCATAGACCAAATTTTTTTAAATAGGAAAAATATATTTTTAAAAGTAAATTGATGAATTTAATCAATATTTCTGAAAATTACACGCTACAAAAATATGTAATGAAGTTAATGTATAATTTAAAAAATATATTGTTTTACTATTTGTAAACGATCATCGGTTTTACTTTCTCTTACCTTCTCTTACCTTCTCTTACTCTTTACCTTCATCCGGTGTTTTCTCCAATATCGCCTGGATTCGAAGTAACAAAGCACTAAAATATTATTTTAATTATTTCACTTAGGGGCGAAATGTAACGGGTGTCAGTTTCGTAAAACTTTCACCCGTGCGCTCGCCCCACTGTCTCGTACCCAAAACGGCCAGTAAATTTTTGACTTTCAAATTTGTTTTATTTTGTGGGACTTATCTTGCCGCCCAGTGGCAATCTTTTCTAGGAGGGCATGTTGTAGCATCACACATTGATACTAAGTAAGGACTTACTCGTATATTGGCCGCGCCTAACACCGACATCTTTATCGGCCACGTGACATCTTTAGAAACATGGTTCGAGAGACCGATTTTGTATGACCTTCTAATCAATTTTACCAATAACTTTTTAATTTTATATAATCGACAAAGAAATGATCTACCCCGATTGCAGTTGACAATAAGTTAATAGTAAAAACACATATCTAAAAACAAGCTTTATTAAAATGCTCTGTCCCGAGCAAACCCTGTGTGCAGCAGCCATGCCATGGTGAGACTTAGAACGTGCTATCAAAATTGAATGCGTATCCCAAAAAATGTGTCTGTGCTGTTGACCGTTGAGGAGACCCCTCGTTGGAAGCCAACCCTGGGTGCAGCAGCCCTGTCGCGGTGAAACTTAGAACGGGCTATCATAATTGAATGCGTATAGGTACAAACATTCGTTTCTGTGCTTTTGACCGTGGAAGAGTATCCTCGTTGGGAGTCGATCCTGGATGTAGAATCAGACAATGCAAAAATGCGTTGAAATCGGAAGTTAACCAATATGTGAAATGCGACTGCCACATCGTCAATAATACTTAATTGTAAGGACCTCAACTACCATAATATATAAAACGCCCTTTAACTACCAGAATATATAAAAACTGAAATGATTTGTGCACAATAATACAAAATTTAGGGTTTTTTGAGCAATGTTTTGCCGAAAATTTGCTCACAAGTTTCCATAGTGCAAAACTAACTTAAAAAACCAGCCCTCTTTGGTGTATTTTTGGGTCCTCCTAATCATATAAAAAATCACCCTTCCTTTCCGCGTTCTTACGTCGCGTCTGTCCGGGGGGACAGACTTATCACGCAGTTTCGCTCGTACGGCCACATTGCACGAGTTGCATTACTTGAAAATAGACTACTGCGTCTATGGGTAATAGCGATAACGGCGTTTCAACAAGGCTATCGACCCTACCATTCAGGAAGCTACTCAAAAAAGTGCAAAAAATTAAACAAGGCGCGAAAAGTCCAGCGTTTTTTTTTTAATGTCGGTCTCACAGACCGACATTACGTAAACTCTGGCAGCTTAAATATTTTTCATAGCGAAAGATATGATAGTATATTAACAATATACTATCATATCTGGGATAATTTAACTACTATACATAGATAAATACTACAATACTTCAAAAGGCAGTAAACCAAAACAAACATGAAAGGTCGAAAATTTTATTTACCACTAGAACTTTGTTGAGAATTTGTGATTTTACAATAGAATCATTACATATTAGGGATCGATTAAAAAAAACCAAAAAGCCTGATTTTTTCGGTCATTCTGCCATATTTCTGTGTTAATGGTGTAGCAATTCATCATTGCACGAATTGCATGACGTATGCGATTGCCACTACTGTCACTCTCAGCTCTCAATAATGCTGTCGTTACGGAACGTACTGCCGAAAGTCTGTAGTGTTGCGGCACAATTTTGATATGCACTGGACGATTTCGCCATCTATTTGCGTGTGTTGTAAGATATATTATTCACACTGTATTTCAAATCCAACCGACAGCACTACAACAAAATAAACAGCCACATCGTTTAAGTATAACATATATATATATATATATATATATATATATATATATATATATATATATATATATATATATATATATATATATATATATATATATATATATATATATATATATATATATATATATATATATATATATATATATATATATATATATATATATATATATATATATATATATATATATATATATATATATATATATATATATATATATATATATATATATATATATATATATATATATATATATATATATATATATATATATATATATATATATATATATATATATATATATATATATATATATATATATATATATATATATATATATATATATATATATATATATATATATATATATATATATATATATATATATATATATATATATATATATATATATATATATATATATAAACGATGTTATATGTAAATCATAGTTAATTGATATATGGGACCTGTAACTTATCCTATTTCTAAAATCGGGTAACTGACTGCCGCAAAAATAGCCCAATAATACTATTTCGTTACTTACAAAGACCACAAATGATGAATGTAAGAAGAAGATCAACTTCATACAACGATTAAAAAACATTAAATACACCTTACACGGCGCGGCGTTTCGGGGCAGTTCAAATAACGTCGCCCTTACTTGTTTCAGTGACGTCCACTAACATAAATAAGTTTCCTCCTATTTCAACGGCACACTTGGCAGAAATCACCCTCTTTGGGTGGAGTCATCAAAACAAAAAAGAAGAAGAAGAAGAAGAAGAACGTCGCCCGAAGTTCCGCGGCCGGTCACTTTGCACGCGTTACCGGCAGGACCGGCCTGTCATCAATTCCGTTCACCGGCCGTACCGACCGACCTTATTTAGCATTTGGCACTTATACAAACTGTAACAACAGTAATACAAACTGTAATACTGGCAAGTATTGGTAAATACGTAAAAAGTAAATATTTTAAAAATATTTGATAGTTTTTTGGTGTATATTCTTTATAGAATTGATTAGAGGGATGATTATGAAGAATATAATAATAATATTATTTTCTTCATAATCATCCCTCTAATCAATTCTATAAAGAATATACACCAAAAAACTATCAAATATTTATATATATATATATATATATATATATATATATATATATATATATATATATATATATATACGAGTTTCTGTATTTGACTGATTAATAAAGCAAAACACGATCAATAGAAGGTCGCGTTGTAGGCATATTTATAAACTTTAGTATTCTACTTACGCCAGGCCGCCAGTGATTGAATGATTTAGCACCCAAAAATGCAGTTTTTTTAAACATTCTCTGGAGTTTGTTTATTGAACCAAGTCATATCTAAACAAAAAAATGGTGATGTAAAAAAACTGTTGTTTAGAGTTACCCGTTAGAAGGATTTTTGCACTGTTTCGAACACCATTATTACCATCTGCGGCACATTGAAAATTGTAGCACTAGTTTTCAGGGCAACCTGCCCCAGCAGTACACATTTATTTCTGCTTCGGGCCTGAGTTAAGCTTCTATTATGGTATCCTCTTATGGATCTAAGATTAAAAACATTATCTTTAAGATACCTAGTATTCTCAGCATTATAAGGACTGGACGGTAGCGAAGACTAGGCAAAGCTCCGGTTGTCAATTTTATCCGAACTACTAATCTATATAAACCTACGCGTTTACGGTCTGCTATTGTTGTGGTATAGTGTGTAACGATCAGTGTTGGCGATTCTGTGCGTCAATGGTGCGATTGTCCACGACGAAACTGGTAGGCGATTTCGAAAGTTGTCCAGTCGGCCGGCTCCGCAATATTGACCAAAATGTAATGTACGGTGTACAGTTAACATTGCGTACAGTGGCTGTCCATCTGTTGGATTATTCATTAGTTCAGTTTATTATGGCGATGGTTTGGTTGGTATCAGTTTATGGTATTTACAATTCGGCCTCCCTTGTCGAGTAATTAGATTTATGTCACCGTTTTCCCCACGATGATATTTTAGACATAGACTTGCTTTAACATGTGCTATATCTGACTCTGACTTCGTTATTGCTTATTCGCATGTTAATTGTTTTGCCTTCAATATCCCTTCCAGTTGGCAGGCATTGTGTTTGGTTTGTCATCAAAAAGACCTTGAACAAGCTTTGGTTAAGTCACGACGTTCGTACGATATTATTTAAGCTTTTAGAAGTCAACAAATACAATGTGTCAAAGTTTTTCTAATAGTTTATATCAGAATGATTATGATGGTTTTGTATTTACTTATACCATATATTGTAGTTTAAGTTACTAGTTTGGTGCAAGCTATATAAACACTGTATATATACATTATGAAACCACTGAAAAATACATATTAATAGTCAATAAGTACGACCAGAAGAGGTCGCGAAAATAGTATCAAAAGAATCCTTTTACATTCCTTGCAAGGAAAGTATTGTTGGGGCACTTCTCTGTGGCTGTGTGTCTGTCAGTCTGTATTCCTCCACGACAGCACCCAAAGGCTTCGTCCGATTGGGTTGCAATTTGGTATGCAGGCATCATTTGGTTATAGCAAGAGTTGAAAGATTGTGTTTCAAATCGATCCACCAGGGGGCGCGGTAGTCATACTTCAATATTAAAATTTTGGACCTAGAGACTTGAAATTCGGTAAACAGATGCCGTTTGGTTGGAATATCGTCGTTTTGGTTAGGTTTGTGTAGGTTTTCGCTATGTTTGTGTTATTCTATAATATGTCTATAATATGTTTGTGTTTTCTTGCCACGCGGTGAATCCTTTTAGAGAAGTAAAAATTACATTACTTTGAGTACAGATGACAAATCGGTTAAATCCAAAATAAATTTGTGAGGCATTCCCATAAAGAATAAAGTTAGTCACGGTTACCCACATACTTATTCAAGCAAAATTATTTAGAGTACGGGTGACCTAGATAGCTTGGATCGAGAGGTCGCGTGTTTTATGCCGTTCTGGAATATATAAAATTCAAATAGACGGCCCTGAAATACTAGAAAAAATGCGTGATCTGTCAGGGCAAGGAGACGCGGTATGACTTATTAGCCAAGTCAACAAAAACCACCTAAGAGGAAAATCACAGGGCATTGCGAGAAGAGGGTGCGAGGAATGCGAGAAGCAGAGAAGTACGTATCGGCTCCAGAGAAGAGAAGAGAAGTACGTATCGACGAACGCCTTTGATGAGCTAATGGGCCCTTGCTGAGTTGGCCACGAAGACCCATTCTGTTCAGAGTTTGTCACACTCACGGGTCAACACCCATCCGGCGGCCTCCACGCATGAAGTGCGCGCCTGGGTAGGACTCCGGCCTTAGGGTTAGTTTCCCCTAGAAATCAAGCGTCTGGCGCTCCTGGACGGTCTCCGCACCGTGCGGCATAAGCCAATCGATTGCGCACTCTAACTAACAGTCGGGGGAGCCTGGATGCAGTACTGTTTCCTATAGAGCGGGGGTGGTTGCGGACCTTCCGGCGACTGCTCTTGAAACGACCATCGGCTACCCGATCCCTGGTGAACATCCGGGGAAAGGATACCGTGGTCCGCGATAGATTAGGTATACACCGTTTCACCGCTTTGTAAGGGAGAGGACCGCGCAAGCGACCTCGAACTCGTAACCAAGCGAGAGACTGGAGCAATCTGGTTGCAATTGGAAATAAGGGCGTGAGTATAAGCCCGCTGTGTAACACTCCTCGCTATCTCGCGTTTAAGGCGTTGGCCTTTTACGGGTTTGTAGCGAAGCTTGACGGTGGACTGTTTTGTCCAAGTCTTCTGCGCTCACTCCAGGGATATAGAACGACTAATCGTTAAAACTTCCTG
Organism: Micropterix aruncella; assembly: GCA_944548615.1. Classification (NCBI taxonomy): domain Eukaryota; kingdom Metazoa; phylum Arthropoda; class Insecta; order Lepidoptera; family Micropterigidae; genus Micropterix; species Micropterix aruncella. The sequence goes on along the minus strand of OX155964.1, from coordinate 15,737,269 downwards.
AGGTGACGGCCTCGCCCGTTGTAGTTCACAACTCTAGTTTAACGCCTTTGGTTAACGCCTTTGGATCTGCGTGGGCCGAGTAGCGGGACATCTGGTGGCCATATCCGAGTAGGTACTTACGACTCGTGACATATTCGCGTCGATTTTAATTTTCTTATAAGAGAAGCTACTGTCTGGTATACCATGCTTTTGACCTGTTTCCGACTAAGCACTATATATTTTTGGCGAATTGTCCAAATGATGATTTCTGGTATTGGAATGGACACTAATAATCAAAATTTATGTTTTCTGGTATTGGGATGGAGACTTTTTAAACGATATGAATATGTATAATGGCATAGGTTTACGGTCCGAATCCGGACCGTGGAAGGTAAAGAAGAGCACCGCCGAAATATAATCTCAATCGATGTTTTTAGTATGTTACGAGTGCGTGAAAGAGTGCGTTGCGATGCGGTAGCAGCCGCGGGCCGGCCGCCTCAGAATGTTGTCATTTCATGACTGACTTATAACATTTGTTAAACTGGTTTTTCTTTTAGTTTAATAGTCGTTTATTTCCACAAATATTCACAGAATAACCATTGTATTACAGCAGCAGAAGAACCAAGCACTCCACAATCTGGCAAAAAGATGGCGGCGGCTAGCCCGTCGGCGTGGATGAGATTTCCACAACGGCTAGAAGTTGTTGGGCTAATATTTACGGGCGCCTGGTGTTGCCCGACGGAAGGAAGAAAAGTTTCACGAATGACAGGCGACAGTTGCTGTTGTCGTTGCGATCTCCAGCGGTGCGAGCGTTTGTTTGTTTGTGCTGTAGATTGTTGTGTACTAATAAAGTTCTATGCATTAATATGGATCCTAAAAAGCGTGAAGTCAACAGTGAATATAGAAAGTTTCTCACTTAATGGAAATACTGTTTTTTACAGTCTGTTAGGATTAGAGTCGTTCCAGTTGGCCTCATAGGAAAAAAACTCTCCCTATTGTTAAAAGTATTAAAAATAAAACAACTTTTACTTTGATTTTCCAGCTAATAGGTAATAATAATAACTATTAGTGTATACAAAAGTTATTATGTTCTTTTTAACTTAGTGTTTATATAATATGTGATACACATATTTATAAAAAATTAAATGTCCGCCTTAGAACAGGCTATATTCTAGTTAAGTGACTTTGATTTACGATCACTGGCAACAGTTTTTGGCACAAAATATTATCAGTTTTTTACTGCTGGATTTTTGTCTATAATATTTTGGGACCGATTGCGTTTCTTTGCGAGCTAACACTGAAATTAGTTTCAGCGCACGAGATAGAAAAATATGTTAAAACGGAATATAAAACGAATGATCGTCGATCAAAACTACCTGTCGAACTTATATTCGTCCGAAAAAATTTGATCACATCTCGTTCGGTCTTAGATTCAAATGCTTTATCTTTGATTGGTAGTTTTAATGCGAAAAAGTGGCAACCGAGCATTTCACATTTCGCTATAGTGTATTGCCCTGTCTCCTTCATACTAACTAATTTCCGAGTTTAGTTCACGAGGAAACGCAATCGAGTTCATAGTTCATTTTAGTGTGGTTTATTGTGAATTACAAATTAATTTTATTAAAAATTTAATTAAACTCATCAACAGTTCTATAAAAACTTCCCACCCAGCAATGTAAAGTATCAAGTATACTTCAGGCATATTTATCTCTTGTCTTGCAAAAAAAGCACAGAAGTACGGTGCAAGAACGAGCAACAAAAATCTGCAAAAGCAACATTACTTGCATACTGGAAACTAAGAAAAAGAAGCGATTTTGCAGTCCACTTGAAGTTTGTGTTTGAGCACGTTTACAATTTTTATAAGTATCCAGACCCCACTAGAAATTATTTGCCGACGGCTGGGCCAGAAAAAAAGAAAACGAATGTCGAAAAATTGCATTTAGAACAGCTTTACATTAGCTAGTCGATTCTTTAAATTTCAATTGCATATATCATTCCATCTGATTTTTAAATATAACAATCAAATTTATTTTATTTTTTGTTACAAAGTTTGAGCATCGCATCGGGTTAACTCATAAGCCCGCGCTCACACAGGCTTACGTAAGGCCCCCCTTACATGATACACATTTCATTACGTTACGAATATATCAATATAATAATCCGTATTCGTGTGCCGCCCATTCATTTACACGCGACAGCGATTATGCAATTTTCACCAGGTTTTTTTTCAGCAAACATATGAGACAATGCACTTATATAAGCTAATAAGATAATAATATAGCTTATGGTGCCATTAGTTTCTTTAAGCGCTGTTACTGTCACTTAATTGTCACGGTTTGCAGAAGAAAGTTATGAATGATATAAAGTACCTATTCATAAAGGAATAGTATATTTGTTATGAGACTTTGTTATTCAGAATTAAATGAATAATATAAATATTCGATATCACTCAAGCATCGAATCAACGTTCTCATTTTAAACTTCCGAAAAAAAAGAATCCGTGGATACCTACTTACGCAATGTTTATCCTGTATAGCTGCAGCCCTAAGTATAGTTTTTCTACCTCTGAAAGCGAAAAGGTACCTTACGAAGGTAAAGATACCGTTTATACTGGCTTCTATATGGTAAGAAAAAAATGACAACAGTTTCAAGAAAATTAAACAAAATTCTCCGGCAAATGGCCAATTAGAAGTACGAAATGATCTTGAAACCAGGATTTGTGATGATCTCAAATGAAAACAAAACAAATAAAATGAGCCAAATCTACTCTCAATAAGGAAGGATTTCCAAAATCTGTCGATAAAAGGTTTGTCTAAAAGACGTAACATATTCTTAAGTATGTCAGTCAACTACGGAACCTCTACTTTGCAAAAACGTAGTTGTCCTTAAGAAGGTGCAGCGAAGGGTAATCAAAGTCCCAGAGTGGCTGAAGGACATGAAATACCAATAGCTTATAATTACTTAGCCTATTAACTCTCAAACAAAGGAAAGAAAGAGGCGACCTGATTGAGATGTATAAAATTCTAACAAATTATTACGATGTACCTGGGGGGTTAACGGAAGGGGGGGGGGGTTAACAGATAGAATAATGTTGTATATAATGTGATCCCACATGCATGTAGCTTGTGGTAATCTTGGTTGGAATTACTTATTTATTTATTTATTTATTGGAGTACATATCGTCGCTTAAGATTTAACATAGCGTAACTTATTTTTGGTAACTTTTCAGGAGAGAAAAAACTGTTTTTTTCCTTTAATATTAAAACAAGGTTGAAATTTGGAATGTAGATATAATTAAATTAATTTAGGATAACCTTTAAAACGGTTTAAATTTAAATTATATTGTTATTTATTCAGTTAGTTACCTTTTATTATTTATTTATAGTAAATTACGCTATGTTGCATATTTCGATTTAAAATTTTATTGAGTATGGCGGCCGACTGACATACGCTGTGTTGACACGATGAATGTTAGAATATGGTTTACGCAGTGTTACTAAAATATGATAAACTGCTCTCATTGGTAAGAAATACTGTGTTTTCGTTGGCTCAATCGATGAGCCCCGCGAGTAGCTATCCAATGATATAAAAATCAGAAAATCGAATTTTATGAGATACGCTATGTTAAATCTTAAGCGACGATATGGCGACTAAACAATATGTTGTAAAGTAAAGTAAAAGTAAAGTAAAAGTAAGTAAAGTGTAATTGTAAATTGTAAAAAAGAAGAATATACAGGTTTATTACTAATAAATTTTAAAAAGACAAAAGTAGAAAAGAGTATGGTAAAATTTTGATAATATTGATTCATCTCTTAATAATTTCTCTAATGTTTCATTGCGAATGTGCGTGGGAGTATTATGTGTGTGGGTGAGTGAGAGGGTGTATGTTTGAGGGTGTATGCATGTGCGTAAAGGTGTGTGTAAAGCTACATGTACTGTATGTTAAGTAACATGACAATGGAATTTTATTATTAAAGTGTGTACGTGTGTGCTTGTGTGTTTGATATGTGTGCGACATATTAGAAAAATAGTGTGTATTCAATCTTATTCTAATAAATCGTTTTGGTTTGATTTTAGTGTGATTTTAGTGGAAAACATCCACAATGCTATATATTCTGCGTTATAGAATTTGATTTATGATATAATTTTGCTTGGCATAATTGGATTTGAAATAATTTGTTGGATCTAGTTCTTCTGTTCGGTACTCGGATACTCGGAGACTCAATACGTATGTACTGTTATTACGACCATAATGACTTTCCTCTCAATTGTATTCAAGAAACCATAACGAGATTAGAAAGTTTTTAATTAATCGAAGAGTATGGTTTTCATTTATTAAATAGAAAGTGTAATTCGTCATCGGGGAAACTATCGATACGATGTTAAAGCGTTGCGCGTATAGTAAGTCGTAAAAATAGTCTATCTACAATAACGAATTATTGGAGTTCAGCATCAAAGCGCGCAAAAGGAACTGTATTGATGAGACTCCGTTGCCTGTCCTTCTACCTGGATGTATAGTATGTCACAGTCGATTATCTCGGCCAGTTTGAAAATTATCAACATAATATTGTCCACAGTTATAAAACTTGTTTATCTAGGGCAATAGTCAAAAGTAAAATATATTGATTTTATCTACTCATTAACATAGGTAAGTCAAAAAGATTTTTTTTTCATACCGAATCGAGTTGAATACATTTTGAGAGGGCTGCTATCAATACGGCTGCTACAATATAATAAACTACTCCAGTAAATAGGCATCCCTACACTTGGATACGTCACAAAATTAAATTCTAAAAATTTAATTATCAAAAATATAACTATCATGACAAACAAGTATCATGACTGTAATATTATATTCAATATTACCTATATACAAATAATCACAATATACTATCGCTGATTTTGAAATATTATTGTTTTATAATTTCATATCTCCGTTTAAGAAAAAGCAATAAAATATACTTGAAAACGGGGGGTTTTCATCTAAAAACAATAGTTACAATATCTACTGTTTCTTCTCCGAAAAACAATGAAATAAAAATTGAAATAATGTTCAAAATGCAATTTGCTTATTGACAAATATTAATAGCAATGGACAGCTGAAGCTTCTTTAGTCAATAAGCCTGGGAAAATATTTCATAGTAATCTTTCAGAGTAAACTTTCCTAATAATCTACGGAACCCTCGGCGTGGGAGTCAAACTCACACTTGACCGGTTTTATTATATTTATAACAACAGTATTGATATGGTTTAGAGACATCAGAGGCCGGCGAGTAGTATCAGATATAATCGTTTCTACATAAAATTGTTTATACTGGGTTGGACAGTCCGTACCTCCTGTAAGGTGAGCATACGAGAGCCTTCCCGACTCGCGCGCGCTCACTTAACTTTTTACGTACCAAGGTTCAACACTATAAAAAATTATAACTATGGGTCTAATTCGTTATTGCCGTATTTTACGATATTGACATATTTAACCACCAAAATAGTCGATCCTTTGTTAAGGAGGTACGTGGAAAAGCTGATTATCAAATCGGATTGAAGCACTCACAAGCACATTCGCACTACAGATACACACACCCACACACACATACATACACGCACACAAACATACAAACACACACACGCACAAATACACCCTATCCATCACACAAACACACACCAACGCCCACACACCCGCACATGGCGATTTTAAATATTAGTTTTTAAATTCTTTTTGGTTTTCTTTTTATTGTATTGGTTAGCATATTTCTTAATCCTTATATAGCAAATTATTTGAAACATAATTGGCATAACTACTGTAATATATTATGCTTATATGTTATTTTTTATGCTGTACCTATGTTTTTAACAAAAATAAAATAAAAAATAAATAAAATTGGAGACTATCGCGGTTGTTTGACATTATAAATAAGATAAAAAACCAATTTACCGGCGTGAATTTTGTAGCACCCGACGTTTCGGCGACCTTGCAGCCGCCGTTGTCTTGAGTAGACTAGACAACGGCGGCTGCAACGTCTCCGAAACTTCGGGTGCTACAAAATTCAAGCGGTAAATTCGTTTTTTATCTTATTTATAACAGTACTGATATAGCATGTTAGGTTTATTTTTGATTTAACGAAAACAGCCTCTTACTTCGTCAGTCTTAATGTCCCCGTCAAGGCGGCAAATGTAACTTTGCCGAAACATCGGGAAAACTATCGCCTAGTTCCACGATGTAAGAATCCGTTTTTTTGAATAGATATTCTTTACTTTTATTTAAGAGGCAATATAAGTAAATTCTTTCACTCAATGGCCGGTTATTTCTATGTCGTTGGTATTTTTTTCAATGTTTTAAGGGTACTTTCTGAATATAAAGCAACCTAATTTGAGATTCGTGTAGTCTTTTGTATAAAAAAAAACTTTCTTAGTTGGTATCTAAGGAATATTTATTAGACCTTTTTTCTGTAAATATACAATAAACACTAAACAATACCTGGATATTTCTTAAGTATTCTAAAACACTGAATTAATATAACTTTGCTACTGCACGAAGACATACACTTTTTTTGAATCACCGCAATGTTCTCGAAATCACTTTAAAGTCACTCTTCCTTACCTCGACAACCTGTGAGTCGATAAATGTCAGTCGGTTGTGATAAGTAACTCACGTCGCCTACATTCGAAAACTGGTTTTTAAGGTTAACTAGTCCACTTTACCGACACCTTCCGGTGTCGCTCCTATAACCATATAACCTAGGTCTGAATCCGAATAAATGATTAAAAATCGGTTAAAATAAATGAATAATTGACTACATAAAAATAAAACACTACATAAAAATCAGATTAAACTTAAAAAATAATGAAAAGACTTTATCAAGACAATCAAGAAAATAAGTTATGAATAGTCAAATTTTAGAATATGTAAGTTAATGTTTGGAATATATAAGTTAAATAAATAAATAAATAAATAAAATTATTTATTTCCAATACAACCATAACAATTCTTTAGGAATGACATTAATTAATCTTAAACTATTTACTCAATTTAGCCAGGAGATGATATATGTACAATATATAACTTTAAACTTACTAAATAACAAAAACGAAGGCTATATCATAACAGTTTACAAAAAAACAATTAACAATAAATAATATGTATTAGATTAAATGGGTAGATACGATGCTATGTATTTTCACAATATTTTAAGCAGTCGTTATGAGCATAAATGTTGATTTTAAGCAGATAGTTATCATTGCCATTGCTTAACATTGTCATTGCCTTTGTCTACCTCGTCCGGACAGGGGCGTCATTTGATAGGGGCAGGGGGGGGCAATTGCCCCCCCCTATAATTTTGGAACTTACAAAAAAATCTGATATTTTTACCTACTATTTATAAGTACATATATTAATTGATCGCTTGGTTATTTATAAAAGAAAACGAACTTTTTTGGTAGGTTGGGTATGGATGAAAAAATGTATCAAATTTTATTACATAGGCTTTATTTGTAAAAGGTATCATGAAACAAAATAACTACGGTACATTCCAATGTCATGTTAGTGTAGCAAAGGGTATCGTCGTGGTTTCTTCGCCGCAAAATCATCCACCAATTGGTCTAGTGATATTTTTTTCATTTCTTCTCTTTCAACCGCCATCAACATAAGTGAGGACAATCTTTCATCGCCAGTAGAACTTCGTAGGTACCCTTTTACTCTTTTCAGCACAGAGAAAAATCTTTCATTTCCAGCTGTGGTGATAGGCAGTGTAGCAAAAATTTGCAACAGTTTTATCACTTCTGAGTATGCTACTGGAAGAACTCGGAGAGATTCGAGTAGTGACAAAACGGAGTTTTCATCGCCGGTTTGTAAATAGTTCCTAGCTAGGGGCAGTTGCAGTTGTAAAAGTTCTACATTTAGAATTTTTTTGTAGTTTTCTATCAATGGCTTTAATTTCTCTTCCGCCATGAAGGCTGGATTTTCTTTCTTTAAGCCATCTATTGCTGAGAACAGGCCTTCATTTTCGGAGAATCGGCGATTGAATTCCACGAGAATGCTGTCAACAACTTCGAAGTATATGGCCTTATTTTCAGTATTTTTATTACCCGTCGTTGACATTATCACACTATCAGCGAGTCTATGAGGAACAGTCTTCGATCTTTTTTGTTCACTCCATACAACACCACTACTGAGTGCCAAAGATTTAGCCTTCTCTAAAACCTCTAGGTATGTGTCGTCAGTTCTGGATGTTTTAAGTTCTTCTTCCGTACTTTTGATAAGATGCACGGCGGCTGCTAAATCAAGTTCTTCAGCTTTTAGCTGCTGTGATAGACAATAAGTAATGCCTAATATCTTCTCCATAGCACAAAGCAGAAATATGAACTTTTTCTGTATTATTTGCGCTTTTATTCCTATACTCTCTGCCCTTTCCTTTTTTCCTTCATCTAGAACAGCCAAAATTGCCTGGTATGTTTTTCGAACTTTCATAACTGCATTAAACCAGTAGAACCATCTTGTAGTGATCGTCCTTTCCAAAGTCAGTACTGGTTTATTCATCCTCTGTTGTATTTTTACGAAAAGCTCATGGCGAGTAGCACTGTTGGACATGAATTGATGGAGTTTAAACTGTAGAAAAAAAATCTTTAACTTCGTCGCTGTTACCCAACACATGTACCAAAACAAGATTAAGTCGGTGAGCATGACAGTGGAAGTATGTAGCATGAGGGGATAAATCTTTAATTCTCGCCTGGACCCCACTGACCCATCCTCTCATAACATTTGCTCCGTCGTAGCACTGACCAACGCAGTATTTTATGTCTAGTCCCTGATCCGATAACATCGATTGTATAGCGTTGGCAATACTTTCGGCACTACAGTCTTTTAGATGGTGGAGCCCGATTGCACGTTCATTTTTTTTTGTTTCTTCAGCATCAACATAACGGATTAAAAAGCTGTTCCGATTTTGATGTATCTTTCGTTTCATCAGCCATTATAGCGAAGTATTTGGCTTGATTAGCTTTAGTAATAATGGTTTTCAGCAGTCTTGAAGAATAGACGTCGATTAAATCATTTTGATATTCCGGTTAGCAGTAATGACCATATCGACGGTTTAATTTATCTTTAATATAAGGATCATCACCAGTCATGGTGTCTAACAGCTCGAGAAAGTTACCTCTGTTTTGAGAATTTTCTGATTCGTCGTGCCCTCTAAAAGCCAGACCTTGTCTGCCGAGAAAACCAGTCGCTTTCAGTAAAACTTTAATGTGCTTTCGATTTTCCTCTATATTTCCTGATCGCTGCGAGTCTAATAGAGATGATACTGACTTCTGTTGGGAGCTACGATTTTTAAATTCAGCTATTGATGTTATTGACGTTTTGTGTCTTTCTCCAAGTGCATGCTGCTTTAAAAGAGCAGAAGCATCTTTCCACTTTTTGAAGCCCTTGTCTATAAAAGTGCGACTGCCAGCTGCTTCACCCGGACGAACAGTAGAAGACTGTGCGTTGAAGTGTCGGCATAGGAAACAATACACAGCGTCTTCTGTTGTGGAGTATTCTATCCATTCATAGATGTCATAGAAACGAGCGGTGAACCTCCTTCCATTGGTTTTTGGGAAATCTATGTTTGGCTGGGCGGGACATTCTAGTGAGTTAGTGCTAAGTAACTTACTCTGATTTTCTTTTGATGAGGTGTGCGAGAAAGACGGAGTTAACGCAGTAGCTAGACGGGATATTCCATGTGTCGCTATTGCTGCAGCCAGGGAAGATACCTGAGCTATTGTGCTACCTTTGACATTCTTAGTTGTTGCCGTAGGCTCTAAAGATGATTGCACTTTTAAAGTATCATTAGCGGCTTCAACTGTTTCTTGTATGAAATTATATTACAGTTTCTTCAGAATTTAGATTATATTAGACGATAATTAGGTAAATTTAATGAACCAATAACAAAACGCTACTTAATTAAATAGATACATTTTTTATTACTTATATATGCCATATATATATATATATATATATATATATATATATATATATATATATATATATATATATATATATATATATATATATATATATATATATATATATATATATATATATATATATATATATATATATATATATATATATATATATATATATATATATATATATATATATATATATATATAATTTAATTTTTATGGTTTTTGTTTTTTTTAATAAAAACCTTGACAAAACAATGGCGCTTTGTGCATGCCCCCCCCAATCAAAATCTGAAATGACGCCCCTGCGTCCGGAACATACCAGTTAAAACTGGTGGTCATATTCAGATATATTTACAAAAAAATCATTAAATTGATTTTATATTTTTAAATTTTAGAATGAATATATGCTATTACTTCTCGGCACTAAGTCTTCAACACATTATGGGACACTAAGTAGTAAAATTCCCAGCGCAATTAGGTAAAAGTAGAGCGACTCCGACTACTCAAGGGCAAACAAAAGGCGCTATCAAAATTGTGAAATATGTGACCCTCGATAATAGTAATTATCACGTCATTATGCCGGTATAGTTATGTACAAGTTCGTGAGTCATACTTCCGAGTGTTACACAACCTGTATTTGTTGTTTATTGAACAGTTATATCGACGTCTAGAAAAGAAAGTAATCGGCGGACAAAAAGCATTTTTTTCATATGAGCAAATTGAAGAAAAATAGTTATTATAACATTTTATTTTATTTTATAATACACATATTCATTAGATTTATCAGAATGCAACATTTTAGGCAGGACTATTATCTATATAAATAAAAATGAAATGCTGTTCGTTGGTAACCGCATATTAGGTTGAACGGCTGAACCGATTACGCTAATTTTTTTTTAATGTTCGTAATAGTCCAAGTAAGGTCCTAACGGAGAGGAAAATTAGAAAAGTTACCTGCAAGATTGGTAAATTTTGGAAAATTGTGGTGGTTTTACATATTCGGTTGATTCTTTTTTTGTTTTTATCTCTTTGCTCTCGGGATAAAAATATTTCAAACTAAAGTATTGAACTGAAAAAAATATCCGAAAGATCTTGAGAAAAATCCGAAAATACGCATTCCGCAATTAAAATAAAATAAAAAAATTCTATTTTTGTGTTGTTACGTGATCTGTCCAACAAATGTAGTTATTTTATTTATATTCCAATTAGTTTATTTCGGTATTTATATGCATTTTGAAATACGCCAGAATGGTGATCTCGCCCAAACGCTGCTGTACTCCGAAATGCCAAGATATCTTACTTGGAATCAACTGTACAAAAAAACAAGAAAACCCAACATCACGTTACTCACATATATTTTCACCGATGTATTAGGTAGTTTTTTTTTTCAAGCATCCAAGCATCCACGAGTGTTTCTATTTGCTTTTGCTATTAGTCAAATTTCGTGGTCCAACATCTTTTCTACATCTACGTACTGATAGTAGTTTTGACTGTTAAGTTATCCTTGTGACACGGGATGACATAATGATTCTAACAATACCACACACTTCTAAATCGGTTTAAGCCTTTAAAAGATCTAGTGGAATAAAGAAACGGAAAACATACAAAATAGAACCGTGAACATATTCAAATTCAAATTCAATTTCTTTATTAATCAAAAATCATAGATACAAATAGAGGGGTAGACTTCCACACGAATAGGCTTCCGAATAGTAGCTGAATCGTGAGTTCGTCCGATCCGATAACAGTTCTTATGGCCTAAGATGCATGAAACCATTCGCTACCAATGTAGTTCGACAAATAGAGTTGTCAACTACAACAGGCGAACCGGTCACGTCAGGAAGTTTTAACGATTGGTCGTTCTATCTCCCGTGAATTGAACGCAGAAGACTTGGACAAAACAGTCATCCGTCAAGCTAATGATAATTAAATAATGCATGTGATAATTCAAGAATGCTGTGAAATCAATTTAAAATATTCGCAAAAACTCAGAATTACACAGATAGGTAAACTAACACTAGAATTTTACACTATAAATTACAATACAAATATTAATGTTACACTACTTTTTTGTTTGGAAGTAGTGTAAAAAGTAAGTCTCTAGCTACTTGCTGTGAAAGTGATGGGGTGACACCATTTTTTTTTTCTTTTATTTTCTATGGTAACTGCGAGGTACATGGCTACATGAACTTTATGATGTAGCTGAAGCATATATGCTATGTTCATCTACATCAGCTACATCCCATGGAGTGGTCATATTTTGGAGCGCCCTAAATCGCACGCTGTAAGTGAAGATGTAGCTGATGCAGTGCAATTTCCGGTCACAATGCTACAGCCCCAAAATGTGTACGGTGCGTTACGCCAGCGGATTACGGAGCTCGCGAGGCAGGAAATCTGCCGCTTGTAAAATGCTCTAACAGCGTTCAAGCGTTGGATTGTTGCATAGAAATTGAGGCGGCAGTAGTAGCAGCGGCATTATCGGTCGACCGTTACTAGAGCACAACGACACGCCAGCCAGGGCCAGATTAGACCAAATAACGAGATATTTCATAAGACAGCAGGTTCAAGAATTTCATAGTTTGGCCTTTATATACGACTGCCCAACAAAAAAAGACTGGAATGTGTTCAGGGTTCATCTAGGTATGTTTTCCGTTTCTCTGTTCCACAGTCACTTCTAAACGCTTGAACCGATTTAGTAGTATGAAGTATGGTTAGGATCGTTACGTCATCCCGGGTGTCAACTGTCCGAATATCAAGTAAATAGTTGTCTAAATAGGTAAATACAAATAATTATGAATAATTATAAATAAAGAATTATTAATAAATACAGCAGTTCCCGTTTTGTAACGCCAATCGTGTTTTTTATTCCTTTTAATATATTTACTTATTATTATGATCGGCAAATAGGATTTCACTACGAAAAGCAACGTGTAGATGGCACTCGTAAGTTAAAACAATAATTAATCTCCTCTTATATTCACCATGGCGGCGTTCGTGCTATGGCAGTAGGTAGCGCACAATATATGGCACTAAACACGCCTATATGGTATCCTACCTGGAAATAAAATACCAATATAATAAGAAACGAATTTTTAAATCATAGCTTTTATTATTTTCTTATGATTTACATCAAAAAATATTATTTTACACAACTGTTTACAGGCTATAATACGTAATAATTACGTTTCTTATTGTTCAAAAGAATAGATGACATGAATCTATATGAAAATGCGATAGATGACACTAATAATTTAATGTAAATATTTTCCAATTGGTAAAACTATTGGCTTTTCATATTCAATCAATCCTTTATATAAAAAAACATCCATTATCAATGTTATTATAGATAAATTTCTATTAGTTTCGCCAGACAAGGATATCAGCCCCACCTTCATATTATCTATGGCATAGAAGGGTTGCCAAAACGTACTATGGCTTTGATCAATCTAATACCTTATATAATCAAATATATCACCAACAAAAGTAAGCACTCTCCGTTAATTTGAATTTGGCAGAGCTCATTTACACAATTTATTAAAAACAAAAATGGCTCCAATTCTTTATACCCTGGAGTACGCGCTAGGTGAGGTCTAGGGAGTCAATTCACGAAATCTATATTTAAGATTTGGTTTTGATTTGCGAGACAACTTTCAAACAATAGTAATGTAATCGAAGTACCGAATGGCAATACTAGAAATTTTCTTATCAAGGTCTTGTGTCGGCTTATCAAAAGCTTTGCTAAGGTTTAAGAAAAGGACAAGGCATTTGTGTTCTTGGTCTCTACAATCAATTCAGTGACTTCTATTGAAGAGTTATCGGTTAATGGTTAAATATTAACTCTAAATTATTCGATCTCGAATAATGAATTTTTGACTAAACCCTACTGATTCCTACTTTTTTCAAATAATCCTACATACCTTCGTATCCTAAAATTAGCATTACTTGACCTGATAAAATTATAAACCTCACATAGGCGGCCTCGGTCTGTAGGCCATTTTGAGCCTAGGGGCCTAAACAGATCTAGATGCGGCCCTGACGTCGCGGCCTCAGCTTAGAGTACCACCGTGCGTCAACAGCGCAATACTGTCAGTTGTCAATCGCCGCCAGCGTACTTTCGCAACGCGACCAAAGCGTTGCGCATGACTTCGCCGGTGATCTTCCTCTTCATTATCATCATCATATCAAGATATTGCTGTATAGTCTGAAACGTTCCTAATGATTCCGTGCAGCTTCCGTGTTGGCCAAACTTTCTGTGATCTGGCCTGCCCAATTCACGGTTTAACTCCTATCTGCTAGCTTCCTCAAAGGGGGGCTAATCCCGTCAGGGCCTCTGTACGCTTGTGCTAAGGCTGTAATCATGCAGTGACAGAAGATCGCGGATTTGGGGAATACCTCGGGCAGAACTTGGCGGTTAGAGCACTATCTGCACTTGCAAAAAAAAAAACAAAAAAGCCCCGGCTGTCATATTCAGGGGTGTTCCTATGACAGCGAGGGGTAGTTGTCGACCTGACGTCTTCAATCCTTGAATCGACCCGTCGAACACCCGATCCCGAGTGACAATGGTGGAAAAAGGGCGTCGCCATCCGCAAAATATTAAAACTACCCCGCTTCTTAGGAGACGTACGTTTCAAGACTCCCCGGCAATTAGGCGGTTAGGGAGTGTAGCTAGCAAACCAGCTAGTGCACAACCACCCACAGCTGTCTGAGGTGTTCCCCCAGCGCGGCGCGCAACAAATCCCAACTGTCAATGAAAGCAGGATGGGTGAACACTCTCTTCAGAGAGTGCCGGATGGGAGTTGAATTAAACCGGAGATTAAACAGAGCGTCCCGACGTGATTTTTTCTTTTTTTAATAATTTATTCAGTTATAATTTGCCTTTTTTACAATTTTAAATAGTCAAGACCTAAGTAGGCGGCCGCCTGTTCTAAGGCAGATAATTTATTTTCATCGTTTTTTTTTAGAATTTCTTTTAACATCATCTTACTTAAAATAGCCTACATAATATTCAAAACGAAAAATCATAAATATATAAACTATCAGTAATAAAGTAAATAATTTAAAATATATTTTTTTATAAATTGTCAAAAAATCTGTACAAATGTAAAATAATATTTAATGAATTGTCAAGAAAATTTCAGAATTAATCAAGGTAATAAATGAAAATCAAATAATAATCCTGATGATAAATAGGAGGAATAAAATAATAATAATAATAATATTAATACACACAGGAATGATATTATAATACATAGTCACTACATTATGATATCACTGAAACTAAAAAAAAAACTGTTTCTATTTATACCTACTTATATTATATATACATGCATACTATATAGAATTCATTCTTGCCTATTCTTTACGGCTTCGTTCGCTCTCACCATAATTAAAGAGTGATATTTCTGGGGACGCGTCAGTCAGTCTAAAGTTCACTGTTTGGTTAGGTTCTGCAGCTCACACGAAATTATCGTGTTTTTCGGGTCAGTGGATATAAAAAGACATTTTAGAGCGACTGCTCTTTAGACTGAGTGAACCGGACTCATATTTCTGTCGTAATAAATAACATTATTCTCAGCCTCGCTATATTTAAACGAATACAAAATGCTTTCATTGCTTCAAACTCCACAGGTGGTGGGTCCTCTTCAAATTCACTTCCAACCTCTTTAAACGCCTCCTTCGATACTGTTTTGCATAAATTTTAAATTGTTTTGCGTCCTGCTTCGTGCGCATCTGAATAGGTGTAATGACCTTATAAGGATTTCTTCATAAACTTGACATTTCGCTGACGGAAAAGTTAACATACCGCTGGCCGGCCGATTTTCGGGAACTATGTAACGAAACATAGATAGGCATATAAACATATGTTGTCGTCGCCGCTGCAGCGGTGCCATGGCAGTGCTATGAAATGCATCATTGGAATTTCCCGATGAACTACGAACTTCGAAAGTGTGAGGTGTGTCGGGAGCATCATAACAGGATTGACCGCGCTCGTATGCCGTTTTCACAAATCGATCGTTTGCGTACACAACACAACAAATACCAACACAATACAATATTTTAAGCGGTCATTGTGGTGAAATTACATATTGAGGAAAGATGGGTGCAATCTATTTTTCTGTGTTTTATATGTAATTAATTCGTGGTCATTGTCATATAAAACACACTTTTCAGAAATCGATCGTTTGCGTACACAACACAACAAATAGCAACACAATACAATACAACAATAGCAATATTTTAAGCGGTCATTGCGGTAAAATTTCATATTGAAGAAGAATGGGTGCAATCTATTTTTCTGCGTTTTATATGTAATTAATTGGTGGTCATTACATATAAACACATTTTTCACAAATCGATCGTTTGCGTACACAACACAACAAATAGCAACACAATATAATACAACAAATAGCAATATTTTAGGGGGTCATTTCGGTAAAATTACATATTGAGGAAGGATGGGTGCAATCGATTTTTCTGTGTTTTATATGCAATTAATTCTTGGTCATAAAAAATAGGCGATACATGCGGGAAAACGAAGATTCGAAATATTATCGACTGAGATTATTACTTGGAACGAAAATAATAAGTTGACCATCAAACAGATTAATGACCTTTGGTCGTATGGTCGGCAGAAGTTATAGTCACTATAACACTGTTATTGTCCAAATTAATAGGTTTCTATCTATTGAGCAATCCGTTAGGTTATAAAGGAAATTGTGTCTGTTAAGTTTTAGAAACTATAATCCCGCAGTCCCAGTTCACGCGGTGACTGCGTCCCAAATGTTTGTTATGTAATAGTTGGTTAACATCGCGCCGCCACCGAGCTTAACATATCGCAAAGTCGTTGGCACGGTTTACAGGGGATATGGTGCGGTTTTGCTCGCGTCTAGCTCTAGGGACGCCCGTCTATATAGATATGATCTTGGAAGCGCAATCAAACCGCATTCGAAGCAAACCAATGGCAATTTTAAGGCGAGCATTTTATAACCTGGATATTGTATCTATAGCTGAATAGATTTGAAGCAAGTCTCGTTGGTTTGTAATTTCTGGTTTGCTGTTGGAAAATTTAACACGAAGGGAAATCAGACTCAGCCTTCACCGGCCTTATTAAAATAGGACTGGGATAGAGAGACTGCATTTATCATCAGTTTTGTTTAAAAAATATCATCATGAAAAGTATCAAGAGAGCTAGCAACACTACAAATGAGTGTGGTGTTTTGAGAGAGAGGGAGATAGCGAGAGAGAAAGAGACAGTCCAAATTGGAATTACATATTGCCTACCAATTAACACGAACATTAACTATGACAACTGAACCTATATACTGAGTAGAAATAAGATGTACACCTATCAATTCCTTAAAAACTATTAAAAAAGGAGTGTATAATTAAATTTTCCGTGGTATAATTACGTGGTGTATAATTATATTTTTCTGCGAATATTCCAAACTTCCAAACAATGAGGCTGATAATAAATGGAAAACGATCTAGCTGCAGACCGAAAAAAACATGAAATAGTAATTTAATTTCATGTTTATGATTTTGATAAGTCTATGTAACTTTGGCGGCTTAAATTAATTACAACAATTTATTGTTAAATAACATTTAATACATTTGTTCTTTTCTTTTGTTATAGGTGAGTTCACTTTATTACATTTAATCGACGTCGTCGACTGGCGGAGGAAATCCATACTAAAACTTGTCGTCAGTTGAAGTAAGATCATTTTATGTTAATACTAATATTAAGTTTAAACTCTAATTTAATGAAATTACATTCAAACTCAAAGTAATCGATTAATAGCATATTAGATAATTGCAAAACAATTAAATAATTGTGTGACATAGATTGGCTTATTGATTACCAAGCTAATAAATAGATACCACTAAATAGTAATAAACATAAATAAAATTCAATTAATAAAGGCATATTTCAGAAGCAATAATTACATGGCAAAAATAATGATAAGTCAATACTGACGTGCGGTACGGAGGAGTGAAGAAAATTTATGCTCTAGGTCAGTGATCTATATGGACCCCCAAAGTGGTCTATTTGGACCCCCAGTTTCGATTTCGAATTGCAGGGGGTCCACGTAAGCGAGAAAAAGAAATCGGGTTACACGAGATGTAAATGGGGGTCCACGTTAGCGGACCCCAGTTGACTATTATGCAAGCAGGGGTTTTACGGAAAACAGCAAGTCGTCTACGGGACAAAAAAGTTTGGTACCTCTACTTTAGATGGTCTATTCAGCTTTTGAATTTTAATTTATCTGGGAATAATTCATTGTCTGTGAATATCTTTTTTATGTGCTACACATCCCGTTTAGCAGTATTCTAAACCCAGATTTGGTGACTGGCTTTGGGAGTTGGAAAACATCTTCCTGACGATAGCAACCTCGCGGGACACGAAAGCTAAGCTGTTCAACGAGTATTTAAATTAATAAACAAGATGTATCTAGTCAACAGACATCAGTCTCCTGTATATTTTTAATAAACTGTATTTCTGTTATTTTTATTAATTTTGCTATTTTAATATACCGCTCTTCAATAACATCCAGCCAAACCCTGGCTTATTGGTTTGAGATTATTAGAGTGTATCTTTTAGCGTAACTTGTGTAGCCATATTGACCATATTATAATATACTAGCTATGCACCGCGGTTTCAGCCGCCATTTAATTTTTTAAAAATCGGGTTATTTATAAATAATTTAGAGTACTTCAGCATAGGCAATATTTTTAGTCTAATGTCCGTGTGGTAGATAAGGCATGCTCATTTCGGGTCTTCTCGGTAATACTCGGTTCTCATCGGGCGGCCGCCCTCGGCCCTCGGTATTACATGGTATTACTTAGTTTTATGCTCGGCTCCTGAAGGTCGTGACGGGATGTTAAAATAGCCTATAACCTTCCTTAAGAATTGGGCTATTAAATACAATTCCAGGGATTGGCGTGATAGGCTAGTGACAATTCCAGAGATTAGAGCGTTAAAAGAAACAAACTCTTCAGCCTTATTATTAGTATAGATAAATAAAATCGGCATAAAAAGTCACACTCTTGATAATGTTTAAAAAAAGTCGTAATTAGTGATAATAGAATATGTATGTATTGTGGAATTTTCACCAGGTGCATATATTTTACTCGCATTTTTCTATTTAAAACAAAGAAATAATTTAGTAAAGTGATTTCTAGCCTTTCTAGTAGTTTTGGTTTCTATCTGGTTTACAGCGTTCTAGTAGATCTAGTCTTGCTTTTTATGTCTTATTTTGCATGCTTTTGATTTGCAGCCTTGCAATGTTTGTCAATATGTTTGCTTAGGTTAAATCTGGCATGCAGAATTGCAGAATTAAAACCACTTCCTCTTATCCTATGAGTTTAAATTATAAATATTAGTTCAGTGACGATGACAATGCATTTTTATGGTGAGCATGACCTGATTCTGTACCCAGGGTCGTCTCCCGACTAAGGGACTCCTCAACGGTCAACAGCACAGACACGAAATTGTGTATACGCATTCAATTATGATAGCCCGTTTTAAGTTTCATAATGGCATGGCTGCTGAGCCCAGGGTTAGCTCCCGACGAGGACACTCCTCAACGGACAACAGCACAGTAACGATATTTTGTATACGCATTCAATTATGATAGCCCGTTCAAAGTTTCCCTATGACATGGCTGCTGCGCCCAGGGTTGGCTCCCGACTAGGGTACTCCTCAACGGTCAACAGCAAAGACACAACATTTTGTATACCCTACTCATTCAATTTATATAGCCCGTTCTAAGTTCCACGATGATGCATCTAGGGTTGGCTTGGGCAGAGAATTTTAAGAAAACCTTGTTTTTAATGTGTTTTTACTAATAACTTATCATGCAAAACCGCAATCCCACAAAAAAAAAACAAAAGTTCGCATAGCGTTTCCAATAGTTGATTTTAAAATGACCACCACTGCCTGGTCAACTTATAATTTGTCTCCAAGCCATAAACTAGCAAAAGTTTTGTCGAAACGAAACGGGATGCGGTCGCGGTAGCGTGACCGCTGGCTCGGCCTTTGGCCTCCAATATGTGGCACGGCTTGTATGCAGTTAGTGGTGAAAAAAGGCGTTTCCCGTCGTGGCGTCGTGCGCCGGCGGGAGCGTAGCGTCTCTCCCCCTTTTAGCACTCGCTGTAAATTTTAAGCTCATCAGTGTTTATTTCGTCCTATTTTGCATGCCACTCTCGAACATTTCCATAAAAATATGCCCTGGGCTGGCCGTTAGTTCATTAACAACAATCCACGAATTCGTTCTCGTGAGTAAGCAGAGTATCAGCAGTATAATATAATCAGCAGTATAATAGGAAAAAAAAATATTCGTTACATAGTATAAATAAACTACAAACGGAGCTGCCATGGAATTCACCGACCGAAGTCGGGCCCATCATAATACGACCTCCATAATAATATTTTTTACAGTTCTTGGGGGTGAGCAGTGGATTCCGGACTAACGACCAGCTGTGGTAGGTTGTCTTGCCACATGAGAGCGTTTACCTTACCACCCATTCACTCCCCCTTCGAAGCCATAGAATTTGAGATGCTCAAATCGCGGTTTTAGATATTTTTTTCTAGGAATGAGTTGATTATTTTTCTGGAAAGACCAAGGTCTTTAAAGGGGTGAAATAGAAATTTAGCTGGCAGGCCACGAGCGCCAACTGTCACCGCGTCAAGGTGAACAGTGAAGCCGTTCCGGGTTACGGCATTTGCGAGATCATGATATTTATTTAATTTGTACTCGTGGTCTTTTGAGATATTTGATTCCCATGGAACAGTTAATTCTACAATAAGGGCCATCTTTCGAGATAGAGAGTAAAGCGTTATATCTGGACGGAGGGCTGTGCATCCGAGACTTTCAGGGAATTTATACTGCATAGATACCGAATCGGCCTCCAGAATCCAATTTGAAGCTTTCTCAATTAATGAGAAAGGTTTTGTAGTTAAAACGTTTTTTGCCTTTAGATCCATCCCGCACAAACTGTATTTGGGGTTTGGAGGATACCGTCAAACCCTTGTTGGCACGAGCCACTGAGAGGCTAATTACCTCGCGAATAATACTTTCCCAAAATTCGTATTAATGAAACGACGACCATTGCCGTGGTCCGCGATAGATTTGGTTGACACCGTATCACCGCTTCATAAGGGAGAGGTCTGTGCAAGCAAGCTCGCTCGCGTAACCAGTCAGGAGGTAGGACGTATACTGAAGATTAATTCCAGACGGAGATACCCTTTCAATCTGGTAGTAAGGGGGCGTGGCTGCCCGCTGGATACCTTTCCAGGTGCCTCACCGTAAGGCGTTGGCCTCTGACGGGCAGGTGGCGTAGCTAGACTGTATTATTTTTCGTCCCTTCTACGCTCACCTCACGGGAGACAGACTTTCTGAGGTGACGCGTTCGCCCGTTGTTCATGAAACGACGGGAGCTATTGGGCCCAATGCAGTAAGGCCATTTTTAGGGTCGGCCCAACTAACAGGTCAGCACCCATCCTCTGTGCCTGCGGACCAATTCCCCTGGTAATCGTCCTTCGGGCGTTCCTGGATGGTTTGCGCGCCGTGCGGCGTCAGCTAATCGACTGTGCATTACGACTGATAACCGGGGGTTGTTAACCTTACGGAAACTGATCTTGAAACGACCAATCGGCTACATAATACCGGATGAACAGCCGGGCAAAAGATGCCGTGGTCCGCGATAGATTCGGTAAACATCGAATTACCGACCTTGAACCCGTAGCCAGTCCGGAGGCCGGAGAAATCTGGCCGAAACGGAGGTAAGGGCGCGAGTGTCGGCCCGCTGAGTACATACCCGGCTTCTCGCGGTAAGGCGTTGGTCTCTCACAGGCGAGAGGCGTAACTAGACAGTGGACTGTTTCGTTCCAAGTCTTCTAGGCACACCTCACGGGAGACAGAACGATCAAATATCGTTAAAACTTCCTGAGGTGACGGCTTAGCCCGTGGTAGTTGACACCTCCAAGGGATAAAACGACATAGAATGGGTCACTGTTCTAGGACGCTTGTGGATTGTTACAAAATTTTGCAGTATCATACTGTTTTCCTAATAACTTATTGTAGCAGTCTATAGTTCAGCAAGAATTTTCTGTAATAAAATAATAAAAATACTAAATCGCATTCTTTTATTGTACACCTTATACCTATGTACACCAATATTTAAAACCTTTGACATCTTTTTTGTTTTTCACGATTTTGAGATTCGATATTCAATATATTTATTTTTAAACATTTTAAAATGTTAATTATTACTCTTGTAACCTACAAAAATACTAAGAAATGACTAACGGAGTTAGAGGCATTGTTCTCAGAATTCTAAGACACTGTTTATTTAACACACAAGTCTATAATTTTTCAACATATATAATTTTTAATTTTCAACATATAACTTTTATTTTGGATCGATCGTTTTTCCGTTATTCCGGATATCTTCCATCGGCTTGGGAAATATCGGTATTAGGATGAACTACGGAATTTGGTCCTTAATTACCGTGTGGTTTATGATATACAGTATGTACGTACACATTACATTACATTACATTTTCGTCGTGTCCAATTGACGGCTAAAGACCGCTCTTGGACGTGTCAAAATAATTGGGTTATGTAGTAAGTTTCGTTACTACTCTTTACTGAACGTACATAGTTAGTCAAGAATTAACTACTAGATTGTCCAACTATAAATATAAATAATCAAAATAGAAGTTTAATATTTGAAGTAGTTAGTGATTCGAAAGGATACGTAGTAAAATTATTTATCGTAATATTCAAATTGTCAGTAAAATGTTAAATAATCAAATTAAATCTACGTTATGCATTTTAAACTAAAAGTACAGATATAAGATAATATAAAATAAACAGACAATAAGGCTCTACTTTTTTAAGTTATTTAAATGGGCACAATATTTGAAAAATCATGGCCCTCAAATTCGGCCAAATTATAGAAAGGGTGGCCTATCAGCATCTCCTTGATGTTTTTTTTTTATTTTATGTCCTCCACATACACACACACACACCCACACGCACGTGTATACACACACACACGCAAGTAGTCATACACACACGCACAGACGAACTGTTTCAGAAAATACTTTGTTTAATTTCTAGGATCTCAAAACTTGGACATCCGGTGCGAATTCGAATTCTAAATTTTACTTAGTCAATACGAAATTTGGGAAAATATATAATAACTTGTATCTACCAGACTTTTATACCTTTATAGTTCAGGGCTATTCATGACTTATGAGGTCATCACATGTGACTCAAACTCATTTAAAGTGCTGACAAAAACACATAAACATGGAGATGCCATCACAAATCACTTATAATCGCACTTAAGATCTCCTAACCTTTTCATGAAGCATTTCTATGCGGAAAGAGGTCTACTAAATGACACTATACTTCTGTCTACTGATTCGAGCAACCGTCTCGCAAGCGGTGTTATTCGATAATTTGTTCGAAACAACTTTGTTAGTTCATACTCGCTAGAGTGTGTGTTTTTTTATGGAAAACCAACGGCCGCTCGTAAATACACAGTATGCGTTTACGAAAGCTACATATGTTATAACTATTACACATAGTAAACGAATAGAATATAAGATGGACTATGACAATATATGAATATGAGAATGCAATAGGAACAAAACGTTCTTAAGGAGATAAAAAAATAAAGTTTAAAAACGTCTCCGTTAGTTTAATTTATAGCTATTTTATTTTTAAACTATATTAGTTTTAAACTATTTTGGATATATCCAAGCATCAGTTTAATAAAGGGATTATTTTATCACATTTTCACTTTATAATTTTAATATGATAATAATAATAATAATTAAAAGCTTTAATTGATTAATCAAAAAGGCGAGCTTTTTGCCTAAAAGCAATATCTTACAGCTAACCTTAACCTAGTGGAACAACATGCGGTAAAAATAAGACAAAACTAATAAATAAAATTTATTATGGCGATTCAAACATTTAAATTCTGCAGTAATAAAAACAATACATTTAAATAGAAAACAAACAATAAACCTATAATGACGCAAGGGACGCAATAGAGAGGGAAAGATAGAGAAAATAGTGAAAAGTTTATGAGCGTGGGTTCAAGTGTTCTGTGAGCCTGCGAATGAAGTAAAACAAGGTCGGTGCTATCCTTATACGTGCGGGTAAAGCATTCCAGAAACGGGATAATGTTATTCTATTGATTATAGTTCGATGTGGTTTACTATTTCTTTTCTCTCATACGTCTTGTTTGTAGAATATCCCCGCGTAACTTCAAGCATACATAAGTCATATATGCTAATTCTAACAAAATTTCAATTCCTAATGTCATCACTCTCGCAGTTCATTCTCATCGCCCACGTACCAACTGCTTGTGATATTTTGATTTCACTAAGCGATAAATTCTTCACTAATGTCACAGTTCGTGTGTTTACTAAATGAATAAGAATTAGAAGCCTTTTCACTATAAATATATTTATGTTTGAATTTAAAATTACATTTATTTTAAATGTATTGTGTGTTATTTGGTTTCATTTAATTGGTTGTATTGCCAGAGGACTACTGCTGTGGGATCATTTTAGTTTAAAAAACCAGTACTTTGGCCATCGATAAATTAGGTAGATATGCCCTCAGATACAAATAAGTTGGCTCCATACCCTTTGCTCGTAAATCTTGTGACAGGGAGATCAATTAATTGAACAGTATGCGAGAGAATAGCGCGCCAACATGCTTCGCGGCAGCTCACACGCCGTAAACGGTCGGCTGTATGCCAGCGGACTGCGCCCAAACTACTACTGGCCGGCTTTCAGAAGTGGTTTTGAAGGGGTCATTTTCGAGCGCGAAAGGCCCATCTAGGGGATCATATATCAATGACATTGGCACTCCATTTCTCACATTTTCACGTATAAATTTAGCAAGGTGAAGTTTACTGCGGGTTTACACATTCATGATAGAGAACTTGTTTAGGAAGGAAGACACACGATGACGGGGTGGGATGTGGAAAAAATATCTGGCGCATACATTTTTAAGCCGCTGGATACGTTTTGATCTAACTTACAAATACAGGGCTGTATATACGCAGTCGCCGTAATCGAGGATGGGCAAAACGAGGGTACTAATTTGAAAATTATAGAGTTTTAAGCCGAGAAAACACCATTAAGTGTTTCGACGACGTGGAAGCCAAGATTACTAGTAGCATGCGCTCTGGGGATATGCATTTGATCGATTAGTCCAAGAGCCAGCGACAAAAATGTGCAAGAGTTTTGGAAAAGCTGATTTTTTCAGATCAAACAGTATTTTCGCCATAGAATGCCGGTGTAGAGTCAGCAGGTCAGATTCTGGTACACATGGCGCAGGCGTACTAAGAATTCAGGCTCTCTAACTAATAGCTATGTTACAAAGTTTAATTTAGTTACATTTAGCGTGCTTTCGTTTGGAACTAACGATCATTTATGATGATTTTGCAAGGTCGAGCAGAATTTATAGAGACATAAAAAAAGCATGGCCAAGGTCCTTAATATCTAAGAGAACGAGCTTCAAAAGATATAGGTAAAGAAGTGAATCAAAGATGACATCATGTTTAGGCCATTCGGGACCATTCGCTAAGACAATTTCGGGGACCGAGCGGCATTTTCTAATCTCGTTAGACAAAATGAATATTTCTGGAATGGGCTGTTATCAATTTCATTTTAACGGAGTTCTTGATATAAAGGCGTTGATCCAACTTACTCTTTATAATTGTTATTATCTACTTGCGAAAAAAACATAGACGTTTTTCCACGTCGTGACATTAAAAAGAGTATCTTCTCCGGAGCATGTTATTCATATTTTTTATATGCATTTTCCAAAGCTTACCAAACTATATTAGAAATGACTTAGCTTTTAGAAAAACTACACTTTAAAAACCTTTAACAACATCCTATTTGATAAATGGAATATATTTCCTTGCGGTAATCGCCTACATAATGTTAATTTTAAATGAATTTATCAAGCGGTTAAAGAGAATGAAACATATTTTTGCACGAAGAGATATAGATGTAGCAGCACCTGGCGGCCGCGTCATGTTGTCATCTTGACATTTACCATTAATAACTGTCTGCCCACAAGGCTGTCGCGTTCTAGCCAAAAAAGAAACGTCTCAATTGGTCGGCATTTAGAATTACGCTAATGCTTTGAAAAACCGCTTTCAATGGAAAGTTAGCTGTAATCGAAAAACGAAGATTGGATTGTTGAATGGTATGGGATTTATTGTTATAACATTATGAATATATTTTTTTTAAACTTTCGTGTTATGCCGATGAATATAAACAGAAACGAAATTGAAACATCACTACGCATTGTTGTCATCTATTTTCTGTGTTCTACTTTGAATTTTTCCTTTTTTTATTTTCATTTAATTATATCATTTATTAGTTTTAACTTAATAGCAATTGTTATGGCATGATACATGTTTTTTTAACTTGATGAATGCACAGTATGGCGGTGTCGACTACAACGGGCGAATCCGTCACCCCAGGCTGATATAACGATATGTGATCGTTCTTTCAGCCGTGGAATGAGCGTAGAAGACTTAGAGACAAGACAATCTCTTGTCTAGCTCGCCAATAGCCTGTTAGAGACCAACGCCCCACGGCGAGGCACCAGAAAAGGTACCCAGCGTGCAGCTTCGCCACCTAACTACCAGCTTTGGTAGGATATCTCCGCCTGGAGTTAACCTTCAGTATACCTTCATCCTCCAGACTGGTTACGGATCCGAAGTCGATTACGCAACCTTTATTTGTTGTATTACAGCGGTAATTAAGATTGAATTTATCGCGCACCTGGGTGTTCTTTGCCTGTAGTGACACACGGGATCGAGTCGCCAAAGGTCATTTCAAGAGTAGCATGACAACAGGTCAACATCCACCCCCGCTGCTTAGGAGACAGTATACTACCATAGTCTCCAGACTCCTTTAGTAATTATTCAAAGTGCACAACCGATCCAGTTGCGCCGGGATGCAATCTCGCCAGAAGAAACCGGTCCACCAGCTTTGAGACCTAAGACGTGAGAGTCTTACCCGAGGTAGTCTTCTGCAGGAGGAGGCTTCTGAATAGGAGCTAAATCGTGAGTTAAGCCGATCCGAGAACAAAGTGGCTCTTATGGCCCAAGCTGCACGAAACCATTCGCTACCAATATATGTACATGCAAAACTATAGAGCTCGCTGCCTTGGAACAACTCCAGCACTTTGTGGGTGACAACAGTGTACATATGCTAGTGCATTATTCGGCCGGCATATTTTTTTATTTATTTTAAATTGATATAAATATTAGTAAGAGACATATGCTTTGTAAATGCTTTAAGTTAAAGAAATATTATTGGCACGTATCAGATTCTGGATATCAAAGCAGGAAAGTAGAAGGTTGGTAGGCATTCACTTTAGCAAAACATGTGAAACTATAACACACTATTGGATACATAGAAAGAGCTGCCAACGGCAAGAAAAAATATTGAATTAGGCTACAGAAATACCCTAATTGAAAGATGACGATGATGCACAAATAGAGATTGAAACTGAGGGAAGAAATTATCTTTCCGGCTGCAGGTATTACTAACCTACGTGTCATATAACGATGTGTCCCTCGCATCAAGAGAACTCTTGTCTAATAAAAATATTACCTAAATTTCACAAAATTATATTGAGATCAAGTTAGTTGACTGCTTTATTTTAGTGTCCTAATTTGCCATTGTTAAAAAGATGACTCTTTATTTCTCTGGGTTTTCTATAAAAGTTATTCTGAACATGTGATGCTTTCTTTCAATGCATTTAGTGAAATTTTGGTCAAAAATTTCATGCTGACATTCAAAATACTGAAAGCTATTGAAGTTTTAGCATCCATTTCAGCAGGTCTCGTAAATGAGAATGGGGTGTGGGTGGAAGGGAGTGGGAGATAAAATTGAGGGGAATATTCTCAGCGATGGAAAAGATGATAGATGCGACGATGCGAGATTTTGTAATCTGCAGATGCATTTCGTAATTGAATTTCCGACCCATGGATTGAGCGATAGCATTACCTGCGAAAGTGGCAAAAGAAGCCATGCTGCCTGTCAGTGCGGCTTGGTTTTACACCCTACCGTTTTAATTGCGATTTCTTTCGGTAGCCCAATTATTTTCATCTAGTGTAAAATATTAGTTTAGAAAATAGGCAGTACCTACATAATAATACATACTTAATCTTTAAGGTAGGTATAGGTAGGGTTTAAATTAAGATTGCCTAACACTTATCCAATTATTGGTGATATTTTAATGCATTTAGGGTTTAATTTAAACATCTTGGAGCCTTACTGTCCTACTCAGAAGCTTATTTTTAAGATCTTACAATTTGTATGAAAAACATATATTTGATTAATCAGAATATCAACCCTGATCTATGCATATTTTCCATTTTAATGGATCTTGCTTGATGTTAAAAATACCCTGTGTAAAATGTATATTATATAATATATGACTACGTAACTGATTAAAAACACGCGGTGTTAAACAATCTACTATATATATTTATTTTCCTCAACGTGGCTCTTCAATGCTAGAAGTACAATAACCTACAGTCTATCCTAATATTTATTGACTTTTTCAATTTAAGACGATTTTCCGACGTCAAAATATAGTATTTATGATTTTGTATTGTTGACTTCATACACACAGGATTTGTTGTTGGTTTACTTCTTTTTCTGTTTCGCCTTTCTTTCTATTCCATTTGTTCAATTCACACAAACGTCATGGACATGGACACTCTCGAAATCCAAAGGACCCAAAACAATGTATATCTGCAATATTTGGAATTGTACAAAATTGTATAAATTTTAAAAATCGTAATAATAATAGTACCAAAAAAGGGGTCACTGGCTTTATTTGGCGATTATTTCCGATGGTGGAACTCATAAAATCCGACCATAAAAAGATATGAAATATAATATTATAGTATTATTTTCTTTTGCTGTTCATTATAGTACGTAATGATAATATTAATTAAAATGCCTAACATTGAATAAAATTAACCTAACTTTGAATAAAAACATACGACTTAATATCAGATAAGTGGCCAGAATTCAACGAATGATTTAAGTTGGTTCCCCGTAATATATTGAAGTTATAGATATTATTTATTTACTTTGAAAAAATATTCAAATAATTAGCTTCCCGCTAAGCCAAACGAATTTCACGAAGTTGCCTTGTATACGGTAGTTTTTTTTAACCACGATGGCCGCCGCGACGATCACTGGTAGAAAGTATTTTTTACTAAGTTATTGCAAGGGCTTTTACAACGTTTCAGTTGTAAGTCACTTTCAAGGACAGTTCGGAGCATTTGAAAAACATGATGATTAATGGTGAATTCCATCAAAGACGTACAAAAATAATAAAATTAAGAAAATATAAAACATTTACTTTTTTAAAAAAATGTAAAGCTAACTTATTTTTTTCCTAACGAGACATTTCCTATTTAAGTAGCATTAGTGATGTCAAAATATGCAATATTTTTTTCCTAATCAAATTACTAACTTCCCCTTCGGTATCTTCGAAGGTAGATTTCAGCGAATAATGCCGTGTTACGTACTACATTCTTGTATTTTTAAAGCTTAAGCATCTTGCGCAGTTTATAAAATTACTTCATAGCTATGCAATAACCTTGTTAGATTTTTAATTTAAAGTTGAAAATTCAAGTCTGAGTCGCTCGAATTGAAAACTGTGTATTTACTGTTAAGGTAAGGAATCTGATTATTTTACACTTCAAAATGAAATTCATAAGGATTATGATGAAAAAGGAGAAATTTAGAAATCTCAAAGAAAAATCTTTAAAAATATATTTAAATCTGGTCCTGCCGAAAATTCTCACAAAAATGTCGCGGAGTATATGGGATGATATGGATACCTCTTTATTCAAGGGTTCTATTATTTTCTTTGGACGCCATTTCCCCGGCTCGTGTAATATATTTTAGTAACCTGCAGTAGGTAGTTGTAAATTTGGAGAAATAAATGAAATGAAATGATCGTTATATCCGATGCGATGCATTCATAGCGGGTCGTTCATAATAAGTTCGGTGGCGCTATATGAGGATTTTGGCTGCAGAATGCCAACTATTGTGTAGAAAATTTGAGGGAGCGGAAACTGCGACAAAAGCGGGAGCGCCATTCGCGAACGATACTGCGATTAATTTCTAATGTACAATTTCGGTCACAATGGCCGCCGGATATGCGACTGGTTCCCAAGACAGATACGCCGTTGTTATGACTCTTAAATGACTCATTAAATTTGATTATATTTGCACTATGCAAGTATTTAGATATTGTATAGAATGGGTGCATCTTCAGTTCGTGTGAGATACCGTACCACTTCCCAAGACAGATACGCCGCTGTTATGCCTCTTAAATGACTCATTTAATTTGATTATATTTGCATTAGGTAGGCAGGTATTTAGATATTGTATAGAATGGGTGCATCTTTAGTTCGTGTGAGATACCGTACCACTTTGGAGCTGTCATCTGCAATGGGCAAACCCGACACCTCAGACTGTTATAACGATATAGATCGTTCTTTCAGCTGTAAGGTGATTACACAGTGACTCAGGGACAACACATTCCACAGTCTAGCTCCAACAACACGCCCGTCAGAAGCCGACGCTTTACCGCGACG
Source organism: Micropterix aruncella (assembly GCA_944548615.1). Lineage (NCBI taxonomy): Eukaryota > Metazoa > Arthropoda > Insecta > Lepidoptera > Micropterigidae > Micropterix > Micropterix aruncella. Next base: position 15,706,666 of record OX155964.1, on the reverse strand, counting down.
CACAACCACACGCCCTTACTGACAGATTTGGCCAGATTTCATCGTCCTCCAGTCTGGTCACGGATTCGAGGTCGCTTACGCGGCTTCTACCTGAAGTAAGCGGTTATTCAGTTTGAATATTTTGCAGACAGCGGCGCCCTTTGCCCGCCATGGTCACTTGGGATCGGGTGGCCGAAGGATCGATTGAAGGGTTGAAGATGTCAGGTCGACATCTACCCTCCACTGTCTTAGGAAACGTACGTTTCCAGACCCCTCTGGTTATTTTTCAGCTGAGCATTCAACACCTAGCAATTCGGATGGTGTACCAACTGCCCAGTTCCGCCCGAGGTATTCCCCCTAATCCAGTATTTTCTGATCCCAGACCGCCTCCGTGGCAAAATCTCATAGCGGCCCTGTTAGGGTAAGCACCTCTTCGATTAGGCTACCAGATAGGAGTTGAACAGTGTGTTGGGCAGGCCAGATGACATAGATTTTTGGCTCCTCCGATCACCCAAGCTACACGGAGCCACTAGGAACTAAACCATGAATGCATATCTCATAAGTGACCATGAATGAATATCTTTGTCCCTGGCATATTAAGTAGTAGGTACTAGTAGTAAGATGAAACGTACATCTTTTTGTATAATTTGGCACCTCGAATCAGGTCATTCATACCATGAACAAAACTAATTGGCGAAGTTTTTTTTAATCGTTTAGGAGCTACGGCCTTTAAGTCCATCAGCTTTGGAATTTATAACTCAAGAAAGAATCAAAAGTCTTTCGATAATCTGATTTTCGTTTTAATTCTAATACGTAGCGAATAAAAAGTTAGAGGCAGTACGGTTAAAAATGTGTTTCTTTGTCGTCCGTTTGTATGGCAGCTCCCTGATCCATATCAGGTATAGAATCCTAAAGCTTATCTGCTTTTTCCATCAATGAATGATTCAGATTAGAGAAAGAATTTTCCAAATCGGACAACTCGTTCTTGAGTTAATGTCCGTTGAGTTACGGACATTAAAGTATATCATTGTAACATGAACGCATTAAATGTATCACTGTAACATGTAACATGAACGATTAAATAAAACCTACGGTGTGAATAAAATGCCACCATTCGTTCATACTTAGCGATATCCTTCTTTAGTGATCGGCACACCAATCCGCCCTGGAAAACATTATTAGTAACAACGCCGAAACTTCGATTGCCACCAATTTCACGCAATAAAATCCGATTTTAATTACTTTATTACCACTAAATTTTACCAACGTTGTAAAGCTTATGTGCGATTGTTTCCTCTGCTATTTTGTCGATATCATATTACGATCGATCACTCCTAACAATATCCCTAATTATAATCGCTCGTACCCGGGCCGGCCAGGCTGCCAGGCGGTTCGCGAACGCAAAACAATAAACGCGACTTTCAAACGGTTCTCGATATCCACTCGATTATGCAAGGCACAATGTTTCTACCGCTTGCGCTCGATTGCACAAATACGGCACGGAAGGACCGCCAGCGCAGAATTTGCAGCTATTTAACGGTGAAAGTAGTTTGGGTTTATCGATGTTTGCTTGTTGATAAAAATACCAGAGCAAATCATGACGATCTCCTAAAGTAGTGATATTATGTTCGTTAGTTGAGTGCCGGATTTGGTTCGAGGTATTTTTAATTTTATTGGTTGGCGGTTGGCGTTCCATAAAGTCTGAGGATTTTTTAATTCTTTGGTTTCATAAACGACCTACCAATTTCTTAAGAAGTAGATCAGTTCTTCATGGAACTGGAAATCTTTTCGGTGCTGTCCATGATCTATATCTCTCTTGGCAGATCAATGAAGTCAGCAAAAGCATATTTGCTGGATTTCATAGTCTTCGGCGGTTGCAAAGATTTTTACCAGTGGAGGTTAGGAAGACCATAGCTCAAACACTGTTATTACCTACACTTGACTATGCTAAAGTTTGCTACCTTGACGTCACTGAAGCCATCCTCGACAATTGGAGCGGTTGCAAAATGTATGCATTAGGTATATCTACAATGCCAAAAAAATGATCACATCTCTGAGTATAGAAGCAGACTTCATTAGCTTTAAATACGTAAACGTAAAAACCTGCATATTCTTTCCCTTCTTTGTAACATCCTCAACAATCCCACCGCTCCCTCCTACCTAACCGAAAAATGCAATCATTTAGGAAGTCATGGTCTTCCACTACATCCCAGTCAGGATAGTAAAATTGCGATTCCCACCCATAATTATTATTTTTTACATATTAACTATGGAACAAGCTTCCGTCAAATATCAGAAACGTACTAACGGTTTCTACTTTTCAAGTGTCTTTGAAAAAGCATTCCATGTCCCTACATTTCTAGTTCTCCAATCATCTCCTATCCTTCGCTACTTGCGAATATTCCAAATCCTTTTTTTAAAAAGCCATTTTGGTAACTCGATTAATTTCTGTTAAGTAATAAATTTTTCTTTAATTTATTTTATCTATAGGCACCTAAATTCTTACAATTCCATGAATGTTAGCTGTAATGATTGTACAATATGTAATTCCTCACGTACATACAACCTTTGCCCAAAGACAGTTGTATTTCATCGCCCCAAAAAATTTTAATACTTTAGAAGAGTCAGTAAAAAATATTCAAAATGTACACCTATTTAAGACAAAAGTTAAAAAATAACTCCTTTACGATGTAGGTCGTGCAAAGACTGAAATGGAATTGCTTCATACAATAATTTAAAATATGTGTGTATGTAGATGTATGTGTATGTTTGTATATGCATATATGTATGTATGTGTGTTTGAGTGTGTATATGTGTATATGTGTATGTCTAACCCTTTATCATGTATATTTGTATTAATATGTGTACTATTTTATGCCATTATCTTAGTGTTAGTATTGAAAGTAGTCTATTAGTCAAATAACGACACTACTACTCAAAAAACAAAAGCAGTATTATTTCGTATGCCCAGATACAGGCTGTTCGGTCTAGTTGGGCATTCGTCTAGAATAATCGTATGGGTTGTGTTCATTTCCTATTGCTTATATAAATAGTTAAAAATTATATCTGTACGATCACACTATTAACTCTCTACCAGGATGTAACAAATAAATAAATAAATAAATAGGTGGTTGTGGCAATGAATCTGCCTGTTGTATGCTTTTTTTTAAATGTGTAATAAGGAATTTCTATCTATTTGAGTGGTATTCTGCAATCTGGACTCCTTGTCAACATAGACAACACACATATTATGAAACTTCGTCTCCGAAACGTTACCAACTCCGATTTAAATGTATTGTGTGATGGTCAATAAATTTCATCAGTGACTAGAATAAATTTTCCAGTGTTTACTCTGGATTCCGAACTAAGTTGGAATAATCACGCTGTGCAAAAAGCTTAGTCGCACAAGTTTTGCACAATGGCGCCTCGCGCCCACTAAACGCTCAATATTTCTAGACATTGATATAATTATCAATGACAATATGGGGTTAAAGCATGTTTCTAATGCGGTTGAATAATTCGTGAAGTAGTTAGACACTTCTTCGAGTGCTCATTTATTGCACATAGCTGAGATATAATGATATTAACGGATAACGTCGTAAGTAATCTCTGGTTGTTTGTCACCGATAAACTCTGAATATTATAGACAGTTTGTGTAATTAAATAAAACTTATAATTATAGACCAAAAAAAAATTATGATTTACGTTTTATATGAAGAAAGAACTTCTAGAGTAGATGATTTTGACGTAAGATGAACAAGGTTTAATTATAATTACCAAACATCAACAAGTAAAAGAATGAAAGAAGTGGAAGCAGTATAAATCAAGAATGATGTTTATAGTGTTACGTATCAAAGCCTATAAATAGAAATCTATGGGTGAGACTTTCTTATCTCTATTTCTTTCTGTAGACTAGTCGTCTTCGATTATCTCGGTTAGTTGTAAAGCTACTTTCTGAAATTTGGCATCTGCCTAGAACTTATTTACCCACAACTAGTATAAAGTAAAAGTGAAAATCACTTTTGTTTCTTTCATATAGGATTTAAGAGAAAATCACAAAAAGACACGTATTGTAACAACTATAAATAACGATAGGAAAGCTTATTATTAAACAATCGAACCTGGTCACGACAATTCAATTTAACACACTTTAGAGTAGAGTCGTAAAGTTGCAAGAGTTGAAACTGGGCACTCGTCATTTCCTATACCATAATCGACAGGGCTTGCTCCAAATAATTATCACTTTTTCGTAATTTGGATAACTTTGGAAAAAAACAACTCCGAAGAGGTAGTAAAAATGAAATATATTTTTATTTTTTATTTATTATAATATTCCACATGCATACGCATGTCTTTCCGACCTATTTACGTCACTAAAATAATGTTTTACTTGATACATTTAAAACACATTTAGACGCCTGTATTAAATTAAATACTGGATGTACTGCTTAACTACGCATAAAGCCAGTGTCGAGGGAGTACTCTTCATATATTTACAAATGAAGAAGAAGAACATAAGGTCATAAATCACTAAAATTCTTATCATAAATCACTAAAATTATTCATATATTTAAATATATAAATTTATAAAATACACAATTTATCATAGACTACATGATATAAATATATCACTTATTTTACTTCAAATGTGATATGAAACATTGTGAATATTATAATTAGGCATATTTAGTATTAAATATTATTTAGTGGATATTAAATAAAAGTGAAGAATAAAATTATGCATATATAACATTAATTGTATTTACTTGTTAAAAATAATAATAATATTATCACATCTATGTTATAATATTAAGCAGTTCTTTGGACTCTCAGCTAGATTTGTCAAGCCAACGTATTACTTATTACTGTCCGCTGATGGTAAATATTTTGTCACTTTATCGTACAGTCTTAGTGCTTTAAATATGTAGTGTGTCGTTGCCCATAAGTTATGGTTATTCGTCTCTCTGGTAGTTTTTCTCGTTGCCTCGTTCTATGTTCGTGGTATTTATGCTGTCTGGTAGAAATTCTGTCATCATTGATTCTTATCCCCGACAGTTCTACAGAAGAGCCGTTAGCCAACTGTCTTTATATCACAAAAATGCATGGATTTTAACAGAGGTCAATATTTGGATTCAATTAAAATATTATTTTTAGTTTTAACTTTCATCGTGGGTAATGATATAATAGTTAACTCTACCATGAACTTAAAGAGCAGGCATATTTTGACAATGATACGTTCAACATATCAGAGCCCTTTGAAATGTAAGTTTACGCTACATAGTTTAAGTCAGTGCAGGATAGTCAGTACAAGCTATATATTAGGGCCCCCACTTTCTTGGGGGACCCATAAAAATTGTCTGAGTGAGCAATTGTCATTTATACTTAAATATAGCTCAAATAGCTTAGGACCCTATCAAGTCTAAATGCAGCACTGTACATAAAGGATGAATGTTGAAGTAATATATATTAATTAGTTTAATAGGTACAACTATTAACGATAAAATTCATGTGAAATACATATCCGGCCTCGTTATTTGTGATGGCACAGCACTTCGATCAATATTTTAGTACCGAAAATTTGTGAATTCATTAGTTCGAGATTGATAGTCAGCACTATTGCGATCATTCGACATTTCTTTTTGTTAGACAAAATATTATTTTGCAACGCGGAAGTTAAGTACCTGGCGGTGACCTAAAGGCAGAGCAATGCTCGAATAGCCCTGAAAAACAACAAAGCCTCTCGCCGAGGTCAACCTTTCGGAAGTCGCCCAACAAGTTCGCAATGCACAGGCGACACCGATCTTTTTTATTCGTCCGTAAGCGGAACTAACGAAGCGTTCCTATCTGGGAGATCTCTAAAACCTAAATAAATTTAATATTATTATGACGATAGCATATTTTAGTCGATTTGCCATTACTATATTCTTATGCTATTATAGGGGGCGACTCCTTAGAAGAACAATTTTTGAAAATTTGTTTTATAGATAAATCAGTCGATAGGGATCTCTTCTATATACAATTGGTAGAGTCAGATTGAACTAAGACGGCTTGATTGAAAGAAGAATATCTTTAGTTTCACAACGTTAGAGAAATAACGTAGACGCAAAATGGACTGAACAATATTACATACAAACATAGTGATGCCGTGATAAAAAAATAAACAAATCAACAAAAGGATAGAAACTCAAACTCTTGAGTGCCACCTATAGTCACTAATTATCAAAATTTGTAATTATTGCATAAACAGATATCGACTGGCGTTAATAAAACTTCAAAATAATAAAAAAATAGTAAAGAGAAATAAGCGTATACTCAAGAAAGTTTAAAATTTACTGCCACAAAAATAACATATACACATCTATATAAATTATATAATTATGTAAAATCGTTGATTCCAGCGTAGATATTCAAATGGTATGCGACCTACCCGCGGAGCAACGGATTGGCAGCTCTTTCAGTCTACCCTAAACAAAGGCGGTTGCAACATCGCCAAAACGTCGGGTATTACAAGGTTCACGTGGTGAATTCGTTTTTATCTACTTTATAATATCAAACAACCGTGATAGTCATCGATTTCATAGACATTCTAAGTTAAAATAATTATAATTTTCAGGTTTCATAATTCGAATCTTACGCACTTACAAGTATTTTTTATTCCGCGTATCGCGCAAATAAATATTTGAAGTTGTTGAATTTGTAGTAGCTTGGAAATATTGTTTCTTGCATATATAATATTTTAGTATACATCAATATATATTATGTAGCTATGGTTAAAACTGTATTTCTAAACGCACGGATTAGCCACAGAATTCTATTTTTCACCGAACACGATAATTATTTGGCTGTGCCCAATAAAGTGATTTTAAATATAAAATTGCAGCTGTTAGTTTAGTTAGTCTACCTCAAGCGTCGTCTGCGATTTTCTTCAAAAAGGTCATCTCAAACAAGCTTCTGAAGAAGAGCTTGATCGTGGCAATTCGGATCCTACATCCCTGAAAAGCATAGCTGATGACTAAATAAGGCTTTATGAGCTTGAAATGCAAATCAGCCACAATCAGCTGGGGAATGGTGATTCGATAGCAAGACAAATCCGAAAAAAACACGTCAAAGTAGATCTAAATCCAAACTCTGTTGACTATTCACTATGACTATCGGGGTTTTGGCCACTTCAAAGTCTTCTCCGAGCTGCAGAGCGGCAAACAGTTAACCAACAATACTTTTTGGATGTAATGAGGTGACTGAGAATAAAGTTTCGCCCGAAAAGGGTGGATTTGTGGAAAAATAATTCTTGGTTAGAGCACCACGATAATTGTCATCTAACACATCGACACTTTTAAATGTATAATGAATGTCTTCGACCAAGCTCCGCATGTTCCTTAAACTTGAACAAAAGAGTTCCTCAAACCTAATTACCATTTCGTAAAAGACGTTTTGAGTCCATGACCTGTATAAAAGCCTATAGTATTTATAATATGTAAGTGTAACTATAATATAACCTATAGTATATTGAATCGAATATGGCCTATTTAAAAGTGGTAAAATAAATTAAGGTAATTAAAGTAATACTTTGTGTTTTATTGAACAATTCCCGGTATTTATTTGACAGAGCAGTGTTTGAATAAAAAAAACTTATTTGGTTAAATGTTATACTATTGTGTAAAAAGCATATCTGAATAAGTACCTAATTATTGAAAAAATATATTTTCAAGGGTTTAAAAACAATAAATGGTGAGATATAAAATATTTGACATAATTACAATACATTTTATGCCAGTGTATTTATACTCAGCTAAGCCACGTCATATACAGTACAGTGTACCGTATACTGTGCTGCTACTGATAGTGATTATTCCTCCATAAATCGGGATTAAAAGCTGAGCCCAGCCCAAAGGTGTCAGGTGAGCTATAAAACAGAGCTCGGGCGACATCTCCGACCCTCTGGGGAATTTGGCAATGGCACGGCGTTCAAATCGAACGGAGCGTCTTAATCGCCCCCTATGGAATGGAGGAAATGGAAAGATACGAATCGAGACGATATGTGCATCGGATGTCCTGTAGCTAGGTAGCAGTTTTGATCCCAAAGTGCATGGACTGCTCTATCCTCTATCTGTAATATCGCAAATCAATTCGTCAAAGATCGAAGATAGTACACAGTATTCGGTATCGCAACTCCATTACTAATACTACCGTCGATGTTTAAATTCAAATATAGCAGCAGCTCATTTTTTCTCGACTACAGTCTAAGGTAACTGACAGTTTTTGGATTAATTCTTCATGTTATTTAAATCAGAGGAACAATTCTGTTCTCCTATATATAATTAAATTTGTTATGTACTTATGTGAGTTTTTATATGAAAAGCTCTTGGTCCATTAAGCTAATAGCATCTGGACGCGCAAGGCAACTTAACTTCCCCGTCGAGGCAAATGAACAAAACAAGCATTCGTCGAAGCTGCCAGCCACCGTTCATTATTCTCGCAGCTTGCCAATTACAGTCTACAGAAATAAAAGCCAGCTCAGCACCCGCGACCAGAGGTTATGTCGGCGTTAGTGAAAAATTGCACTGTTCCTCGCCCTAAAAGTTTCCGACAGTCCAGGATACGACCGATGGACGAATTTACACATGCTACTCTTTTGGAAAGGAGCATTTCCATAATATTAAAGTTGAAAAAATAATGTATTTACTATATGAAAGTTTTATAGCAAGTTGAGGTATTTGAGGTATTTTTTTTAACAAATTTGAATATAGGAAATAATTAAAATGTTATTATATCTCCGAAGGAACGAGAAAAGTTTAAAACAATGTTTTGGTTTTACCTAGGATGAAAACCACATTTATGAAAAGAGTTAGTTACTATTTGCATAAATGTGATTATAAAAATACAGAAATCGCGATTAGGTTGAAAGAAAAAATATAAAAATCGAAATATATAAAACATAATAGGAAAATATATTAAAATATATAAAAAAATATAAGAGAAAAAAATTAAAAGATAAAAAATATAAAAATCGAGATTAACTTGATAATTAAAATACATTTAGAGTTGATTTGTTTTGTAATCCCCATATACTATCCATATATCAATTAATAAAATTTATATCTCATCAAAATCTATGTGCTAATATATTATGATAATTAATGATTTTATTTCACACATGGATATTTAATACCAAAAATTCTTCAAGAATTATTTCAAATGTTATTGTTTTGACTACGCTGTTTTGACACTAATGTTTTTGGGTATGTTTCGACTGCACTAAATTTAATTTTATAATATTAACAAGTCCTTTCCAGGACCTTTTTTTTTTAGATTTTATCTGCTTTGATTTTCATTAATTTTTCAACTTTATTTCCGATGTTGTATTGCAATTGTTTTATTCTATGTATTTTATAGACTATCTTAAGGTAATTTTAATTTACCAAAATATTAAATATCTGTTTTATATAATTTTTTTAATATCTTGTATATTTATAGCACTGCCCGCCATAGAAATGGTTAATCCCAGTTGGGTGACAATCAATTAAGCATGAGGTTACGGTTTTGCAATTAAGTAGTTGTTACATTTTTAACAATGATCGATGTGTTATAGAAATGTAAAAACAAATAAATTGTGATATCAAATATAACGGGGCATAGTTAAACAAGCAGTGTATTGTCCATTCGCATTATTTTTTTAGCACAGTGCCTATATTATGATGCAGCCATTGTTTTATTTGCTCGTACAATCCTAGAATCATATTCCTCATCTATGACTATTACTCGTACTTAGTTTATTTTTATGTTTCAGTTGTTTTACACCCCAGCTTTTTTAAATTACATTTACGCTATCTTGGAGAGATTTATATTTTCAGAGTCTCCTAGAATATACAAATGTGAACATGCACGTCTTCTTCTTAGCCAAATTGGATTAAACCAGTGGCTGTCTTGTCTTATGTATAAACCTTAATGACAAATCCACCTGATTTTCTCTTTGTCATCTTTTTTGAGTACAGAAAATCTTCACCAAAAGCTTTACTGCCGGTCAAAAGCTTGCTAACTGCTTTGATAAACATGAAACTGCCTGACAATGCAATACGTAGATTCTCCAAAGAATATTGAAAAACGTCATTTAGGATAATATATATTAATTCATCTGGAAGATTTCAACATCACACTCAGGAACATCACACTTCATAAGAATTTCAGCTTACACTGCGTTAAGTATTGCAGTAATGGCCTATACTAATTTCCACTGCCATCTACATACTATCTTATCAATTCACTTATCTATTTGCTTCATTAGAAATAGGTGTATCACGCAGATGTAGCATCCGTAAAATTCCTTTCGGTTCCGGAACTTCGAAACAATTAATAATAGGGCAGTACTCGAATGGCAGTCTACGCTAAGTATCTGATCAATTATCGCCGAGATCGTGGCCCTGAAATAGACGCCTGCGCCCGTTGACAACGTCCATGATATAATTGAATGGCTTGGGCAAACTTTGAAAATTCGCTGGCCCGCATTGTTCAACGTTAATTTATTGCTGAGTTGGACTATGTAAAGGTATAGGTCGACCAAGCAGGCTAGGCCACGATAGAGAAAAAGCATCCGTCGCGAAAAATACAATAACTTAGTCTCGAATAATACAATAAATTAGACGTTGTAGATCTGAAATATTTGCTGCCGTTTGGTTAAGTAGATAACACATAAATAATTAACACATAGATGACAATAAAGTACAATGATTACTAAATAGACAGTCCCTATTCTGTTGGCAGAATCTCCTATCGAATCCCAAATAAGACAAGGGCTCGCGATTTATTTTATCTACCAAGAGTCAATACCAATTATGGTCAAAATATGTATTTTTATAGAGCACTTCGATCATATAATCTAAACTTTCAATGTTTGGATATTTTTAATTTATCTTCAAATACTTGCTTCGAAGAAATTAGAAATACGATAAACAGCCTTCGGATTTGATTAGTATTTCTTCGTCCGTTAGGTACGTAGGTCATGGTAATGGTTACTAAACTATAACAATGCTTTCTAGCCAGTATAATATTTTCTATAAGAGTTCATATGTATTATAACATTATAAATACATTGTGATGTATTTTATATATTTATATTAACTATACATTTATATTTTATTATTACCTTATCCTATTATTTATATTAATTTATTATTTGTGCACGTATATGTATGTATATATGTATGTATGTTATATATCATCATATATCTTAAATACATCTACATAACCTGGGCTTCCCTATATCTTTCCCCTTACTTAAACCTGCATTTTTTCATAGCTCATTGAGCTGTAACGAAAGATTTAGTTTAATTGTGAAAACTTTTAATTGGCTTTAGATTTGTATAATATGTGTTATCATTAAGTATAAAACGCTGTAAGTTTTCCGAAAAATAAAAATAAAATAAATTACCTGGTACGATTTCTACACTGAGAAAAAGATTGGATTGATTCTTACATTACCATTTAGTTATTACGGTTTTATACAGAATAACGATGTTTCAATCGTAATTTTGTTGAAGCTTCATTACTCGATTATATGTATCAACATGTTTCTTACGGTTAATGCGGAAATAACAGTATACGGCAGTTTCAACATGATTTATGTGTCCGATTATAACCATACGTATACTACTACATGCTGTCATGTTAGAAGCGACATCCCAAGGTCGCGACGTCAAGAAATAAGATTATATTTTAACATTACGACACGGTAACTACCGTCACGCTAACACCGTTACGCGTCATGTTAATTCATACTTATAGACCACAGTCCGAGTTTAATACGTAATTCTTGCTGAAACATGCGTATTTCCGTATATTACATGGTTATATTTTTCTCAGTGTTTGCAGTTGTATGACCCGCCCTTCTCCTTTTTCACCAATTCTTCGTTTTTCTTACATTGCTTCAATTTAAAATTAAAATAAATTAACGCAAACATAGCGGCCACCGCTGTTAGTTTACCGCTGAAAATTTTTGGTCGACAATATCTATAACGTTAACATATCTGGAATGAATATTGTGCAGATATCAGAGAGTATCTTGGGATATAATAGGGGAACTGTTAGGCCGGTAACTGAAATAGACGACGATGATGACGAGATTCTGGGCGACTGGAAAATTTAGATCAGTATAAGGGTCCCTGGAACAAAACATGAAATATTATAAAACAAATTGTTACTCGGAATGTTGGCTACTTAACACGGTCAAACTAGAAAGACATAAAGAAACTCATCGTAAATTTTGTAGACTTCATTTCTTCTAATGCGCAGCAACTGTAATATCAGCGAATATATAGCGGAGAGCGAGACGGTTTTCCCGCAAGCACGACAATAACTTATCGGCATTTTTCATAAAGTTTAATAAAGTTCTCTGCTGGCGCATTGTGGCATTTTAAAACCCGTGCCGCTCATTCTGAACTGAGAACCGAAATGATATACGTGAGCTGCCGCGCTCTATCTCTACGCTAAATTCACTAATTATCCATTTTGTTACCGCAAAAAATATCTTTATAGAAAATAAAATACATATAGTATAAACCATATAAATAACGGTTCGGTTCACAACCTTTAATTATGCATTACATTTACACAATAGCCGAAAAATTGGCCAAAACATATTTTTTCTTTGATTATCACATGTTCCAACGACATTTTGACCCATATTACTTATCACATATTAGGAACTTTTTATACTAAGAACTTTTTTTATCTTTATATTAAATATTAAAAAGTATTTTATATTTTTCTTTCCTTATGACTATTATTTTTTTTAAATTATTAATAACTTTATTATTCTCTTTATTTTAATTTTAAGTCTACCTAATCTATTTGTAGCACTCTAAATAACGAAATATTATGTTGCATTTAATTCAGATTTTAAAATAGAATTTCGATTTGTTTTTTAAGGACCACTGTTTAAGGCAATTTAATAGAGTATTTTACTAGACCTTTTACGTAATTTATTTTAATATTAGAGCCCTGTCAACCCTTGAACAGGCTAGTCTCAGTTGGGTAACAGAATCAATTAAGCATAAGGATAAGATTTTGCAATTCGTTTCCTATTATTATTATAAGCATTAATTACATAAATGAATTTCTTAAAATATTGATTTTCAATGTTTTATGTAATTAATTCGTTAATAAAATAGCCACCATCATAAATTAAACAGAATTTCTTCTTAGCTGAGCCGTTATTTTAATTTCTTCCAGCTACCAGAAATCTTTTTACTTATACCGGTAAAATAAACCATTACCATAAACTAAAGAAAACACCAAAATAAAACACTAATACCAACAGTACATATCACACGATTTTTTTCCCTAAAATCCCATTATTCTTGATAAGCACAAGATATCATAATGATTAATCTCTTAAGTTATAAGGTCGATAAAACTCGGGATTTTAATTTTTACGTAAACTTACAAGCCCGAGAATACTCGTCTATCTTGACAATATTTTGTTTTGAAATTTAAACCCCAGAGAAATAAGTTGCGTCTAGTTAGTTACAGATGTGGCAACAACAGAGCACAAGAATTCTACTTTGGTCGGTTTTACAATTTTACAAAATATTTGTTAAGAGATTTTATTACAGTTTTAATATATGTACATTCAACGCAATATTTACGATAGTTTCTTCTCGGCGCCATAAAGTGTACAGGTAACCTCAAAATCGCACTTTATTTTTCCCGAACAATAAATACATAAATAAATTATTGTTTCGTGGTCTCTGTATTCTAATCATGCAATTTCCATTAGACGCAAGCGCCCTAGCGTAAGTCGAATCAGAGACGGCTTGTCACGTACGGTTTTACATTTCGACATTACTCCCAAACGTGCAGTACTCTGTGGCAGCCCAGCGATCTAGATAAATTACTTTGTCCTGCGGCATCATGCGACTGAATGCATTTAACTAGAGTCCGACCAAATTCGGTCTCATTATCGGTTTTAGAAATGAATTTTCGGTAGCTTATCGGTTTGAAAAAAATCGGTTCGGATCGGTTAAAAAAAAGTGTTTATTTCTACAAAATATCCAGCCAAGGCCGAATTTAAGATAATTATATAATCACATCGAATCCACTTCCACATTTACACATTTCCAAGCTGCGTCTATGCTTTATGCTCTAAAGTCTAATCTCTACGTTCTAAGCTCTAATATGAGATGATCGTCCAAGCTCATAATGAGTTTCCAAATCGTAAAGGCATATTGTGAAAACAATATCGTGAAGACAATATTTACTTGGCAGCACTAGATCTTTACAACAGTTTTGTATTGAACACACAGGTATCTAATTCTGCATGCCAAATAATTATTTGCACGCGACTCTTTTAACATAATTTATTAAGGTAGGATGCCGTAGAATTTCTTTTTTCCTAATTTAATAATTTTATAAACAGGTCTCTTTCTCTCTCCCTCTCTGTCTGTCTGAATGTCTGTTTCTCTGTTTGCTACCGATAAACTCTAGTAGTGCTGAAATGATTTCAATAAGGTTTCCAATGTTCGTTAGTCTTTAAGGAAGGTTGCTGTTAATATATCTAAAAAGGGGAGTAAAGCGATAAGTTTATGTAAAATAGCCTTGCCTGCGGTTTTTAGACATTCTATTCGCTACTTAAACACGATAAACTCAACAACCGCTAGACATATTTTAATTTAGTTTTCTCTGTTGGTTTGGCCAACTTTCAAAGAAGCTAAACTGTAAAGAACATCAATATTAGTAAACATAGGACTAAGCAGTGACGAGTTAAGTTAATTCAATCGATAAAGACGACAACCCCTGCGCCTTTTAAACATTTATAACTAAAAACTAAGGCGGTATCCCATATTTTTTCTACCTGGAAACCATATGAACAAAACCGTAGGAGCAAAAACCATGAATTCTTCAAAAAAACTTTTGAAATCAATTCCATTTTTCATAGCTACCTAATAACCTTACTAAAAGCTTCTTCGAGTTATCTTTTTAATGTACCTAGATAGAATATGTATCAATCATCATTGATTGAGAAGTTACTGGCTTTAAAGCCTGTGCAGCAATGGGCTCATGTTAGAACGGATTATTGTGGATATTTCTATCTTTCCCGTGTGTCAATTCAAGACATATTTTTTACGTTTTGGCATCATGAGATGACGCAACCGATATAGTAATATACATCCGCTGTAAAAACCCAATTTAAAAACATCAACTGGAAAAATCTATAAAATAATTTGAATATTTTCAACGGTATGTTAGTTAATATTTTTTTTGTATTTAATTATTATATATGATAAGTTTTGCAAAATTTTGGCCTTGAATTCGCCGATTTTTTGTTCAACATTGTAACCACCCCAAATAAAAAAAATGATATTCTCGCCGTGGGAAGCCGGGATGAAAAAAAAATTACATTAATTATTACGGTATATATATTTCAAATTTCAAATTATTTATTGAGTTCAAATTATGAGTACATTCAATATACAAAAGTCTTAACCTAACTAGGCAGCCGCCTATTCCAAGGTAGACAATTTATTTTAACTATCCTAAGAAATGTATAATATTATATTTATATAAATAAACAAAATCATAATTAATGTAAGAGAAATATCTTAATTACCTAATAAAAATTCGTAAGAAAATGTTATGAAAATTGTCAATATTATTTTATTTTAAAACATGATAAAAACATATATATATATATATCCATATATGTATTAATAAGTATTAATATGTATTAATAATATACAAAATAAATTCACAAAAATTAAAATTAAAATTAAAATAAAATTACATTTAGAAATCATCAATTTATATGACTACATATACTATTATGTTTTTATTATAAAGATTCGTTTTTTTAATAAGGTGTTCAATATCTGTATTTGTGCAATTTAAGAGGTAGGCACTCAAACTATTTTTAAATTTATATGAAATTTTAATGTCTTTAATGTTTGGTGGTAGGCAATTATAAAATTTGGGGGCAAGATAAGAGAAACTGGATTGGCCAAAAGCGGATCTCCTGAGTGGTATTGCAAAATTTGTTTATTTCGATCTTCTTGTTACACAAGATTGCTGGCTTTTTTCTGTTCTAATTCGCTCTGGAATTTAGTGAGAGTTACCAGCACAAACATTTTTCTCACACTCAACACTCTATACTCTCGGAAAAGGTCATCGGAAGAATATGTTTGGGGTTTTTTATTGATCACCTATAGCCTTTTGCGCTTTATATTATTTCTCATGTTACTTTGTATTTTATACCGACTTGCCATTAATTCTCTGCTTTATATAATTATTATTGATAAAAATTTGTTAATTCTGTTGAACAAACGGTCAAAAATGAGTTTTTTTTTACTTTGGGATATAAATGCATAAAATGCCGAATCTCGTTTTCGTCTTCGGTCAGGCTCTACTTTGAATCCTAATACAAATTATTCTCGAATATAAGATCGCAGTGTCATGACTCTAGGCATAGTGTTAGATCACCTTATCATACAGTGTGATTATATAGTAGATTTTTAATAATATATTTAATGCGAACGTTATTATTTTAGTTGGCGCGAAATGAGTAGGGTAAGACGGGGCAAGCCTGGACGGAGGCGAGGAATAGATCATGCTTTCATAAAATACCCTAATTTTTAAAAATATCGTATGAATCCAAATATCGCAGTTTCTTAAATTATCGTATTTTAACAATATACTTGTTATATAAAATATCGTACTTTTTAAAAGGATAATAATATCAAATTATATCGCACTTTATAAAATATTCGTACTTTCAGAAAAAAACGTACTTCTATAAGAATATCAGTCGAGACAGAAAGTTTTTGGCGATTTTTGTTACAAGTTTTTCTCACGATGTATATTTATTTTTTTTCTCCATCCCAACAACTTGTTGAGCAAGCCGGCCAGCAGAGCTATAACAAATACTGTTACGCGAGATAAAGTATAGAGTATAATATTTGTATTTTTTTTATTTCACAGAAAAATATACAGGCGAATATGAAGCACTAATGAGAAATTATAAGCACGCTGAAGCATTAATGAAAGAGTGCATGTCTGACCACTCACGCCTCAAGTCAGACCTTTCTTCTCCTTTACTCTTCTCACCCCTTCCAGTACTTTTCCTTCATAGCATTTTTCCATCTTTATACCTACTCTAGTATATTAATAAATACTTAGTTACATTAGCGCCAGCCCGATCCGCAACACATTGCTAGCGCGAAGTTTCTTGCATTTACCTAGAAACTTTTTAAAACAGATTTTGATCAAAAATCAAATTCCGCGCGTTTTATAAAATTAAGAATCAGAATAATTAAAAAACTGTATATCCGTCTGTCACTCTCTCTCATCTATATATTATATAAAACAAAGTCGGGTTTGTTCGAACCCTTATAACTCGAGAACGGCTGGACCGATTTTCATGGTTTTTGATTTGTAGTATTTGTCTCCGTCCCGAATAGCAGAATAAATAATAAAAACGAAAATTGACGAAAATTTAAAATTTAAAAAAAACATTTTCCCATATAAAATGTAAATCGTAAAAGTGTTTTTCTCATGGTAAGTTGTACGTGGCATGTTCACGTGTCGGCAAATTATCCGCTTTATTTGTTCTTGCGCCTAATAAAAAAAACAAAAAATGTCGTATATAACAAGGTACTTCAATGAAGAGAATTAAACCGAGTGCATCCCATGCTGCACAATAAGTAAATAGTTTAATTCAATCATGTCTTGCTGACACGCGATTGATATACTCAATTTTTGTACTTTTATATTTCTTTTTGTGTTATTATCTAAATAAAGTAGTGAACTTAATATTTATTTTGAATTCATTGTATTACTTTCATAAAATCATAAATTAAGTTCAGCTAATCTGTAAGATGACATTTATTGACTGGTTAGGCGGTACGAAGTTCGCCAGGTCAGCTAGTTCATATATAGAGAACGCATTGTCCAATTTCAAAAATTCTTTCGTCAATCTGTTTTACTCATCAGTGGACAGAGCTTGTGGCAGCAATGCAAGCGACACTATATTTGAATAATCAAAATAAGTGTATGAAGTGCTAACTAAAAGGACGTACACGTCATTGCAGCCGCACACCGCACTCACCGCCCTATTCTCCCCGACCTAGGTCCGCCGCCCATTACAGTTGCAAACGTATCGCTATAAAGAGAGTGCACATGCACTATTAAAGAATGCTCTGAATTTAACCTAGACTTTTATTAACCGCCTGCTGCCGCTCGAGTCACCGCAATATATTTGGAGACAGAACATTCAGAGGAGTGCACTATTTAGATTTTTCTTCTACCTTACAATATAAACTTGCGATCAAATCCCATCCATAAACCCAGTCAGGAAGCTGCACTCCTAACAGACGAATGAAAAATCACATTTTTTGACGTCCGATCACCGTATAGCAGAAAAAGTAATTTTTCTGTAGTCCGCTTGTATGACAGCACCGTTACGTAGTTTATGGACAACTCCAAAATATAGATAACCAGCTCTTTCGTTAATGAATGTCGAAATATTAAGTCAATCCAATTAAAATTTTAAATTACACAACACTTACTTCAACTTAGGAGAAATGAGGTGGAAAGGCTAATAGGTCATATCTTAAAGTAAAGGTCTTTGAATTATTATTATTGTCATACATTGTAATACATTTTATATTATTATATTATTTATTTAGTTGTTCTATAAACTTTATGTTGATACATTTTATATACATTTTTATTTCTTTGATGATGCTATATCGATATATTTAAATATAATTATAAGTTTAATTTGAATCTACTTATCTGTTTTATATTTAATCACATTTTGTATGTTTCATTTTAATACTATGTGCATTTGAATAAATCATTGCCATACATAGATTCTTTCTTAGTACGGGCTATGGCCTAGTTAGACAGATTCTGCAATGAATACAGTGTAAATGAATATTTTTGAATTAATGAATTATTTGAATTTGAATACAACAGATCAAAAGAAGAATTTTTAAAGTCGGACAATGCGTTTTTGAGACATCGACGACGACAGACATTCATCTATCCATCTAGGAAGACAATTTTCTTTCTGGTTCTTAATGTTCTTAACCGCAAAGAAATTTGTTTTTGAATAGTCATTTTTTCCGGTTAGGTGAATTCAATACATTGCGCCTAAGCCGGCGAGCTCACGCTGGCGTATAACAATCAAAAATAATCGGATTAATTTATTACACTTATTAATAATAAAAATAAATTGGTTAGAGATACTTCGAGTATTTAAAGACAGAATGAAAGTGGTTTAAAATTGCTACCGCTCAAGACTTAATCGGGAGTAGTTACAGAGAAAACGTCCAACCCACATTTGCGGTTTCGATATAAAGCGGGTTATTTCCATAATGACAATATCAACTGCAACGTATCAATGGCCTACTCTGAAATAAAAGATGTCATAATTTCATTTCATACCATATAGGTATGCAGGTAAGGTACTTATCGCACATAGCTAACGCCTTTAGTCTATGTGAGTCAGCCTTTATGCGACACATCACGACTGCGGCGCGGCGTATGCTTTTAACCATCCGCCTCGCATAGGAAGCACGGGAAAGTCGATGAGAATGTACGAGCCAGCGGCTGAACAGATGTGACTCGCGATTTCCAAGCTTCTAGCGTGTGAGTGCCACAATCTGTACAATGTGTAATGTAAACTCTACATACGCTACAGCCAATAGCACAACAAAGGCAAACTGGAGATACGGACGTTCCTACAGATATATGTTACATTCTCAAACATAGTATCAAACTAGGTTATGCGCCAGGTAACGAACAGATGAATAATTCCCAAAAATCAAGCTGACGTAGTAGCAATTAAATAAAAAGAATATTGAGGCCTTACCTATGAGTTGCCATTCTATAAATTGAATTTTGTACCAAAAAATCGTTTGGGTCACCCCAAGACTTTCCCAGCAGGTAGACAAGCACTACACCCCCCAGACCCTCCCTCCCCCAACGATAGTGAATATGTACGATTAAAATGGCGAATATATATATATATATATAAGATTTTTATAGTATTTCAGTAGTATTTTCGTATTGTTATTTAAGTAGTATTAAAATGGTATTTTTCCAATACGATGTTGGGAATGTCGAGGATGTAGGGGATTCTTAAATGTGGCGCAGTTTCAAAATGATTTGTGTCTTTGTTATATAAGATATTCTAAACAAAATTTCACAATGTGATTTCGGTCCAACAAGGCATCTGTGTGCCTAATTTCAATATTTCGATATTGAAGTATTGCTAGCGCTCCCCCTGGTTGACCGATTTCTATCACAATCTTTTAAACTCTTGCGATGACCTAATGATGCCTGCATGCCAAATTTTACCTCATGCAAATGCAGCGTTTGGACGCAGTTTTGAAGGAATACCCACAGAGTCACAGACACAGAAGTGCGTTCACAATACGTTCTCTCTGGCGGGAAAGCGAAATCACTTTGTAACATATTTATTTCATTAATTACATTTTTGACTGATTGGTTTGAATTACAGGTGATTGTTATGTGATAACTACATAGTATGTGATAGTTCGTCATTTACGTAAATCTAGTCCGTCGTTAGATGGCGCTGTTGTCATTAAGGCGCGGACTGACCCCAATAACTAATCCGAACATCACGAAATAGTACAATTTTTGTCCGTTTGGAGTCCTACCGACGCGCAACTGTTGCCAGAATATTATTCACTTAGAGCTCGGAAACCATCATAATTTATAAAAGCATAGATAGGACCTTATCCACATACATATATTATGCCGTAGAGTATATAATGCTTTGGATATTAGAAGACTTTTCGAACAGGAGATTATTCAACATGGAAACCGAGTTGAATCTTATCTGAAACCTTTTTTTATTTAGGCATTTGTTACTGAGAAAAAAAAAATTGAAAACCTGAAAGTTAAAAATAAAACCCGCTTTTTGCCGGTTACACTTGGCTTCAACAAAAAAGTCGGATATAACTTTCAACTCAATTTCTCATATTGAACCATATTCATTACACTAAATTATCAAAATAAAAAAACTGTTTAATTTTTAAAAAGTAGATATGATATTTCACTCCGATCATCGTTTCAAGCTTTGGATATTAGAAGACTTTTTTACAGGAGATTGTTCAACATGGAAACCGAGTTAAAAGTTTTCTGAATTTTATTTGATATAGGCCTTTGTTACTGAAAAAAAAATGTTCGAAGATCTGAAAGTTGTAAATAAAACTCGCTTTTTGTCGGTAACCTTGGCCTTAACGAAAAAAAGTCATATATAACTTTCAACTCAATTTCTCATTTTGAACTATATTCAGTACACGAAATCATTAAAATAAAATGAAAACTGTTAAATTTTTAAAAAGTAGATATATTTCACTTCGACAATAGTTTCAAGCTTTGGATATATTATGCTGTAGTGTATATAATGCTTTGGATATTAAAAGACTTTTTGAACAGGACATTATTCAACATGGAAACCGGAAAGAGATAATAACTAATTATAGTTTCCTACATACGGGAAATATCACCATAGTTTGTTTGCGGGAATATTATATCCAGTTTGATCTCGAAATATCATATTAACCCTTCCTCTCGCGAAGTAAAAATTCAGCTATCACTTTTGCGCGCGACATTTTCGCGCGTAAAATCGGCGCGAGTCGACCGACCTTGATACAAACGACCATAACTTGAAAACCACTATACGGATCATTAAAAAAAAATACTGCAAAATGATCGCATTGAAATTTGATATATAAAAAATTATAACCTGGAAATTGGGGGAGTCCGCCGTTGGTCCCGCAAGGGATGTTACGGAGCTACCGGAACACATTATTACTGCATATAATAAATACAGTATAGAGGAGAGAAATTCTCACATTCAATATTCATACCGTTGCACCAACCATTTAACTTTCTATCGAAATTATTGAAAATGAAAATTTGCGTGAAATTATTAATTATTGAAAATGAAAATGTAAATATTAAGTCGAAATTGACGCGTTATAAATATAGAGAATGAAATAAAAGAATGAACAGATCAAAAATAGGGAATAAAACATGTCATTTTTAATCTTCTTAGCGAACATTGTACCACTTACAGTTATTCCTTTCAATTTACAAGAGATCTACAGTTTGCGACTATGTCGAGACATGTTTATTGAAGCGAGCATTTAAACACTGCTCTTTAAAAAGTAAGCTAAGAAAATAATCCAGTAAGAGTTTACGACAGTAGTAACACACAATTACAAATCTGTGGAATGTTGTAACGTAATTGACAGCTAAAGTTGCCACTTAAGTGTAAAAGCTCAGTTACACTATGCTAGCTAAGCGGGCTTATTAGACACGTCGAGTATAAATAATATGGCGGCGCGCCGTACCAAAGTGGTAGCAGGCGATGCAGCCCGCTTGGAAAATGTAGTGGAGCGCGAAAACCGGCGTAATTAACACCGGCTACGGGCAACTTCCAATATAGCGGAGAAAATCACGCCCGTTATTTATAACATCACCTTTCATTAAATCTGGCGTATAATTACCTCCCTCCCTGACACCCCTCTTCCCCCTCGATGCGGACGCCTTAAAACTACCCTCTGAGCAGCTTGAACCACATGATTAGGAGGGTGACATCCGAACACCCGCCTACCCGAATTTAGTCCTACCTCTTTAACGACTATCTATCTTCCCTCTGAGGCCTCTGGTCCACACCACGGTTTTTTAACCATACGGCGCGTTAACCGCGCCGTAGGTAAAACGTGAGCTCTTGTCCACTACACGGTTTTCCCCCGTACGATACAACAATTTTGTAATCAACATTCAAACTCTCAACACTGATACAAATTTCGCCGTGGGTAACCGCGGCGCGTCGAGGGGTAGACACGGTGTATACGGCGGCGGCGCCGTGCCGTTTTCCCGCCGTGTTCGTGGACAAGCTTCCATACTGATACATACAACACTGACGACCGCATAAACGAGTGTGGACAAGAGGGCCCGATATCTATGCGAGTTTATTCTCAGGATCCGAGGACACTGTTGTATTTTATTCTAGCTTAAATAATATTTAATTATATAACACAAGTATATAATATTCAGATTATAACAAATGTAATTCAAAACTACCTCTAGATGTCAAAAAGTCACGTAAACAAGAGTTGTAGACAATATCCCCCGATTCTTTGTCACAGTTCTTTATTTTTCTAAAACTAGTGTTAACGGATTATCGTGTTATTTTAAATTTTTAATTAACCGCCATTTTGAAACAAAAGGTGAGATATCTCCCATCGGCTTTTAAAATCTCAGCATTAGGATAACCATTTTGTGTACGTATTTTGGTCCCAATTGAAGCTATAGTTTTTGAGATACAGTGGAAAAGGGCACACAGACACACACATAGCAAGACAGTAATTTTTCGGATATCACTTTTTTAAATACTAAGAATCTTAAAACGTGGAGGGAGATCCAGTGAAAACTCGAATCCTAAATATTATTCAAAATCAAGCCCTTCCCTATTTACATACTTTGTATAATACGATGTATTTTTTGGAAAGTAAAAACTGTTTAGAAGCGGTAGGATAAATATAACTCCAGTGGATACCATTCTCATATGGCACCTACAAATTCTATACATTTGTTTTATCCAGATTTTTCCAGCCGTTCGAAGTATAATTCTGGGTCACCATACTGCGGTTCTATGTCCATTCTACAAAATCAAAATGTTTGATCTTTACTAATGAAATAGACAAAGATTCTGAAAAAACCTATTAACATACATATATTGAAAACTATATTAAAACTATAAATAGGATAGAAACGAATTTACCGCGTGAAATTTGTAGCACCGGACGTTTCGGTTACGTGTTGTCCAGGGCAGTCTACCCTGGACAACAGCCGCTGCAACGTCACCGAAACGTCGGGTGCTACAAATTTCACGCAGTAAATTCGTTTCTATCCTATTTATAATGTCAAACAACCGCGAAAAGTGTTCGATTTTATATTTGAAAACTATTAGAAATCCTGTCTTATATGTAAATTGTTTTGGTAACGAACCATTTGTATTATGTGCTTTTGTAACTATGTAAAGTGTTGTCATTTCATCGAGTTTTATGTCATAAAGTCGAGGTTTTTTACGACATTCTCTCAATGCGCATCTAATGTCGCGGCTGACATTTCAATTCTGACGACCCCAGCGAACAAAATGGCTGTTGATTTATAAATCGGTATATTGTTTAAACAATACTGGTTATCTTACTCGTAAATTATTCGTAGATAACCTCGACTTGTGAGGTATTCAAAATATTCAGTATTGACTCTCAAAATTTGGTAGTTTATCAATCAATGTTCTAAATATTCAGTTTTGGGATCATGTTTATTTTGGCATATATTATTAATTTGGTGTATCGCTATTTCACGGATTAATATGATCGTTTTATTACACGGCTGCCTATCAAAAAAGAAGTGTTTTGTGTTCAGGGTTCATCTATGTATGTTTTCCGTTTCTTTATTCCACGATAAATTCTCAACCCTTGAACTGATTGAGAAGTATGTGATATTGTTAGAATCGCTGAGTCATTCCGAGGGTCATAGGATACCTTAACTATCCAAATCAAGTAAATAGTTGTCTAAATGTCCAAATCTCCAAATGTCATTAAATAACCATAAATATATCTTGTTTAGTGTCAAATGGAAGGCCTGATTAAGTAGCTTCCGAAAATATATATGAATCTAAATGGATAAATATATAAACCACAAATATTTAATTAAAAAATTGTAATACCAATAATTTTAAATACAGTAGTTCACTTTTTGAAACGGCTGTCGTGTTTTTTATTTCTTTTAATATACTTACTTGTTTTCTTATTGTTCCAGTGGCCTCCGAGATTATTGCGGTGGAGTTTCACTATACTTCTACTCCTGTCATTGCTGTCGCAGTCTGCCGACTCAACTAAACGTAAGTACCATCTTGTGCGGATATAATTAACGGGGACAAACGGAAAAGTTATCATAATTTGAATCTCATCTCCGACGACATTTGCATGCCAGTGATTAACCCCGGCGCGCAGTCGAGAGACGCTATTTTCCATAGCTTGCATTTACGAGCTAGGCGCTGCAGTTACTTTCAATAGCAATTGTGAGTAGTAGGATATGGTTAATGCGCCTCACAAGTGTGACTAATCACCCAGCAATTATCATTGCGTAAGATTTGAGTATGATCATTAACAATTATAAACGAAATACTGGCTTGCAAACTAACGACTAATATTAAGTAGAGTTTTTGAATTCAACCTTCTTATGTTGTTTTAGGAGTTTGAAACTTCTCATTATACATAGATAATATATACCGCCATCCAGTAACCATACCGCCATCCCACCAATAAACTTTATATGGAATCTAAAGTCCTTCATTATAGGCATTTTTTCTAAAACTTCCCTCTTAAAGTTTTATATGGAAAATAAATCAACTTTCGGGATACTTTAGAACCGGACCAACGAGACAAGTTTTATAAAATAGTTTGGTGATACCCAGGATGAAAACATCCTTTGGACAAAGACATTACTCTTTCATTACGCCGAGATTTTATAACCTGATCAATATGGAAATGAAAATTAATTTGACATTTACCGTTTTTAAAAATAAACTAAAGAAATGATTATCGAGTCATGGCCGACTAACCATACATCAAACGTTAAAAATTATAATGTAATAAAACTTAGCTGTACAAACTTAAATATGTTTTTTAATATGTATGTTTATTATATTTTAACGTTGAACTAATTACCAAAAAATCTTTAATTTTGTCGTTATATATTAACAATAAATTCTACTTATTTTAAGTAGGTATTAATGTATTTGATTTTATATTACATACCATATATTAAATATTAATTACTTTTTAAAAAAATATATGACTTTTTATTTATTTTCTTTCTTATAACTTTATGTCTCTCTTTATTTTAGTTGTAAGTTTTTTAACGAAATGTTTTGTTACATTTAATTTATTTTTTTAAAATTTTATTTTTGTTAAAAACATACAGCATAAAAAATATCATATACGCATAAAATATAACAGTAGTAAAGCCTACAAAATATGAAGATTACAAAATATGCTAAACAATACAATTTGAAGAAAACCAAAAAGAATTTAAAACTAACAATAAAAATCGCTATGTGCGAGTGTATGGGTGTTGGTGTGTATTTGTGTGATGGAGAGCATGAATGTGTGCGTGTGTGTGTGTGTTTGTATGTGTGTGTGCTTGTATTTACATATGTGTGTGTGGGTGTGTGTATCTGTAGTGCGAATGTACTTGTGAGTGCTTGTATGTGCATGCTAATTCAATCCGATCTGATAATCAGCTTTTCACGCACCTCCTTAAAAAGGATCGACTATTTTGGTGGTTAAATATGTCAATATCGTTAAAGCCTACATTGTATGCATGCATAACGCGCAGCAATAACGAATTGGAACCATAGTGTTGAACTATTTAATGCCGATCTTATAATGGAATTGAGATTTTTGTTTGTTTTTGAGTACCTCATTTTAAGGCAATTTTGTTCTATGAGCATTTTATTAAAACTTATAAATAATTAATTTTAACATAAGAGCCCTGACTACCCTAGAACAGACTTGTCCCAGTTGGGTGACAGAATCAAATAAGCATAAGGTTAGGGTTTTGTCATTCAATTCTAGTTATTTTTGTAATCGAAATCAATGTTTTATAGTAATTAATTAAGAAATAAATAAAAAACCCTTAAAGGAATCGGATATCATGATTTACCCGTAAAACACCGTCTGCCCGAATTATTTATTCTGATTTTTATTTGTATATTTCTAAGTACAGTAAAACCCGCTTAAATCGAACCCGCATATAACGAATTCTTGCTTATATCAAACATTTTTTGCGGTCCCTTGAATTTTCCTATGCTGATAGTACAAATTTTCCCGCATACATCGCACCCGCTTATTTCGAACCAAATTTTCGGTCCCTTGGTTCAAATTTTACCCAGATATATATATTATAAAATATCTTGGAAAAATGACACGAAATTCAGAATTTTTTGAAATGTCTTAGATAAAAACAAGGGAAAAGACAATGATTACAGGATATTTCACATTTATAAATGATAAACTTGTTTTAATTGAACGATCAAGTAAAAAACAAAAAAATAGGCCTGACTAGATATCATTAACTAGAAAACTACAGACCAATTCACTTGGACATGACAGAAATTGAGTAATGAAAACGTCATCATCACTTCTTGAAAAAGTCATCAAGGCTTGATTTCTTAAGGTGGTGGTAGTTGCAGAGAGGGTCAGATCCGCTACTTTGTCCAGCATCCTAAATATCTCGTAAATTTGCAAGTTCAAAATGATATGAGTGGCAAACAAGAAATATATCTGAAAATATGTTTGTATTTCAACATATTAATTATTGAAAATGCATTTCAGCCGTAATAATAGTGTCCTCTATCTATTGAGAGACTGTGAGTGTTCACAGATCTTTGATTTTTACTCATTTCCCGGTCTTAACAAGCAAAAATAGACGTTTCCTGCTTATAACGAATTCCCGCTTATATCGAATTTTCACTTCGACCCCCTAAAATTCGATATAAGCGGGTTTTACTGTAGTGTATTTTATATGGTGTATTTTTTATACATGTGATGTATTTTATATGGTGATGTGATGTGGTGAAAACCAACGCATCTCAAAATGCATTTCTATACAGAGCGTGTCATAGATATAATACAGACTTTTTAAGTGTGGACCTATTACACTCATCAAAAACCTCTTATAAGAACTCAATAAAAAAATCTAGAGTCTGTCTAGATGATCACAAAACATTTATACATATTATATTTCATTTAATTTAGTTCATGGACATAATTTTATCTCAAGTATATTCATTATAATACCTATATATCATACCTAAAATTAAATATAAATATAATATTTTTTTCAATCTATTTTCTCTCTTTCTTTCACCTCACTTCCCATCCTGATTCTCCCTATTCTCAAGCAGAAACAATATAAAATTTTATTGCGTTTATTTTGTATACTTTATATTCGGAATCACATTAATGGATTTTTATCACTTTTAAAATAGGTTTTTATTGCATTGTACATATGTAGTTCTATTTAATTCCAGAATAAAATAAAATAAAATATGAAATGGATGAATGAATTAATGCAATTACCGTGCCATTGCTACTTTGAGAAAATATCATTTAAAATTAATTATACATTAGATATCAGTGACAAAAACGGGTAAATTTCCTAGGCAATCTCTTACTGCCGACCATTTATATTAAAATTGTTTTGAAATGGTGGTTACTAGAGCGTTCAATAAAAAGTGGTAATGAGTATGATGCAGTTAACTTTATTGAAGCTTCTTTTGTATTTTTATATAGCCACCTTTCAGGTTTATATACTTGATATATATATTTTATGTATATAAATTACCCTTCCTGAAAAACCTTCATTCTGATCACCTAAAAATTTTTGCACAGCGCCTACTACGCGATTCCCAGCGTGCGGATACCTTTTACATCCCTAAAATCTTCACTTCGTCAGCAATAAAACAAACCGCGACACGACGATTCGCCAAAATGTTTCAAAACTCTTTTGACCATTTCTTCAGTGACTGCCGTAGTAGGAGACCCTATGGAAGGGTCATCGTTAGTTGAAGTTATTTCATGCCAAAACTCAGCAGACCGACGTGCAACCGTAGAATATCGGGGATCATCGACCCCCAATTGTATCTCATAAGTCTTGAAATACCCTCTCCTTATAAAAATATATTAGGCAAAATTAATTACCGAGCAAAATTCCATTTTCTCCAAAATTATTATTTTTTTTATTTTCGTCAACATATGACTTCCATTAAAAAATAAACAAAACAAAATCTGTTTCTCAAAACATAATAACAGCTGTATTAGCTGTGCCTGCCAGTATTTATTTGTATATGGTTCCAAGGAGCTTGTAACTCATTACCACTTTTTTGAACGCCCCTCGTAATCACAACCCAGCTTTGGCATGAATTGAATAAGTAAGTATATAATAATTGAATAAGTAAGTACAGTTATGAACAAATTGTAACACAATATCCTTCAAGGAAATGATGGAATCCTGGAGAGGGTAATGGCTAGGAAGTAAATTGTTTGGGATGGAACTTGTAGTATAAAATTGAAGACTATCGCGGTTGTTTGATATTATAAATAGGATAGAAACGAATTTACCGCGTAAAATTTGTAGCATCCGACATTTCGGTGACGTTGCAACCGCCTTTGTCCAGGGTAGATTGAAAGAGCTATCAATCCGTTATTCCTCGGGTAGGCCGCATACCGCTGCCGCCACTGCGTAGGTTATAACGGTCGTGACAAACGAAACGGCCCATAGCCACGCGATTGACAGATAACATCAAAGCTGTTAAAAACGTTCAGCGAGAAAAATCGGCGATCTGCGAACATATATTGGATAGCGGAAGTAACCACTGGATGCAGTGTCAAAATCCCATTGTGCTATCCAAGGAACAATTCTACTTTCCTCGCATGATCCGGGAAGCCATTGAAATAAGAAGAACCCCGAACTTCAATAGAGACGACGGTTACAAACTCTCTTCTACGTGGAACCCTCTTCTTAAAATGTTCCCGCCGCCGAACGCCGAACGCAACGACATAAGACACAGGATACAGTGAGTGTTATGTGAAAGACGGATTTTCCGAATTTGCGCGCTCCGATCCCGGCCCCCACCACCGTTATAACCTACGCAGTGGCGGCAGCGGTATACAGCCTACCCTCGGAACAACGGATTGACAGCTCTTTCAGTCTACCCTAGACAACGGCGGCTGCAACGTCGTTGAAACGTCGGGTGCCACAAATTTCACGAGGTAATTTCGATTCTATCCTATTTATATATAATGGAACTTCTAGTGTCTCTGTAACCATCCTACCTATACGAACTTAAGTGATACATCCGCTATATTTTCATATATAAAAAAAATATATACCATATATACAAATTTATATATAAACCAATTTATAAAAACCGCTATATATTTGGTCTGGTATATTTTAAACAAGTGTTGTTACTGATAAACCTAATGAAAATAAAAACCGAGGATTTACCTATTTTTTTTTTATTTTAAACCAAAGGTAGGGCGGTTAAAGACGTTTGTTAAGTAGAGAGAATGGATTCATTTCTTATTGTAATTGGAAGCTGGGAATTTTGCTTTTGCTTTTTGATTTTATATCTGATAATAAATTTTAAATTAAGGTAAGACTGCATTCAATATAATTGAGCCAAAACCAAGAAAATTTTCATATTAAAGAAAATATACCCCTTATCGAAGGCTCGTTGTGCATTATGTTGGTTTCAATTGCCCATAAATAAACACTAAACATCAATCTAACAAAACTCCATCTCGTCTGATCTTCTTCGAAATCGGTAATGAGAATGGAGGGAGAAGGCTATTGGGGTGTTAGTATTCAAGGCGCGGGGCACAATATATCGCCGTCCCTGTCGCTCTTCCAATCTCTTCGCTTCCTCTGCGATACCACAGATTAAATCAGAATCGTGTGTATTTGCAACAGATGTGACACGAACAAGAAGTCGGATCGAAGCCCGCGTAAATTTCGCCGTCTCTTCGTTTAGAGGAACAAGTCGTGTAAGATCACTCACCTGGGTAATTAAAGTATGCCTTTAGGTTTACTTCGAAAAAAAAATTAAAGACGCGTATACGAATCAGTCTCCCACCAATACGATTTTTTAAAGAAGCTGTCTGCCGTGAACAATGATGGCTCGGCAAGCCGCAGTGGGCATTGGACGCATAGAAAGAGTCTATTTGAACTAGATAGTTAACCTTTAACAGTAACATTGACTTAATTATAGCAGCGTGTCGGTTGCAAGGAAATGAGGATGTATTTAAAACAAATATCTCTCGTAAATGGAGTATCTCTTAAAAATCTAGCGTTTATTGAAACTTATCTATCAAATCATTCAAGAGTTGTTTCGACATTTAGCCGTAAATTGAATGCTTTTCAGCAGAAGAAGAGATGTAATATTTAGATATATTTTATTGGTCTAAATTACGATATATGATAAATGTACCTCCTGCTAATATTTTCTTAAAAATTATATATCGATTGTCTTCATTCTATCACAAAATATTCAGTGATTTGTTTAGAGATTTAGCATTAACGTTTCACTTACGTACATTTTTACAAAAGATAAGGTCTAAAATATTGTTTTAGGAGAAAAAAAAATTTATTTGAACATGACACTTCATAGAAAGATTGGTTGGAAGAGATTATCGTATGAAAATAAACCCGCCCATTGCGAATTTTCAAAATAATGAATATAAACAAACGTAATTAATTGATACTTTTCTCAATAACTTAACCCAAAAGGCCAATGTCAATATCCAATCTCAGGTTTTAAGACTGAATATGTGTAATAGGTTTACGTCACAATTTAAAATCATTTTTATACGAGAAGACGATTTAAAATTGAATAGTATAATAACGGTTATTACAAAAAAAAATGAATTAGATATGTCGTCTATTTCCTTAGAACTAGCTCATTTCCAATGGCTCTGGTTGCAAAATAATTGCTGGGGCTTGATTTTTAAAGCGATAGAGAAAATATCTTTTACGAGATAATGTTATATCTCTAACCTTTTCGCATTCCACCTTCGAATCTCCAATGAAAATCGGTAGAGAATGACGTCATCTTATGTACGTCATTTTCCCTATCGATTCAAAAATAACCTCTCCGAATCCGAAGTGGAGGTTCTACTCTTCACACTTTCTATTATACTCAGTAATTACAATGTACTCATAACATTAATCATTATAAAATATGTAAAACCTACAGCATATGTGATACCACGACACACGCAATGTAAATTTTGTGAGAAACATTTGCCGGCTGAATAATATTAAAAGTGGTAATATCGACTGGCTCCTATGATTTCTATTATTTCCTGTGGGAATATTTGAAGGTAAAGGCGTACACCAACAAACTAACTACTACAACTATGCTTAAGGATAACATTCGAAAAGAAATTACTGAAATATTACCAGAAGCCTGTGATAATGTTATGAGAAATATACTTGAAAGGGCTCGTATTTACCCCACCTGCTCCACTTTTTATACTTAATTATATAATCAATCCATAAAATATAAATTAATAAATTGTGGTTCATTTAAAAATATCAAAAAACTTTTGGCATGTAGATTGATAGCTCGCAAAACATACTCTGAAATCCTAGAAAATTTGTGCGAATTTAAAATAATGACGAATCTGGCTTAAATACACTAATTTCCTTATCTATGGTCCTACATGCACATTCCGAATTCAAAGCTCGTCCTTCGCAGGCTCCACTGCGCCATTTCAGCTACACAAGTGGCGGAGGCAGGCAGTTTCAGATACACCGCTAGATCCATTGAGGAAGTCGGCTGACAGAAATTTGGCTGTGTCAGCGGGTAAATTTAAAGATTGTTATACAAAATGTACGGTGAAATATTTTTCTATGAAATTACTACTTAGTATTACTAGATAATTACGTATGCTCGGTTAGAATTTGCTTCTATGAAAAATGTCCCTAATCGCGTTCTTATACTTTTATACTTATATAACAACATATTATGGCTACGTATATCTACATCTAAAATACGGCATTATAATATGGGGCAACTCAACAGAAGTCCAACAAATATTCAAAATACAGAAGTCCTGTGTTCGACTTTTAAACGGAATAGCACCAGACACTTCCTGCAGGCCGGTCTTCACTAGCATGTCTATGTTGACTGTGCCCTCTCTGTATATACTGGAATGTTGTGAATTCATTAAAAAATATTCCCATATCTACTCCTTACGAAGAGATGTACATTCAAGGGCTACGAGGAATAGAAACCTCATAAATTGTCCCTCAGTGAGGACAGAAATGTGTAAAAAGGGACCTGAGTTCTGTTGTGTTAAATATTTTAACGCTTTTCCACAAATCATCAAATCAATGCAACAACCAGGATTCAAACAGACATTAAAGCACTGGCTCAAAAATAAATGCAAATACAGCGTGAGGGACTTTTTAAACGATAATAACAAATAAATAAGATATATTTATTGTAATTCTCCAACATTTTAATCTTTAAACATTTATATTTAATTCTAGCTCTAAATCTCACAAACCGCAGATAGCCTAATAATGCCAGTTTGATTTTTTAATTTAAAAACAAACTGACATTTGATTTATATATAGTAATGGAAATTTACTAAATTTGTAGATAATAGTTCTAATTATTATTTTGTTAATACCTATGTCTAAAACGTAATACTTTTCGGATTTGTTTTCCTTCATTTGCAAAGGGAATATATATTTAATTATAGAAAAATTAATATTGTACGCCTGATTTGTAAACTGTATAGCACATATAATAGTACCTATCCATTTTGTACGACCTACTTAATTTGCATTAACAATATCTATAGAGAGTATCCACATTTAAAATTTCTATTAGTGAAATTGCTCGACAAATCGACAAGGAGGCTGGAAAATTAGAGTATCAGAATTTAGCATGTATATATAATTATTTTAATATTCCTTTTAGTTTATCTATTCATTTTTTTAATGGGATTTTTCATAAAGGTAAACTGTGCTCTACATAACCAAGTGGGCAGCCAAATGAAAATCTAAAAGCGATCGTTCGATATGAAGCATCACAAAACTTTACCTTTTATCACCTGCCACGCGTCACGTTACTTAGAAAATGAATATGGGTATATCTGTATGTCTGGGCCTAATAGGCTTCTACAGCGTTTGACTGATCAGCATGAAAATTGGCACATCTATCCGCTTTGTTGTAACTCTTCACGAGATCGCGCTGCTGGACATCAACTTCTATACCTTTAAACCGACCGCCATAAAAATTGGTATACATAGATATTGAGGGTGGATAATATTTTCGCGCTATCAACTTTATTTTAACGCGCCGCTAGAATGCCACCCGTTTAACCTCGGGTAATATTCCACTAGTTGGAGTATAATAAAAGGCCGAATAGTTTAACCGAATATTTGGTATTCGGTAATTAACGAAATTACTATTAGGTACATATACATTTGTATAACATATTCTGGCAGTATATAATTGCAACACTAATTCATATGTAGGAATTCTCTTTTAAATCAGGAATACTGACTTTTTTTGTATGGCTTAGGATTTGCTAATCGGGTTGAAGTTTGTCGTTTTGACATTGGGGTGATTTTCTAAGTATTTCGTGGATTGTTAAGTTCTTTGAGCTAAGTATCATTTATTCTAGTGAAAGAAACCGACACACAAGCATCCATACTGATTTCCAAATGTTGTTACCTATGCGCAGGTTCATAAAGCGTTTATAAAGCAATGAACTTATATAACCAACAGTTTCGTAAATGAACGTGAAGTGTTCTTAAACTTAATTGGCGCGAATTCTGCGTCTGTTACAAACACTCCATAAACGTGAGAATAAGTATACACCCGCTTGCGCGTAATTGCTGCATTTGAAAGAATTACACAGTAATCAAATTTGAATAGAGGAAATAATGGTGGCATGTAGGGTTACCGTTTCGTAAAAGTTAAAATATATCGTTTCTATTGAGAAATTCTCCTCAAATAACGACTAATAATTTTATGTTTGAAATACGAAATGATTTGCTTTAGTAAGATCTCATACACTACTCTGTATTCATAAAAACAATTAATTATAATAATACGTATCTACAGTTTATTATATATCGAAATAAAACATCAACAATCAACAACACTTGCAGCCTATCACCACATCAAACTGATAATGAAACAAGACAAGAACGGTTTTATTATATGTTTAAATTGCCTGCTCTGGAACAAGTTCTTACTTAGTTGGCGGCATGAGACTATCATCACATATAAGCGTGACATAACTTGCTGTGGGTTTGTTAATTTTAAGATAAATTGTCATTCCTGTTTAAGTGTAGATTTTAATTATGATTTTTGTTACGCTTGTTGCATATTATGTACATGATCATAAATAAATAAATAATACAAAATCGTAAATAAACAAAGTCAACACCGCCGCAGAACGCGATGACAACATCGCGGTCAAGCGCACACTGTCGACCGGCAGCAGTCGTCTTTCATTACACGGGCCTTGTTAAATGCCAGTGGCGTCTTACACTATTAGGCATTTCCCCCTTTCGTGGAGTTTGACGTCAGCTGGGCCCGTGAACGTATCTTATGTTGGCGGCTGGCAGTCAAACGCACGTATTTGTATCGTGGCGGCGCTTGAGGGAGTGAATATCACGAGCGAAAAGAGATTTACAGAACGGCGAATTTCAGCGGTTCGTTCAGCGACAGGGAAAACATCGCGACGCGAGTGGAAGTGTTGTGTCGCTGAGCTGTATCGCGGAACCACGGATATTGCGGTGGATATCTTTTATTCCCTCCTTGGTTCCTGCCTTTCTATCGAACTCCGGGTTTAACTACTATGTATTTTATTCTTTTTTTTTGCACAACAGTATACTTGATGTTTGTAGTATACTTATTGCTGCAGGTACAATATTTTTTACTAATAAAATAAACAATTAAATTATCATATTATCCAGCATTCGCAAAAATTAGAAAATTTATACAAAAAGTAGGAAATTTTGCAAAAATGAAAAATTTTGCATTTATTCTCCATAACTAAATTAAGTCACAAAATATTTTAAAAATCATTTGTATCACCTTGAGATTTTCCCGGTAAGCAGACAAGCCCTAACCCGATAGTGATTGCGTCAAGTGATTATGATCGCAAATGTCATCTCAATCCCATTATAACCACAATCTTTTTAATTCTTGCCATGATCAAATGATGCCTGCATGCCAATGATGCCTGCATGCCAATGATGCCTGCATGCCTTTCAGCCCAATCAGATTAAGCGTTTGGGCGCTTATCGTGGAGAAATACATTTACACACTCAGACACATATACAGACACACAGACAAACTTCAATCTGGAAATGGTCATTATCGTTTTGGGGGAGAGGGAGAGGGGGGCGTCCAAAATAGATATTTTCGTCTTCATTTAAAAACAAAATTGCGCCTTCATAATACTTTCCCTAAAAAAATGTGAAATTTAGTAATTGAAAATTCAAATATTAAAATTAAAGGAAGCATTCATCTGCCTGTAGTAGTAATAATTGATATAACATGTTTATAATTAATTTCTTATTTTTATTTGATTATATTATTCATTTTATTTAATGTAATAGAATTACAACATATTGAGTTAATTTCTACCTACATATCTTACTCTGTTTTGTATATATCAAACTAAATGGTGAGACTCAATTTAATTCTACAATAATACCTATGTATAGTTAATTTCTTACGTGTCAGCATTTTTCTTTGAATATTAATAGAATGGAGAATTTATTCGTATCACATTTGTAAATGTATTACATATATGTCTATACAACTATGTATTCGTTTTTAAGACAATACAAAAGGGTAGTACATCTATGTCTATACGTAATTAAAATTGGTTCAGTACATTTCGAGTTAATTTAAACAATAATAGGTTACCGAATGGTTACCCCTGGGGGTGGGTGATATCGGCGCTAGATAAGAGTACAATACCTAACAGGCGGCCGCCTTTCCAATTTGATGTGTTTTTCGCCTCATGATCAACAATGGCGAGCGCGTGCACCGGAATTGATGGGAGTGCGCGCTAAGCGCTCCTTTGTTTTGACAGCGCGCAACGAGAAAAAGCCACGCGCGCGCTGCAAACAAAGCCGCGCTCCGGTGCGTTTCGAAATCGAGATATTTCGCCGGGCCAAGGCTGCGATGCGTGATAATGGAGAGGTTAGCGGTGAGATTGTGATAAGAGGCGCAGGCGCGACTGATGGCTCTGCACACCTGACCTTACTCTCAGCGAATGGTTGAATGGGTAACGAATGGTTTCGTGCAGCTTGGGCCATAAGATCCAGTTTGTTCTCGGATCGGCTTACTCATGATTCAGCTCATATTCAGAAGCCTACTCGTGTCTCAGGCCTCACGGCTGGTGGACCGGTTTCTCCTGGCGGGATTGCATCCCGGTGCTACTGGACGGTTTGTGCACTGTTCGGCGATGCCAATCGGATGTGCAGCTGAAGGAGCCTGAAGAATACGAAAATATACTCCTAAGCAGCGGGGGTGAATTTGACCTGTCGTCAACCACTCTTGGAATAACCTTTAGGCTACCGCTGAAATACGGCAGGTAAAGATCGCGTAAGCGACTTCGGTCCCGTAACCAGTCGGGAGGAGGGAGGTATCCTGAAGGTTAATTCCAGACGGAGATATCCTACCAAACCTAATAGCCAAGGGGCTAGGTAGCTCCACTGGGTTACCTTCCTAGTGCTTTGCCGTAAGACGGTCGACTCTGGCGGGTTCGTGACTTTGCTAGACGGTAGGTTTGTGTCTTCCCAAAGTCTTCTAAGCCAATCCCACGTCTGAATTTTCCAAATAAAATGGTTCTTTTAATATTAATTAAATAATTTCTATAGTGATTTCTAGCCACTTCTCACCAATTGCTCTGATTTACATATATTTTTCAAACAGATACCGCTAACACTGATTTTTGATATTATATTGCTAATTTCATCACAACAATATTTCAAAAACTGTCAAAATGTAATTAATGATATTTACATACATCGTTGCTTTATTGTCCAGTAGCCATGACATCATGCATTAAAGATCGTAGATTCGCTCTAATCCCCATCCAATCAGCCATCAAATGGCAAAAGATCGTAAAAAGGAAGCTTTATAAGTTTAAGGCCATCGATGTCGCGAGTAGTTTTATCTTGATAGATAGTGCATCTGCAATACAAACGTGATAACATTTGCGAAATATTTAATTAAAAACTCCAATCAAAAACTTTTCGGGCTTTAGGGTTACAACAGAAACGTACAAACTAGATCCTATTGGTGAGTCTCCGTCGTCTGTGCGTTTGTCTGTCTGGATATATGTCACAGTGGATTATTTCGACCAGTTTTAAAGCTATCGTTGTAAAATCGGGCATACCCACCTAATATAATTTAACTTAATTCAGAAGCTAGAGTGGATTTTTTCTCTCGACCAGTCGAGTTGGATATCACTTTAAAAAAAATTCGTGCTGATTTCTAAACAATTTATGTCCCCCCTTACATCCGAATTAATCATCTAAAAATAGTTTTTCTTCTACAGGCAGACATCACAGTAGGTAAACATTAAAGTATCAAACAGAAACATTTATTTCACGTCAATGAAATCAATGTGAAAAAAAAAACAACAAATAAAACAATTGAACTCATTTCAATGAGATATTACCTGCCCTATATAATCTGTAATATATATTCAGATAATCAGATAAAGAGATAGAATATATAAAATTCTATAAGATATCTTTTAGAATGTGAAATGAACAATCACTGTGGAAAATCAACAATCATTGTGACGATGAATTTCTTAGATTGTACAAACAAGTGTATCAACTCATACCCATTGATTTGGGTTATAAAAAATATCTATATTAACATATCAAAATAGTATTGTAACGTTCGTAGCCGCATTGAAACACTGGTTCCCGTCAGAAAACCTAAAGGAATCAGGCGTGGTCAGTACTTGGATGGGTGATCGCTTGAATACTACCATCTGATATTATAAAAAGCAACCTTTTTTAAAACATTTGTCTTTAGATATTAAGGGGCCGTTACAGTATTGGGTATAAAATATTTTTTTAAATACAAAAATATAACCGAAATGCTTAAACTCTATTTCTAGTTATTTTATATTTTGTTCAAAGAAAGATTTAAAAAATAAATTCTTTATTCATTAGTAAATGTGAGATTATAGACTAAAGGCAATATTCTAGAGCTAACCTAAAGAACTAATTGTGAAACGTCGAAGTTGAATTGATGTATAATGGTTGAATGGTTGAATTGATATATAAATTTAATAGCAGCTGCTATTTTTCAATTAAATTATATTTTGAAGACCATGAAATTTTAAATTAACCTTTATTTATGTTAGGTACCTAAGACCTTATGTAACTTAAATCAAAGTATCCTTGAATCTTGATTACTGATAAGTGATTCAAATGTGTAGTTTATGCTGATTTTTGAGAGTTGCAACGAAACGGCAATTAACTGTTTTAGCTATGTAAACTGACAGACGCGCTGTAAATTCTTTACAAAAAAACGTCCACTATTCGTTTTGCCAAAACACGACGCAGACCTCGAGCTATGCCAGATTGATCTGAGCACAATAGTGGGCTAAATGATATTTTCCTGTGTTTTATTCCGGACAGTTATTTTTAAAAATTTAGCTCGAATTTTATATTGGTACAATGAGATATTACATAATAAGAAAATAATTAATACTAAACGAACAATCGCCATTAATTAATACTGTTCTGCGCGCACCGGTGCGCCCAGCCATATGCCAAACTTACGGCAATACTGTGGTTTTAAAAACTAAACTCTTTTCCGGGACATTATTCAGGTTAAGACGTTTCCAAATATATTATCTAACGGTTGCATTTAATTAATTATATATCGTTTCTTTAAGTTATATGTAAAAGTGAGTTATGATTATGATATGCCATGATTAATCAAGTTTGTATTCTGTTATTATATTGGTATACATTTATAAGTAGTTTATTTATTTTTTAACATTTGTTACAGATTATCATATAATCCTGCCAGTAGTTATTTTACAAAAAATCCATGCCACCTTGAACTTTAACCTTGAATTGTCTACCAGCTTGTCTATTTAATGAGAAGTAAATAACGTGGTAAGTTGAATAACGGACGTTTTTTCTATTCATATTTATTTTATTGTTTTAATGTTAAAACATTTCAACAGATAAAGGACGTTAAAGTATACGTTTATATGCACGTGAAAACGTATATAAAACGTAACGTAAATAACGGACCAAACCATCATTTTCCTTACATAATAAAATATAAAGGGTATGACCATACACGTTAATAAGATACAGCTTTTATATGTATACGTTTTACGAGGTGTATATACGTGTACGGTAACGTTTGTTGTCTGCTTAAAGTATTAAAATAAAACAAAAATGGCCCTTATTTACATTACAATGAGGGTCATCTCGACAAGAAGGTAGAAAAGTCGAGGTGGCCTGGAATTCTGGTATTATACCTACTCCTGTCTATATGATTGACTTTTTTGCGAGCTTAGAAGTGCATTAGCAAATATGTACATATCAATTAAAAGCGCTGTATATAAATGAATTCTGAGCTGAATTTGTCTTAACAAGAAGAAGGCGGAATAGTCAAGGCAAGCAAGTAGATAGAGATGGACCCAAAAAAAATTTTTGTGCCATATATATTTCGCATCTGTAGCTTTATTTAGAAGCTTGTGCGGGAAAACAAGATCGATAATAGTACTACGATCCTGCAGTGACAACAATTAGTGTATAGTTAGGGAGTCGTAACATGTAGATGGCTACTGCTAATAGGAAGGGAAATTGAGGCATTCAACTAATCTTCTTTAAATTTGATCATTTGCGTCTATATATTTATTATACTTTGGATTCCAGATAACTTAAGCGTATTGGAGTTGGCTTCTTACGTATGCGTTAAATAGAAGCTTCAACATTACTGGATATCTAAAAAATCGGTTGTCTGTAAAGTCGGTTTACTGACGATAGTTGAACGTGGCAACTTCATAATATCTATTTTGAGCCCCCCGAGTAGATGAAGAGCATTTTTAGATTGAAGTCTCTCTGTGTCTGTGTGTGTGTCTCTGGGTGTGTGTGTGTGTGTGTTTATGTATTCCTTCAATATAGCGCCTAAACGCCTTATTCGATTAGGCGGAAATTTGGTAAAATATTTAAATGTGCAATTGGAATTTTTAAATAGGCGGTGAAGCACGTTTGAAAATAAAATCTTCATTGCGTTATGTCGCTCGTTCGAAATAAGACTTTTTAATGGCGAATTTTACGGCGACAAGCTCTTGTAATTCGATTTAGCTTTTCCGTCCCACCAAACGTATTCAACGACTTGTAGTCCATTTTCATCTGTTTTGGTGAGAGTCAATCTAAAGTTGGAATTTCATTTGAGCCACTAAACGTACTTTATATTTTTCACTGATGTTGTAGTCGCTGGTATATATTATTTATTACTGGTAATATATTATTTTGTTCGTTTAGGCCACTATGTGTGTGTGAGTCGTTCGACGTCAATGAGTTCTCCATTTGACACGTCAAATGCATTCGCTTCAGTCAGGAAATAAATGGCAGATACAGCGTGTAAAAGTCGACTGTAATAAATCTCCGTGGATTTTGAGCGGTTTTTTAGTTTTTCTACTTGATACATTTGACACGAACCTAAGGATGGTAAGTCACGAAAAAAAAAACTTTTGAATGCTAAACAATATGAACAAAGCAAAATTACTCTTCGAAATCTATTTTAAATAGAAAGGGTAACATCATGTCATTAAATGGTGTCGTCTGAATGCCTAGTGGTGTCAAGATCGTGGTGCTAGTAAAGAACACACTTTACCTGCAAAGTCCTAGGTTAATGAAGACGATTACTTACCAAATTTCAAGTATTGATTATAATATTTGCTAATATCAACGATGTAACGAATATGATTATTTCGTATATATTCCAGTGTATCAAAAAATATAGTTAGCATTATAAGGGCGTTGGGGTATCGAGGAGTTGATTAAAAATATTTTATTGTACATACTTTCATTTTGGACCAAATATTGGTATATAATAGAAAAAGAGCTTGAGGAAATAATAGAATTACGAAAGTAAGAAATTACGAGTTGTGTGATATTATCATCCAAAATTTTAATAGATTATGTAATATTGTCATATATTGTGATCTAACAGACTACAAAATAGGTTGACCTATAGTGACATTGGGTTAATTTAAGATGACCTAGTCTGAGGTGGATTAGTGGTGTAGAACAAAATGTTAGAGTCCTGGAATATATCAATCCTTCTGCATTCTGCTGAATTCTTGCTTTGGTATTCGCCAAAGACGAGATTAGGTCCTTACCGATGAATTTGCCGTTCTATGAAGGAAATAAAAGACCAATTTAAAAAATTTGTTACTAAGTATATATTTAATCAATGGAAATATTGATCGTTATTTTAAATATAGTTTTGCAATTTTATTAAGCGTTGGATACTGCTGGAAAAATCTTGTGAACAGTAATCAAAGAATGCATTAAAGGCGGTATTTACTACCTATTAGGAGTTGAGTTTTTCACTACAAAAAATGGGTCTTTCGGAGTAAGGCCTGGCGAGTACGGCGAGTGACAAAAAGTCTTTAGTCGCAAACCCTGCAACCTTGCGATTGTTTGCTGGGAACTATGCGGCCGTGCGTTGTCGTTTTGTTAGTGGCAAAGAGCGATTGTTCAGGCTCGTTTGGTTAATCGCTAGCTTCCTCAACATGATTTTAGTTCTTGATAGGACATATTGGTATCAGACTGAAAGAAACTGAAATGGGTAAAATCCGGATTTTTTAACTCTTCTCTGATGCAGACAATAAATAAAATACCTGAGCAAAAACAGCACCAGAAAAGGCAAATGAAAACTGATTTTGAAAAGGGAATAACGTTGCTTTAAATCAAAGTTACTCCTATTTAGAATTCCAATTAAAACAAAAAATATCCAAGTTATCCTAAATTGGCAATGTGAAAAACCTCAATTTCGTAATGTGTTAGGATCTAATAATTCAGAGTAATATTTGAAACAGTGCTAGTTATCATAGCTACTCTTTATAGCACCGTCTACCTTACTGCAGTTGAGAGTACAAAAGTTGTACTTACTCCTCGCACTTCGCTAGGGAGATGGCAATTTCATACGAAAGTAGCTGCCGCGATGGCTTTCGTCTTCGAGACTCGTATGCATTTCTTACGCTAGACTGGTTAAATGTTCCCAGGAATGACAAGGCAATTTTCAGCACGCCCGTGCAGCCCTCTCACGTCGCTTTACATGTCCGAACTTGAATGGAAAGAAGCGATCTTTTCATTTCGATATAATACATTGTATCTTGTACATTTAATATAGCACTGTATACAATAGGGTTATAACTTTTTTACAACCTCATTTCCCTGTATCATAATGTGATGGGCTATCATTAAAAACAGATAAAGTCTAATTTCAAGGTGGTTTGATAAACATAACCACACGCATAAAATGCACCATTTTTTTTTTATTTTATCAGTTTCTTTGTTTATTTTTACATTTACATTTACATTTTCGTCGTGTCCAATTGACGGCTAAAGACCGCTCTTGGACGTGTCAAATAATTGGGTTAGGTAGTAATTCTCGTTACTACTCTTTACTGAACATACATAGGTAGTCAAGAATTAACTACCAGATTTTCAAACTATAAACATAAATAATCAAAATAGAAGCCTAATATTTGAAGTAGTTAGTAATTCGAAAAGATACGTAGTAAAATTATTCATTGTAATATATTTAAATTGTCAGTAAAATGTTAAATAATCAAATTAAATCTACGTTATGCATTTTAAACTAAAAGTACAGATATAAGAGCATATAAAATAATC
Organism: Micropterix aruncella; assembly: GCA_944548615.1. Lineage (NCBI taxonomy): Eukaryota > Metazoa > Arthropoda > Insecta > Lepidoptera > Micropterigidae > Micropterix > Micropterix aruncella. The sequence continues at coordinate 15,663,118 of OX155964.1, read as the reverse complement.
AGACAATAAGGCTTTACTTTTTAAGTAATTTAAATGGGCACGATATTTGAAAAATCATGGCCCTCAAATTCGGCCAGATTACTATAAAGAGATATAAAATTGAACACTTGCTCTCGAGTCTTATATATACAACATTGAATAGGGCCATTAATGATGCCCCTATATAATGTATTTTTAAAATCATTTTATGCATGAGGTTTTTTTATCAAATCAATTTTAAAATAAGATGTTGTGTAATATTTAGAGAACGCTCATCAAATTATGATGCAGAAAAATGGGGTTGCAATAAAGCCATTACCCTTATATACACGGTGCATTCAAAAAGTTGCATAAACACCTCCAAATAAAATGTGTAATGATGGCAAAAATTATTACCATGTTCATTTTTAATAACATGCGCCCCTTTTCTCATCAACACACTCGCAAAAACGACTATAGATACATACATTGGAGCGCCTTCACAAAATCTTTAACTGAAATGCTGTTCAGAACCATCTCCAAATTCGCATTAATTGATTAAACATCCTCAAAACGCTTCACCTTGAGGGTGGTTTTGAGTTCGGGGAAGAGAATGAATACCACTGGCACTAAATTAGGCAAATATGGTGTATGGTTGTTGAAATCACTAATTTGGCCAAAAACGAAGGCTCCAGAACGCTGGTGTTGGACAGCGCATTATTGTGTAGAAGACACCCATCACCGCGCTCGTAAACTTCTGGTCGGTTACGATTAATTCTTGCGAGCGGGTGTTGAAGACTTTCACATAGGCCAGGGATCGAGAAATTCCGATGATTTTAATGGGAAACACGTTGCTCCATTTTGTAAACGATGACAGAGCATAAAGACACATTTGCGCAGAGCACGTGTCAAAGAGACACCGTGCTGCCATCCGCTACAAAATAAATCCGGGAAATAGAGGCAGCTTCAGTTTACGTAGTTATATAGGCACGCAAGTGATGGTGCTGATTGCTTCTTCAATAAAACATCAGGGGCGTACTCATCACATAACACTTTTTTATTTTTATTTATTTCTGTTTCTTTTTATGTTTCTGCAGTTGTAAAATGGAACGTTATTGGCACTAAATACATTACTTAATGAGTGTCATTAAGTAATGTTTTATTACATTACCTAATAAATATATTCTGAGCCAGTCAAATAGAAGAACTTACGCAATTTATTTTGAATTGTGTATCCGTAGTTGCAGTTTGCTTCATTTAACCGTATGAATTCAATTCATTTGACCTCACGAGATTAAAGAAAAAAACGCTCGTTTGCCTTGTACACAATATAGATCTATAATAGGCACTGGTCGAGGCATTCTTCAAATTAAAATTTGTAACGACGCCGATATTATGATGAGATTATTTCTAACTTTCCTGGCTTTTCTCATCAACTTTACCAGTAGTTTAATGAAAAGAATTAATATTTAAATTATAATAAATCGTAGATTGGGGAGAATGACGCCCTTTTTAAAATTGACTTAAACTACTATTGTAACGACAATTGCGTTTCACCTTGTTCAATTTTTATGGTATGGGTTCAAAGTACTCGTTATTTTACTGTAGGTAGTATGAATTAAGACCTATGTCGAGGATTAATTATTATTATTGTGATCGAATTTATTACCTACAAATTGAGTTATATGTTCATTTGAATATGTGATATTTCATCATTAGCGTTTATTGAACACATGTACCTATTATTTCTTCTCGTAATCATAATCAAAATCATTATGAGATTATTAAATTCAAGTAATACAGCATATAACAACAATAATAATATTAATTATAAGCGCTATACAATGTCGTTGAATTCGTAAATTCACAAACAAAACAATATAAAATGGCAAATAATCCGCTTTTAATACTTAATTTATATATTTACACGATATTTTATAGTTCAGAAAATAATGAAAATATATTCACAAATTTCGCATGTTATATTTCTTTAGGAATCGTTTTAAAAAATACTAATTATTTAAGAGTATGCAATAATAGCGGCTAAGTAATAAAAAATGTAATATAAATTTTAAAAAAATAATGAATGAAAATATCTTTATTGCACAATAAAAATAAGGTACAAGGGCAGACTTATTGCTACATTACAATATCCTCCAGTCAACCAACATGCTGGTGTGAAAAGAAGAGTAGGCAAAAAAATATAGTTTAAAATTAAATTTAAATTATAGCATATTATATACATTGTGTGTGTATCTAAAGTAAAAAGTTAATAAATAAATAAATTTTTGAGTTGGACATATTACATATATATAGGTATACATATTTTAATATATTTCAAAAAAAAAAAAAAAACTGCCAAAATAAGGTAAGGAAAGGGAGGGGATAACGAAAAGGTTAGAATTTATGGTTCATATTAATTGTGAAAAATGAATTCAATGCAATGAAAAAATTTAGTCAATGCTTTAAAAAATAATGAGAAATAAGGGGTAGGTACAATCTGAAATAAATTACAGAAAAATAATACTATCAAAAAATTTAAAAGTAGATGAAATCCAACAGGAATGAGAGAAAACCATTTGGAATACTTGCAATACAGTTGTATTATCGATGAAATATTTATTTAAAAATTGACTAGTACAGACGTGTTCCTCGAATATTTTTTACACCTTTTGAAAAAACCACTAGGTACTCTCAGGTATTGTAAATATTCACAAGTGGAAATAGAGTACATAACGGTCAAAATTTATAAAATATAATAAAACTGGGAATTCACAAGAAATAAAATGCAGAAAGTAGCGAAAATGGGTAAAAGGAATGAAAATAAAATCATCCGATGATCTCTCAAGCTGACTGGTTTTTAGGTGATTTAGCAATTAATCAATAGCAATGCTGGACCAGCAATACAAACATAGCGTCATTATTAAAATTCCACAACCTCTGGGACCTATTAAAATCTTCAGGTCATTTTTACTAGTAAAAATCTCAACTTAACTTTTGAAAATTTCAAATATACGAGAGTGAATCTCTTAAAATGCCACTGATAAATTGACGAATAAATTATATGTAACTTTCGAGAAACGGGGCCCTGAAGTTTCACACTTATATATATTTTTCGTCATTATAAATATCATACCTTCTTATAACTATTCTAATTATATTTAATTTTTATAAACATCTTCTTCTGTTTTTTTCTGCAGCAGTGAGACGAAGACTCCGAAGACCTGCCAAAGCCGTGACAGAAGCAACAGAAACTATTTTATCAAAGGGTGATCAAGAAGTATCCGCCAGTGTGAATCGATTTCGAGTGAGACCTGGGAGACCTGTTCCAGCTACTAGGAAATCCTCGACGGGAGCTCTCGACAACTCAGTTCGTACTGAGGATGAGTCACACAAGGATAAGGATGGATACAAGGTGAGCATCTTCAGAATAACATCAACCTTGAAGTGTGGAGCATCAAAGAAGAAATAAACTGTTCGATACCATTTATATTATTCTTCGGAATGTATATAGCTCATTTAACTCTGTCACATTTTTAAAAAGTAATCCCTTTGGCTACGTAACGACCAAATTTGGTTGCACATCAGAACACCGTTGACTACGTAACGACCCCAATATTGGCGGCTTGCTCCCGTAGCGCACAGTAATGTTAGATACATAGACAGCCGTTAGAATAATTTCAAGCGTCATGTCGCGGATATTTATGGTAAAATTCTATTGTCAAACATCATAATTTTTTTTTTTTGGAGAAATCATCAAAATTATTATTGTTTAGATGAGCTAATATCTAAATATTTTGTGTGTAAATAAGCAAAACGAAATATAACCTTTGATAGATAATCTAATAAAGATCTAGATAGTATTTACAATTTCTAAATAGGGTTTCTTATTTTTCCGTAAGACAAGTACAAGTTCGAAATGCCGAGTTTTTTTTCACTTTTTCGACATTCTCATATTTATCTAATGGTTTTACAAAATGAGATTTTAATATTCTATATACAAAATTTCAATACGACCATTGCACAGTTATTCTTTTTATGCTTGCTATAGTAGTTTCAAAGTTATAGTACTTTTTGTCGAGCGTGGCGATATTGCAAGAAATTCCAATAAATTGCCGCGGTCTGCCATGAAATTATGCCGCTACTAGAAGCGTTTACCACCAAATAGGTGTTTATGACAAATAAAACAACTAACTTGACCTACCGCCATATAGGTGTTATGAATCGCTTTTGAACACTAACCTAACATACCAAATTGTAGGTGTTTGACGTTTCTTTAAACGTCTATATTTCACTTATTTATAGAGATAGGGCGAAAAAATACAGATTTAGTATTAGCGTGATGAATATAGTGAGGTTACATTCAAAGATCAATACACAAGAGATCTTCAATATATAAGTGTTGGCTAAACTGCATAAATACTTTATTTTTCACACACCAGTGGCGTTGAAAGCAGCATAGCCGTTATATCAGCAAGACATTTCAAGACATCATAAGTCTGTTTCTTGAGGGTTTTCGTTTTATGCCATTAACCTCACAAATAGTTATTCCGAGTCATCTCTGGTCATTTATTTAAATCTGATGGAGGGTGTCCAAGCACAACTATTGTAAATTAACTGATCACTCTTATTTTTCTTAATTTCCCAGATTGTCTGTTACTACACCAACTGGTCCCAGTACAGGACGAAGATCGGTAAATTCATACCAGAAGATATCCAGCCCGACCTCTGTACGCATATCATATTCGCCTTCGGATGGCTGAAGAAAGGAAAGATGAGCTCGTTTGAGTCAAACGATGAGACTAAAGACGGAAAAGTTGGGCTTTACGAAAGGGTGAACCAGCTCAAAAAAGCGAACCCAAAACTGAAGGTGCTCCTCGCTATTGGTAAGCATTTTACTTGACAATATTGGAATTACCCGTGGATCGCTCAAAACATTAGCGATAGACTTATCGTATATGTAAATAAACTAATTGGTAGTTGTTGTGAGGTGTAGCGTTTATATCCTAGTAGAAGTTCAGGTTACACATTCGATTCTAATGACTATTGGATACAATACATAGATACCCAATTCACAATATGCAAGCGAAAGAAAAAAAATCGATAAAGGGGACAATGCGATCGATCAACCTATTCGATGTAGTGACCAGATGAGATGCTCAGCACCGTTCAGCTAAGGTTCGCTTTACGCTGCTTTTGGTCGCGTTCAGCTTTACTGTGCACTGAGTTGCTAAGCTAGAAAGTAGCGTTACAAATAACAACTAATTATTAAAAAAAACAATAATATGTAGGTACAATTAGCGATATGAGACAATAACAAATGTACGTGTACCTATACAAGAAAATGCTAGTGATCCCGGTTTAGCTATTGGTAACATCGATCAATTTTGGTATTGTTAGATAGACTGTTCGAAACTTAAACGACTAAAACTAATTAATGCTGCAATATATTGTCATGTAATTTACCGAGGTACAATTTTGGCAATAAATATCGACAATTTGAATAAATTATTCTATCACTTTTTACTTTTTTTAGCCCGACAACTCCTTGCTCGAACTCGGTTAGGAAATCTCATTAGACTCTCTCGCAGGGCAAAGAGTATGAGATTTTTTTCAATTTCAGTGTATTTTATAAATTATTACATGTAGGTAGGCCGTTGTAGTTTTGATCACCTAGTTTTAAATAATAACGATAAAAATTAATCTCTTAATGTAAAATTTAATGTCGGTGGTCTTTGACACCCCTGGCTCGAAGCCACTGCTGGGAGGGTGATCAAAGTTATAGGTACGTACGATATTTTGTGTCACTTTTTCATTTAATTTTCCTACAAAAGTTCCTACAAAAATAAATAAATGTAACCTAAAATTCCGAGGACATTGGGCCCGAATGCGTTTCTTTGTCAACTAAATCTGAAATTAGTTCAAGCGATCGAGATAGAGCGGAATATGAAACGAACGTTCGTCGACAAAAACTACCTGTCTAACTTATACTCGTCCGAATAAATCTGAACACATTTCGTGCGGTGTTAGATTCAGATGCTTTATCTCTTGTGGGTAGTTTTAATGCGAGAAAGTGACAACCGTTATTTCACATTCCGCTCTAGCGTATTGCCCTGTCTCGTTCACACTGACTAATTTCCGATTTTATTTCATGAAGAAACGCAATCGAGCCCATTGCCTACAATTTTTGCTAACGTCACTTTCCGACATCTTCAACGGGTTTCGAAATCAAAGAATTGTAATCTGAAAATTTAATACATCATAATTCCGTTATTATTATTGCTATACTGAAAAAAAACTGTCTTGGAATTCTGAGAATACAGCCTAAAACTTTGATGTAAGACATTTCTTAATAATTTTATTGGTTTACAAGTTGTTAAATGATGGGTTCATAAATTTTACAATAAGGGGGCAAAAATAAAGAATTTTGAAATTCCAGTTATTATAACCAACAAAAAATCAGTTAAATCGAAGACAAAAAAAGAAAATGGTTAAAAAATAAATTCAAGTAAGTTATCGCACTTGTTAAGAGTATATAACCATCATCAAACAGCATTGTAAGTATCAAACATTAAGATGGGAAATAGGAAAATATTTGATATCGCATATCAAACAGAATTTTAAAAACTAATCCAATCACCCTAGATCACAAGCAAGAATATCGCGTCTTAAAAACGGTTAATCCGATGGTGTTGTGACGCGATAATTGCCGTTTTTTGATAGATTTCCCAATTCAGCGTCGAGCACGAATTAACTCGTTCAAAGAATGCTCGTGATATTCATTTCAATATAGGTAAAAACGTGCGAATGTTCCCATATTGGGATCAGAGCAAAAGAAGCGTGACAATAGTCACGCCCATTGTCTGGAAATCTGATCAACTTTCGTACATTCGATTTGTCATTTTTTGCGCGTTCTATTACGACAAAATGGCGATATGAGATACCGTTAATTGGGAATGATTCGTGACAATCAGCTTGTATTTCATTTCAAATAACTGTCGATTCATTTTATCAGCACGAACTTCTACATCGTTTCATTTAGTTCCGTATCCTAGATAGATTATGTTGCCTTTATAAGTAAAAAAAACGGTACTATATGCTAAATATCATGCTATAATAACCGATTTTTGAAGCTGCTATTTTCGCTTTTTAGTGGTATTGAGCAGCTCCACATTTAAATAATTTTGATCAATACTACCTTTGTGACGTTGTAACGTCATAATATATTCTCTGTGGTAATAACCTATCTATCTATCGCGATAATAACATATATATAGTATCTCCACTGTGATAATAACTATCTTCACCGTGATAACGCCATAATAACTTCAACGATAAATCATATCTCAAAAGCTGGAGGCTTTTCATGATAATTTAATTTGATTGTTTGTATTTTAGGGTATCCGCATATTGAGGTTTTTATGATAAAGCACTATTCTCACCTTAAATAATATTCGTTGAATAATACATATGCAAATTTTATTTTCCTGTGAGTAGTAGTTCAATTTGTCATCCATTCAACTACAGGTATTAAGATACCTGCGCAGGTAAGTAAATGGGAATATTTTCTATATTCTTTCCTGGTAAAAGTAAGGGATGTTTTCTCACTTATGTATTTATTACATTTCCACATCAATATAATCTTACTTCTAGTCATTCTCGAATCGAATCAAAACCAAAACTTAAATGCGAATAATTTGAGAACATAAACGAAGTATTATTCGAATGCTGGTCCAGGTAGATCATCTATCTTATTCTAGATATATTGATGTTGTGGTTTTTCTAAAATTACCTAATAATTATAATGTACAATAATTGTTACTATCGATTTGTTTATTTACATACGATGATTAAACCTCTGTTTCTATATATACGACTAAATTCATTTTATCTTTGCATTTATTTGAGCAAAGCATATAATAATTATTTAGTAAGAGAAACAACATATGTACTGACTATATACAGCATACAAATTTTAGCCTAAAACTCATATAAAAACATTCTCAAATATAATTTTTGTTATTAATAACGAAACGACATGCACATACAAAGATATGCATATGCATATTTACTAACGATTTGTTAATTTACATACGTTGATTAAACCTCTGTTATACGAATACGACTATATTAAATGTATCCTTACATTTATTCGAGCAAAGTCAAACTCCTAAAGTTCTCCCATGTTAATTAACTCCATTCCTAAATATATTTTATTGTTAATAATGACGAAAAGACCACCTTTAAACTTTAAACTATAACAAATGGTCGTTTGTATATTTTAACCATTCATTATACTTTATACTTTTATGATTTCATCACCGAAAAATATCACATCGTTAAACCACAAACTACAGATATAATATATACATTAATATGTATTCTGGGCAATGTCTTTCGTAACTGCCATTGTCATAACTTTTTTATTATTGTCATTATCTAACTTGGTTCCTAATATAAACTATTCCAATGTTATAAATTGTATTGTCGGAAACACAATGGAAGAAAATTATTAATGAACGAAAAAACTTGACTAATGATGATTGTATTGTAAATGTTTCTTATTTTTTAACTTAGGTGGCTGGTCTTTTGGCACCCAGAAATTCAAGGATTTGTCCAACAGCCGTTTCGCTCGCCAGACTTTCATTTACTCGGCTATTCCATACTTGAGAGATCATGATTTCGATGGTCTGGATATGGACTGGGAGTACCCCAAAGGAGGCGATGACAAAAAGAATTTCGTTGTTTTACTCAAGGGTAAGTCATTGTCTCTTTACATATATATTATTTTTATGGTTTAACAGTTTTGTGTTCTTATGTGAATGTTTCAAAACATTTTGTATGACAGACTACCGTTACTATTTTTTCTTTCCTTACAAAATACATGTGTCACAAAGTATGTAATTAGGGAATATATTGTTTTCGAGCAATATTTAGATTTCAAGTTTTCACCTGATCTCCACCTTTTGAGATCCTGGGAATCCTAAATAAATATTTGTGGAAGACGTATATCTGAGTGTGTATCTGTGTTTACCCACTGTATCTCGGAGTACACGTCCAATTAGGCCTAAATTACGTTCGAAAATAGTCCATCCTGATACCAGAATTTTAAAAGCTGATGGGAGATATCCGCCATTTTGTTTCAAAATAGCAGTCATTCCAAAAAAAATATAGTCATAAATCATAATATAAAAATAAGACATAAATCCGTTATTAGCATTTCAAGAAAAATATATAAATAGGTTAGTAGTATCGCTGAACTACCATAATCGTTTTTACGTGGAAATGTTTATCGTCAGTATCTTTTCAGCACAACTTATTACTTACTTATTATTTTTCTGCACAGCTCTCATTTTATTTTACCTTAGGATCTACAAGACTACGCAGAAATCTTTATAAACAATTTCTATTACGGAGTTATTCTGTGGTCGCGCGGAGTGATATTCGATACCCTTATCCGACCACTTCCTGATGTATTAAAGTATTTGCGCACAACAAATTATTTCAGTTATAACTCTGACGGTATCTTAGTATGGAGCCTTTCTTAAGTTGTTTTTAGGTCAAAATGTGACATAATTCTGAAGTTATTGCCCACAACTATTGCCCTCGTCACTTTTCGATATCTTCAGCGGGGTTTGAATTAAAAATATTGGAATCTGAAAATTTAACACTTTATAATATTTTATTATAATCCGTTATAACTCTATGATGTAAAAAGTGTCCAAAATATTGACAATAATGCCATAAACAATACCTAGAACAGCGACGCATTTTATGTCCCTTCATTAAGTCGAAATTTAGGAAAGTATATATACTTTCCTAATTTACGGTATCATAATACCGTGTATCGACAAGATTTTTTATAATTTAATCGATTATCTTAGGGAGTGCTTTAAGCTTAGGAACCATACAATTAGGTTTTATCTAGGTATACATTTCTATTACAGAGCTTGAAATCGAATCACTGTCTTTTTTTGCATAAAGATTCTGATACTACAGTTAATATCAACGTTGTCGTGTATATTTCTGCTTATAACATTTTCTTACTGCAATAATTCGTTGACATAACCGTTGAGGACAGGTTTTTTTAAACGATAGTTATTCTTCTCCTTTTTATTTTGTTACGTCTGCCAAAGAACCCTGCACATTATAAAGTCATAATTTCAAGTACCTAGCCATCATACAAAACCAGTAAGCTTTACATCATCCATCGTCTTCAGTTTATCTAACCGGTCGGTCGTAGAATTATTGACGAAATACCAGTCGATTGACAGATTTGTAGATTTTTGCTGCTCTTCAAATTGTTTTGTCTTCGTAGTTCAAACGATACATATAAGGTATCTTTTTAAAGATTCTTCTTCAACAACAATTACTTCTAATAACATCCAGTTCTCGACTTTATAACTAGTAGTATTATTGTAGTATTTCTACCAGATATAATCTAATGTTGTAGTATTAATTGTATTATTAGATTCTAATATTTTAAAACACCATAACCGAATACACAATATTCTCGAATCAAGCAATATTTTCCCGTTCGTACCAATGTCATTTGGCAACCGTGTTCATTGACCGAATTTTTGATTGAACAAACTCCAGTCGATGTTATCGAAGCACTGAAATGTAAAGTCGGCGATAAGCTAGAATCGCTCCATGGCCTGCGAATGATGTGGGTTCAACGGGAGGTTGAGCTATCTGATTGAATTTCTTTTTCGTTTGCCGAAATGCGAAGATTTTGTTCTGCCGATGAATTTGAACACTGCGATGCATTCATTAATTTTGAAATTGTTTAAGTGATTTTTCAATAATATTTTAGTTTTGAATAGAATATTTAATTTGATTAAATAAAAAGCTCATATTTTTATTTTTGTTTTTATAGTATGGAGTTCTGAAAGGTCTCATTTGGCTGAAGACGTTTTCGAACTGTAACCTTGAGAATGAAGAAAAAGTTTTAAAAATAATGACAGTTTTCAAATAGTCGGCAAAAATGATAACACCCGTTTTAATGCACCTAGCGACTTGAAGCGCTATTCTTTAGCAAGAACATATATTCTTCCTATACCCATAAAATACGATATTGACATACATTTTTTTTTAATTAAATTAAACGCCCACTCTTAACACTTGCATGCACGTATGCATACGCTTCGTAATGCATAATGTTTCCAACGATGGTAGAACTGGTCCAAAAAGAAGAAATATTTCAAAAAAATATTATAGATTTTAATTAAACAAAATATTACAGAAAATAATATATGTATTTTGCTAAGAAATATAGGTAGGAGTCATCAAAGATCAACCAATTAATGGGATAGCCAGTTAAATTGATTTAGATCAATATGTTATTTATATAGAAAAATGAAGCTTTAATATGTAGCAAATTATCCCTTTTCGTATTATATAGACATTCTAAAAAATATTTATCTTTCTTATAATTCAGTCATAAACGGTTATCAATAACCGTTTTTTTATTACTGACCACCACTACTACACCGCCAGGCCATGTGAATCGTTTCTTGCGAAACGAATCGAGAAACTATCTGTCTATTCTTTATTATAAACAAAAAGTTTATGTAAGAATGGCACGGCGATTGCGTCAAAATACCAAAAAAAATGCCATGAATTAATTAACTATGAATGCACACACTAATGAATTGAATATCAAACCCTGCCTTGTGAAAAATCTAACCTCTCGGTATACTTATAATGTACGTAAAAATCGAGGTTCCGATGTATGAAGAAACACATTTTATATAGGATTAAGTACATTGGCATAATATATATAAATTTTATTATTAATCTACGGATTCCAGTTAAATTCAACAATATCTCTGGTATTGGAATCGTTGCAAAGAGTTGAAAATTGCGGTCATAAACCGTGAAATTGAATAGAAAGGTGATATCGGAGAACCGGTGCAGCGGACATTAGTGGACTAAAGTGAGTACCTCTCGACAAGTCGATGTCGGCGAGAGAGGCAGGCGATGGCATGTACTTCAATTCGTAGAATCGAGTTCAGAGCAACTTTTTTGAGTCCAAATTTTAAATTGGTTCCTTATCGAGTGATTCACTTATAAACTTTTTTTTAATTAATGCTTCTATTTTTCAAAAAATTCCTCCGATATGGTCGTTCCCATGTATCATGTCGCCTTAATCCTCGCGGCGAAATACCTGCTACCGATGATAATTGCCTGCATTTTGGAAGGATTTAAGAGCAATCCATGTGTTTTAGACCACTCGTATATCATCGATAGATGTTCATTTACAAAAGCAATTTATCCTGTCGCCTATTTGGCATATTGTAGGCAACACGACAATCGTTACAATGTGTGCAATCGTTACAACACTACAATATGTGCGCAACACTACAATCGTTTTTTTTTAATTTGGCAAATCTACTACAACATATCGTCTTTTATAGCACTGCTTAAAAGTGCAAGAGGCGAAAGAGACGTTATTGTCGTGTCAACGTTATTAAAAGACAATTTTACTCTCCTCTTTCTCGGATATGTGATAACGAAACGACAGGATACCATCAAAAAGCATAAAAAATATATAAGTGCCTTAAACTTTGATTATAAATGAGTACTAATTAATTTTAAGTGATATGAGTAGCTTTGTTATCAATACCGATTCCTTTGTTATATTGATTATCTTGATCCATGCACGCATAATCAAATTTTGCATGTGGAAAGGAAACTATGTTTCTCGATACTATATAGGATCATTTACAGTTTGCACGTAAGTTCCGAGGAATCGGGGCTGGGGAAGCGGGCGGATGAAGCCGCCGCGGCCGTCCCTTCAAACCCCTCACTCGTCCAGTACTATAGTACCTAACAAATATTGGAAGGTAATTAAAAGCTCGTGAAAACCACGTTGGCCGAGCCCGCTGCCCAACCGTTCTTAGGGGTCATATCGGGAGTCCCATTTTACGTCATCGAGTTACATATTAGAGGATGAAACCAAGTAGGTACACATCAATACTAATATTATAAAGAGGTAAAGTTTGTGAGGTTGTAGGAAGTAATCTCTGGATCTACTGAACCGATTTTGTCAATAGAAATTCTTTTACCAATAGAAAGCTACGTTATTTGTGAGTGTCGTAGGCTATGTATTAATCAGAAAAATTAATCCGAAAAATGAATAGACTTTTTCGTGGTAGTTGGATTTGCAAAGTCGGAGAAAAAACGACTTTTCCCTTTTACTGCATATAATTTCCCTTTTACTGCATAAATGTTTAAAGAGATAAAACACTCTCAAATAAGACACTCACAAGAAGACACTCACAAATAACGGTAATATAGTCAAATTGGCATGCAAATACATACATACATCAGTAAAAATATAACCCTTCTGTTGGCAGTAGGGAAATAAATTATAGCACTCAGTACCTACTAACCGAACCACACTTATAATTTCATCACAAGTAAAAAGTTTTACCGCCCAACAAAGTGGGCACGGGTCAGCTAGTAGTAGATATAATTATACTCTTTAAATATTAATCGGTCTGCCAGCTGGCAGCCCGGTAGTTTTTCTACTAGTACTAGTTCCTGATTCCTCTGAGCTTGCGCGCGGACAGTATTAAGAATGCGGTTAGTGTACTTCCGCAGCGGTAATCCTCCCCTGTAAATATAATATTATAGAAGTTTCGAGAACAAGAGGATGCAATTATTTTGGCTGCTGGGGTATGCGACGTCGCGGTCGGCGATTAGGAATTCCCAGGGCGGCGCGGCTGCCGCATTAGCGCATGGACCGCGGGACTTGGGCGTCGGCGTCGGAAGGCAATGCATCATATTATGAGCCACGGCGCGGGACACTTTGTCACCGACGAGTCCGCCGCAGCCGCATTACGCTGCCTTGGATAGGAAGGCGACGGTGCGACTATTCCGGACTGCGTCAATATATTATTTGTGCACCCCTACAGCGCTATGCCATTCGAGGTGCAACGTTTTCTTATTGTATGTGATCGCCGGTTTGGGTATATTTGGCTGCTAACGGCTCCGTGCAGCTTGGGCTTTATGACCTGCTCGTTGTTGTGTCGGCTTAAGTTACGGTTTAACTCGATCGAACCTGGAAAGGACCCTGTTTTCCCTGTCGCGGCTGTGTCGTGGACATGGGATCGGTTCCTCTGGAGGATGACATTCGGGCGCTGCTGGACGGTTTGCGCATCGTGCTGCGTCAGCTAATCGACTGCGCATTCCATTAAATAACAGTAATGGGGAAATGATCTAATACGTTTCCTTAGAAGCAGGGGTACTTGTTGATTTGAAGTCAGCTGCTCTTGAAACAATCCCGTGTAAAAACGAGCTAAAAGCGCCACGGTCCACGCTAAATTCAAACAACATTACGGCTAACATCAGGTACAGGCCGCGCAAGCGAGCCTGTTACCGTACGGGAGGACGGAGAAATTCGGCCAAGTCTCGTAGATAGGGCTGCCCGCCCTGACTAGTGCCGTTTTCTCACTGGCGTGTTGGCCCAGTTATTTGCAACCAGATTATTCCAGTCTCCCGACTGGTTACAGGTTCGAGGTCGCTTGCGCAGTCCTTACCCTTACGAAGTGGTAATACAGTGTCCAAATCTATAGCGAATAACCGCTAACATCATGTAGAGGTTTCGCAAGCGACTTCGAACCTGAGGCCGCACAGAGGACGGAGAAACTCGGTCAAGTCTGGTGGTTTGACTTTCTAGTGCCCCGCGGTAAAGCGATGGTTTCTCACGGGCATGTTGGCAGAGTAAGACGGTGAACTACATCGTCCGTAAGCCTCTGCGTTCACCCCACGATTAAAATAATGATCAAATATCTTTATACCTTCCTGGGGTGGCGGGTAGTAGTAGTTGACAACTCCAAAGTGGCCAGATTATCCTGATATGGTAATAAATAAGGATGCAACGATTATTGACGAAGTTCTTATAAGATTAATTCATCCTGCATTAAAATATGCAAAAATGACTATTGTACAGTAGATAGATTCAGTAAACAATTTATATACCAATAATTCTACATATATATGCGAATAAATTTAACTATTACACAGCTGCTCAAAAACAATGAAATAATTGTGCATTTGTTTAATAGCAAATCATAGAGCAAGGAAGAAAATACGATCTGAAAAGCGGTGGAATCATGACTTGAGATCTGGGCCATGGTCGAACTCGTGAATTTGCCATTCCAAATACACTCACTTCACTTATAACGACTGTCGGCGTCGACGTGCGTTTGGCAGCGCAACAATTCAGTAACAGATCATTAAGTTGCTAGATCATTATACAATAACACATTTACTGTACTATGTAAACCCGAAAGCATCTTCCTAGGATAACAATTGCATAATATTACGATTTAAATACGGCTAGACAAATAAAGGTCTAACATATAAAGGTCTTCCTAAATAAAAATAATCTCCGTGTTCCCTCCAAACTCAATAGATTTCACCCTGCTCTTCATGTCCCTTATGCTGGTACCAACTATAGGCAAAATTCATTTCTGTGGCGAACAAGTGACAATTTTAATGGTTTGATTAAACGATTTGACTTTGATCTAACAGTGAATTCTTTAGCATTAATTTTTGAATATTTTTTAATGTATTTTTAACCGATAGCTTTAATCGAAAGGTCACATATGTTTCTACAACTTTATTTAAACGTAAAAACCTTTAATTGGCTCTCTGTTATACTACTCCGTCTTTTTGTTAAATTATAATTAACTGTTGGTTTTCCTAAAAATAAATAAATAAAACGTACAACCTGATTATTATCTTATTTTCTTCTAGTCTTAAATGCTGTGAGAATTATGCGATGAAAGTCAGTCCATAAGTTCTAAAATGCTTTTACTGAGATCACAATATTGTCATTAATTAAAAATATTTGTCGCCAACCGTAAGCCATCTGAAAGTCGTCAAGTCGACAAATATTACAAAAGAATTGGAAACCTTTCAGATTCTACTTTGTAATTTTTCAATAAAATTTAGTTTTTTTAATTCTGAAATTTTGAAATATTTCGAAATATACGACTAATCAAATTATCAGAGAAATGTTATTTTAAATTAGCTATTCTGTTCGCTTTTATCGATATTTTGCGTATAGTTATCTCATAGAGGATATAGAACATTACTAAAACATACAGCAATAATATGAAGTTTTAGACCATTATTTTATTTTATTATTATTAAAAACATACAGCTTAAAAAATAACGTATAAGCCTAATTTATAACAGTAGTAAAGCCAATGATGTTTTAAATTATTTGCTATATAAGGATTACAAAATATGCTAAACAATACAATGAAAACCAAAAAGAATTTAAAACTAACAGTTAAAATCGCTATGTGCGAGTGTATGGGTGTTGGTGTGTATTTGTTCGTGTGTGTGTGTGTGTTTGTATGTGTGTGTGCTTGTATGTATGTGTGTGTGGGTGTGTATCTGTAGTGCGAATGTGCTTGTGAGTGCTTGTATGTGCATGCTAATTAAATCCGATCTGATAATCAGGTTTTCACGCACCTCCCTTAACAAAGGATCGACTATTTTGATGGTTAAATATATCAATATCGTTAAAGCATACATTGTATGAATGCATAATGCGCGGCAATAACTATCTAACATTCGTGTAACATTTATAGTTAAAACATTTGTTATTATACCATTTATTTTGATTACGCGATGTGATCTTTGTAGTTTTCGCGTGTATGACATCCTTATATTTACATATTGGGTCCCTTACCTATGAAGTTGTTGTTCTATAGATATTTAAGGCCTAAAACTTTTTATGAAAAATATATATTTCATTATTAGAAATATTGACCCCTATTATCTTTGCAGATTTGTCATTTTAATGGAAGTTGCTTAATTCCTCTGCTGGAAAACTCCCGTGGACAGGAACCAATGAATGCTTCGAAAACGTTCTTTACCGACTCTTCAAAGTTGACTTTATTCCCTTATATAGAGTTGTCAACTACAACGGGCGAACCCGTCAATCGTTCTCTCTCCCGTGAAGTGAACGCAGAAGACTTGGACAAAACAATCCACCGCCAAGCTCCGCCACTTGCCCGCAAGAGGCCAACGCCTTAACCGTGAGATAGCCAGAAGTGTTACCCAGCGGGCTTACACTCACGCCCTTGCTTCCAATTGCGACCAGATTACTCCGGTCTCTCGCTTGGTTACGAGTACGAGGTCGCTTGCGCGGTCCTCTCCCTTACGATGCCGTTAAACGGTGTATACCGAATCTATCGCGGACCACGGCATCCTTTGCCCGGCTGTTCACCCAGGATCGGGTAGCCGATGGTCGTTTCAAGAGCAGTCGCCGTAAGGTCCGCAACCACCCCCGCTCTATAGGAAACAGTACTGATTCCAGACTCCCCCAACTGTTAGTCAGAGTGCACAGTCGATTGGCTTACGCCGCACGGTGCGCAGACCGTCCAGGAGCGCCAGAAGGTTGATTCCTAGGGGAAACTAGCCCTGAGGCCCGAGTCCTACCCAGGCTCGCACTTCATACGTGGAGGCCGCCGGATGGGTGTTGACCCGTGAGTATGACCATCCCTGAACAGAATGAGTCTTCGTGGCCAACTCAGCAAGGGCCCACTAGCTCCCACTTTTTTCTGTTATAAAAAGTTATCTAAATTCTGTAAAAATAATTAAACTCTATCAAAGTAAGGTCTGGCAAGTACGATGGGTAACCAACAGCCTCCAGCCGCAACTCCTGCAACTTTGCGACTGTTTGCAGTGAAATCTGTAGCTTTATGTTGTCATGCAGAAGCAGTAGGGATGAGCGATTGCCAGGCTCGATTATTTAACCACGAGCTTCTCTGTTATTGTTTGCAGTTCTTAACAGTACACATTTACGGTAACTGTACAGCCAGATTGCAAGAAGCTGTAATAGAAAACACTGTCACAGAACCTCTTATTTAAAAATAATACAAATTTTCAACTTTACCAGCGTTGCATAAACTTAAATATTTGAGCAAAAACAAACAACCGAAAGACAAATAAATAGCTGATTCTTAAAAAATAATAACATACCCTTGATATAAATTTATTTGAATTTAAAATTCCAACTCGAACACAGCAAGGACCCAATTGTTCACATGATTCCATATTCTTTCTGAATCACCACACCTGCCTTTTTAATATTAAGTTTCTTATTAGAGAAGACTTTTTATTGATTTTTTCGAGCTTTTTCAACTTATGTTGCCAGTGTACATTGTTGCCAAGCTGACATGAAAAATATTTACAACGAAAAAGTCAATGCATATAGATAATGCAGAATGTATAAGGTATTCAGCGCATCGTGCACTCGCTCGCCTTGCGAGATATTGTATCTCACGAAATCAACATCTCTTGAAGAAATCCGCGTAACAGCATTTGGCGAACACGTAACCAAGCGAAGAGTGTGAGATACGAGGTGTATCTGTGCGCAGCTATTGAGTTTTTTTCTACGAAGAATGCTCACATCACCGAATACGTAATGCAGTCGAAGCTATCGAGGATGTTGCGAATCATATCGTGGGACTGAAATGAAGGTGTATTAAACACGATACAACGGTCTTTTCTCTACGACATGCTGTCGATGTTTAAAACTACATACATAGCGATTGTATATAAAATTATGTACCTGTTACTTTTAGTATCAACTAAATATAGATATTATGAAAATTCAAACAGTGCCAAAGTGACACCAACTTGCAATCAAAACTAAATAATTCAATTAAAAAATATGTAATAAGTATATTTTCAACAAATGATTTAAAATTAATATAAATAAATACTTGAATAATATCGCAAAGATAATTCCTTCCCGCTGAAAGGCAATATTATTACATGACGCTTTGTTTACTAGATACTTTCTATGTATGCAAGTATAAATAAAATGATAGTTTAAAAAAACACTAAAAACACGCTTTACACAGGCACCTATGTCAATATTTACACTATTTACACTCAATATTTACAAGTCAATATATAATAGGTTTGTTATAACCTTGAAACTGATCGTGTTCAAAGTCCATTACGTGACCTTTCTCACAAGTGCAAACACGACTATGATACGATATTCCATCATGAAATGCCAGTGCCTATCTTCCGGCTTCATCATCAGACCTTGAAACCTAATCGTGGTCAAAGTTCATTCCAAGACTTTTCTAACAAGTCCAAACACAGCTATGATACGATGTTCCATCATGAAGTTCCAGTTCATATCTTCCGACTCCATCATCAGATCAGTTCGACAGTACCATATAGTATTGTCATCAGAACTGCATACAGCTGCCAATTTTCATGACGCTACGATCCTTGGAAGATGGTTAAATTAGTTTTATTAGATTCCATTACATAGTTACATACAGGTCGACCTAATAAAAGCGCGTTAAAAAGTACTAAATAACTCTAAGTAAGGTCAATTAAGGTAAATGCGGCATAGAAATTATAAATTTAAATTATTTATTCCTTTATTCAACGGGGCTCCAAATCTACGAGTTTAACTCCAAAGACAACTAACAAATTTTCAGATATTGCAACTGACTTTTACCCGCTATTTATATCGGAACTTTCCGATTCCACATTGTACCATTAACAGTTCTTGCGTAATCATTAAAGCTACCTCATAAACGAGTTTTTTTGTTTATGTTTTTTTTAATTTTAAACTTCTTCGTATCTCCTAAGATACACATACATTCTACAATCGGATAAGCTTATCAAAAATTGCCTAATTCGTATCGAGGTTTGCAGTATCAACGTAATTATCATAATAGGTACTAGTAGTAGGGTTGTAGCAGTATTATTTTTTTGCATTTAAAAGATAGGACATTCGTCTCTTTCATGCACCTACGCTTTTCAGAGATGTGTATGTACTTGGTAGTAAGTAGCTAGAGAGAGAACGTGGAGTTTATTTTTATTTTCAGAATGTCGTCGAACGTTCCAGCTATAGAATTTGGGGTCAAATGAGTCATATTATTTGTGTAATTCCTTATTACCTATTAACAGAAGAAATAATTTTTTATCTCCATTTAGGGAAGACTGGTTCGCCGACAACTAATGTATACCGTCGTGTGGACAGCATAAACCACACCGATTTTTATTGGGCGTCTTTCAAACGTTTTCAGTAACGGGTACGGAAAATAATAAGAAGAAGCAAGTCACATTCGGAGGTTTCAGCGCAATATGACAGGAGGCAAGTGATGCAACGCGGGTTTCCGCATCATGGCGCACCGCTCTGACAAGCTTGGTGGATCGGCGAGTTGCGGGCTGTACGTGACCAGCTCTGCAATACAATATATCGCAGAGCCTCTCGCTGTCTGGCTTCTCTCCGCGCCGCCACTACACAATAAACGTGACCTGGATGTTGAGCGACGCTTACTTATCCTGTCTCCTAACAAATCTTGAGTGATTCCCTTTACGACGAAACATTTTGTAACAATCAACTTGAGCCGCAACGTTTCGCCGAGAGCATTGTGTTCAGTGGGTGGGCTGCTAGGGTTAACATAGGAATTTATTTATTAATCTCACTTCATAGTCAAATCAGCATAACAGTTTAGACCAAACGGCTGAGATGCAATATAAACATAAATATAAAAAATAGAATTGTTGTAAGTACATACACAAAATGTTTAAACACTGAAATGTAATTGAAAAGGCATTAAATACACTGAAAAACATATTGGATTGTTTATTAAATCACAATTTTGTTATTACTGTTTTATAGAGAATAATGATATTTCAATCGTAATTTTGTTGAATCACAAGGAATTTTGTTGAAATTCCATTACTCGATTATATGTATCAACATTTTCCATGCGGTTAATACGGAAATAACAGTATACTGTAGTTTCAACATGATTCATGTACCCGACTATAACCGTACGTATACTACTATATGCTGTCATGTTAGAAGCGAGATCCCAAAGTCGCGACGTAATGAAACAACATTATGTTTTAACATTACGGCACGGTAGCTACCGTCACGCCAATACCGTTACGCGTCATGCTAATTCATAGGTATGGACTACAGTCCGAGTTATATACGTACGTAATCCTTGTTGAAACATGCGTATTTCCGAGTATTACATCGTTATATTTTTCTCAATGTACAAATACAGGCATTAAGACTAGAAAATCAAATTATTTCATTCTGACATAAACAAGTAGCGCAATGCCCACGCCTTGAAGAGGTGTGGGCTCGCTATAAAAATATCAAGTCGGACGCTGCCGAACATAGCGCATTTATGTGCCGCAAAGCTCGCGTAAGCAGGCTCCATCGACTTAGGTTGGCGCGCGAGGACGGCTCCGCAAATAGATTATGAGTGCGAGCGCGATTATAACTAACCGGAACAAAGCGACAACCCTTCGCTAGTATACTAGGATTATCAACTCTTTCCGGATCAGCTTGAAAACGTAGGCCATGGAGAGCATTTCTCTAAGCAATTTACATAAGAGAGTTATAACTCACCATGCCTAGTAAGAAACTAGTACGGTATAAGTACGAATAATATCCCTATTGCTTGAAATATATAAAACGTAAGAAACATTTTTCATTTTTTTCCAACAGAGTTATATAATGGTCCTGATGTGGATTCCAAATAACTGCATTCGTTTCTAATCTACTTTTCACAATTTAATTATACTATGTATGCATAACCTGAATTTTGTGAAAATGTTTTAAGTTGCGAATAACAAAACATGGTAGCTTAAAAGAGGACTTAGAAAAATCAGTGATGTGCTCTTTAAACGTAAGCTGACAATCAAAGTGCCTTAGCGACTACTGTATGGTATTACATGAATAATGAAACGTTTTAAAAAAGGAGACAACTTCAAAGTAAGGTCAATATTCATTGGAATATATTCCATGAATTTATTTTATATGGACGGAACTAAAATCCAGACTATGCCTTATATATGCTATAGAATTAAATTCGGTGTAAAATTCTCTCTTTCTTCTTATAAGACTTAATTGTACCTACTGCGGCAGGAGTGTAGCTCTTTTGGTAGATACAAATTTAAAAAAAATCGGTTGTGTCATCCCAAGACTGTCCCGGCAAGCAGACAACCACGCAGGACAACACCCCTCTAAATTCCCCTCCCTTTCACCTTGCCAACTCCCCCCCCCCCCCACTCTTCCCTCCCTCCCACCCAATAGTTATTGTGTCATGTGACTGTGATAGCAAAAGTAGCATATTTAATTGTTTTGTAGTGTTTCCTTGGTATTGGTATTTTTCCAAAAAAGATGTAGTATTTTCTTAAATTCGGCGGTATTTTAAAAAAAATCCGTCGCTTGTATACGAGATATTCCATCCGAAATATTCCATCCAACAAGGTATCTGAGTACCAAATTTCAAGTCTCTAACTGCAATATTTCGAGTTTGAAGTCTGACTAGCGCGCCCTCTGGTGAACCGATTTCAACTATATTCTTTTCAAATTTTGCCATGATCGAATGATGTTTTCATGCCAAATTTCAGCTCAAACAGATGAAGCTTTTAGACGCTTATGTGGAGGAACTCACACCCACATACACACACACAGACTCACAGGCAGACTTCGGTCTGGAAATGGTCCTAATCGTCTCAGGGGGTGCCAATATGGATGTTTCCGTTTTTATCTCGATGTTTTTTTAGCGCGTTCACAATGCTTTTCCTAGAGCTGGAATATATCTACGACCTATTGCAAAAACCGTATGTAGCTGTACATATATGTATATGCACAACTTCAGTCCTAATATTTCGGTCTCCGAGAAAAAAATATATGTATTGCTATAAAAGCATTTAAATTCCTAAGCTTAAACTCTCCTAACCTTGAGGAGACTCGTTTTTCTCTCAAATTTAGTTTTTGTTGGAAATTTTTTTATATAACATTTAATATCTAGACAAAATACTCTAGACATAAAATGTTATATAATAAAAATTTCAACAAAAACTAAATTTGAAAAAAAAAACGAGCCTCCTTAAGCTTAGGAATTTAAATGCTTGTTTAGCAATACACATATTTTCTTCTCGGAGACCGAAATATTAGGATTGAAATTGTGCATATACCTACATATATTATATAGAGCTACATGCGGTTTTTGCTATAGCTCGTAGATATATTCCGGCTCTAGGAAAAGCATTGTGTCTGCTCGTAGATATATTCCGGCTCTAGGAAAAGCATTGTGTCTGCTCGTAGATATATTCCGGCTCTAGGAAAAGCATTGTGTCTGCTCGTAGATATATTCCGGCTCTAGGAAAAGCATTGTGTCTGCTCGTAGATATATTCCGGCTCTAGGAAAAGCACAAAAAATAGTCTATGAAAATTAGCATAGACTATTTTAGTTCGATAACTATAAAAACGAAATTCCTAAAATACCTTTTAAAAATTGCCGGTTTCTTTTCATAAATTAACTTCTGTATCCCAAGGTTTTTTGTTTTAAGTTCACAATGTTGTCCTAAGAGTTTTGTTGAAATGTGTATAATAATCTAAATGAACATTGAACATAACAAATAATATTTGCTATAATTCTTTTATTTACATTTGATAGTCCTAGCAAATTTATTGGGCTAAATCAGAAATTTCAAATCGAAATTTATACTTTGAAAAGAAAAGACCATAATTTCCCAATACCTTATTTTTAGACGCAAGCTAACTTCTTCTCGGAGTGTCGTTGCTTACTTACAACAACACTTAGCAAATCGTGCCTGGCGATAGACCAATTCACTAGTCACGATCTCCGAGCGAACGTTGTCAATATTGCACACGTGCCTCTTAAGTTAAAACACAAAAGCACAAACATTCGCATTTACTTAGTGCTTGAGATAAACAGCTGTCTGTGACTCATCTTATAGGCCGGGAGCTGACCATAATGTACCCAACCAGAAGCAGTAAATCACCTCGCAATTTAGTATATCCTATCCAATTTACTGTATCCTCGACCGATATTGCGTATAGAATCCTCCTTATGAAATAATATGACAAGCTGCTCGCGCGGCTGCGGAACAAAATTATCTCCGCTCTCTTGCTTAATTGACCATTTCGTTGTATTGCTCAAAACTGAATATCTTTTATTATTTCATTTATACAACGAAAAAGCTACTATCAAAACGACCATCTCGACCGCAAGTTAGTATGGGATTTCGCGGCGAGTGTCGTAGAAAAAAAATACTATTGGCATTCAGTCTATTAAATGGTTACGCTAATTTACAATTTAGTTACAGTCGCTCGTTTAGTGAATCGATGCGAATCATTACTCGTTTGTTACTTATCCGCCTAAAGATACAAATTAATTACCAATTTAATAAAGAATAGGAATGTAAAACCATTTTAACGAGGCATTTGGCAATGACGAGACAGAGTAAAGGGGTACTGAATGTGGGTATATTGATAACCTAACGGCCTGATCAAGAAACGAAACATAAAATAATAAATATTCTTTTATTTGTCTGTAAGTACTACTAGCCTCAACAATAGTCTTCCGCCTATAGTGGTTATGCAAGAATAATTGGCCAAGTCTAATTTTACGTTCAACAACATATTCAGATCATCGCAGAAAAACTGAAATTTGATCCTTAAAATAAGGTTAGTATTCCATCTTCTTTTGTTTTTGCTTAAATGACACTAAAATCTTTATTTTAGAATCCCTAGATGTAATAATAATGTATAAGTAAATCTTTATTTTGGAATCCCTAAATGTATAATTAAATGTAATAATAAGAAAAAACGCTTTAATTATAAGAAAAGGTGAGCGTATTGCCTACCAGATTTATTCTAAAGCTAAGCTGAACTGATTTGCGAATATTGTTTGCGAATAGTTACGAATTTAGTCTATATAATGAGTTTGAAAAATACAAAAATAAATAACTCTTTGTGAGCGCGAAATATGTCCTGCCACAATAAAATTAAATCTATACAAACGCAAAAGTTTAAAATGGAGGGAATGGGAAGAGATAGGGAATTTATGTGGAAGATTTTAAAGATTCTCTGAGTCTGTTTTAAAATATATTATCCATGGCGCGGTTCCCACATTTTTCGGTAAAGCATTTCTACAGGCTCCACAAAGATAGAATGCAATAGAATGAATTAAAGTCACAGCTGTAACCAAAGATATAGAGCGTCCATGAGCCGATCGACCATGCAGACGTTTTGTAGACGCTCAATTTTGGTGTATTTCCTCTGTGAGGTCGAGAAACGCGATATCTCCATAATCCAAAAGACAGACCTTGCGGGGACGTTATATGCACCGATGCAAATCTATAGGACTAAATTTTTATTGATCCTCGAGGTAAAATAACTTCTACTGATAATAATCGTCTGCGATTTAGAAAGATCTATATTCACGTAATACGCAAATGAATGAATTTTGCGTATCATTCGAATTAGAGGAATACTATTTGTAACGACACATCTGTGAGAGAGGGAGTGTTTTAACATCATTGAAAGGCTTGTTGCAGTAGCCAAAGGGCAGTAGAAAAATAATACCCTATCAAGATAGGAGCACTCGAAAGCGCGTGAACGGCAAAGCCGGTAGTGTTTTATGGGAAGGGACGGGGTTTTGTATCGCCAGCAGCCCCGAAAGGGAAAGCGTAAATTTATCTTCGTTTTTTACAAAACGAAGATAAATTTACGCTTTCCCTTTCGGGGCTGCTGGCGATACAAAACCCCGTCCCTTCCCATAAAACACTACCGGCTTTGCCGTTCACGCGCTTTCGAGTGCTCCTATCTTGATAGGGTATTATTTTTCTACTGCCCTTTGGCTACTGCAACAAGCCTTTCAATGATGTTAAAACACTCCCTCTCTCACAGATGTGTCGTTACAAATAGTATTCCTCTAATTCGAATGATACGCAAAATTCATTCATTTGCGTATTACGTGAATATAGATCTTACTTACGTAAACTCGCAAAATAAAAACGAAAGTAACCGAAGCAGATTTGTTTTGATTACGTCCCCTATATTCTTCTTGCTGTAAGGGAGTGCGGTGTTTAAGGCACCAGTCTTATAAATTAAAATGTGCTTAGAAATTAAGCCGGGATTAGGGAACAATTCAGATATTTAAGATATTATGTAAAAAAATACTTTTATCTCTATCAGTCAACGCTTCTATTTTATAAAGATTAAATAATATTTATTATGAGTGATTTATGAAGAAAAAAGTATGGTTTACGGAATGTAAAACAATAAGAATGTCTTACTTATTTTGACGTCTAGATTAAGAAAGTAGAAATGTTTTTGAAAAAATGTCAAACGTATACCTACTAAAGAAGATGTGAGTTAAATTTTGTGCTGAATATTTTTTCTGATGTATAATTATCTGTCCATATATTATCGCACGAAACAACTTCAAGCGTATCAAAAAGAGCTAAGTTTGAGGTCCATACACTTATTCAAACCATCCAAACCAAAATGTAAAAAAACTTACTAATATTGCCAATTATCGCATACAATGTATTTTTCTATGGTATTTTTACTTAAAAAAAATTAAAAAAAACCTCGTCGAAACATCTCATTGAAAAACCGCTAAGCGCAAATTTTTAAGACTGGGGACTTGTACTACGTGTATTTGTGGCTGTAACTATAGCACTAATAAAATTGTTACTTTTCGTATTTTTAAGTAAAACGGTCCTAAAAACTAATCGTAGGGTGGTGCAAATTTACTTCTCCAATATGCACCCCCCCCCCCCTCATGTCTCCTCTTCGTTTATTAAGTCAATATTCCTTCACCTTCAAATTCAATGAAATCTCTGTAATAAAAAAAGGAAAGCACGCCATTCATGTGGACATATAATCAGTCGAGCCAACGGCGAAACAAATTGTCATTCGTTTCCAATAGTCAATGAAAGTAGCTAATGAACAGCGTTCGAACTCTGTCAGTTGACTAGGGATGGACATGCCCATTTTTAGCAATAAAAAATCGATTTAAAAAATTATTTATTAAAAATAAATTGCATGTAATTTTTGTAAATTAAGTTAAAAAACAAAAAGACATAATATAGTTTATTTTATTTACATATATTCATATATTTACATATATTCATATATTTACATATATACATATATTTACATATATTCATATATTTACATATTCATCTGCAATGACACTTCTATGTACCCCCTTTATTTAGTGCAATAATTTCTATAAAATATAATTACTCGTATTCCACTTCCTTCTATACTCCTTCCAATTACAATTCCTTCCTACGATTCTATAATGAGAGTGAATTTGATACGTGCCGTGGAGTAATCATGCATTAAGCAACATTTATAAAAGTGTATATGAATTTGATATATGGTGTCTAAATAAACATAGATTTATTTCGAAATACTTTCTACATAAATTACGATAAAAATCCAATTGTTTCAGCCAAATCCGACTCAGATAATAAGAATTAATTAAATAAAATTATACCAATATCACACGTGTGTTATTCGTTAAGGTTTATTAATTTCTCTTGTATGTTTATACTAAGTAGCAAGACATATACTTTTTTTTTAATCTACACATACACATGCTACGTTTCTATATTGAAACTAGCAAACTTACCCCACGTTTCCTAGATGGAACTTAGTTAGTAAAATAGACTTTACTGGACATCAATTACATCCCTTTTTGATGCCCTGGTTTCTATTATAATCTACAAACACGTATCCCTTAATTTCTGCAGAAGACTATTTCAGCCATATTTCAAATTGATCATATTTTTTATAATATTATCCATCTTCACAAATTGGAGTTTGATATTCGGTAAACACCTGAATACCTTTTTTTTTATTTTCATGGGAGAAAAAGTCACCTAAATTTCGAGTTCTTACCTCATTCCATTTCAAATAAACACGTACTAAATTTACGACCCCCCTTTAACCCCTTTAGGGATGGTTCTCATAAAACTACGTATTCCTTTACGTCTTCAGTAGAATACAAAATTCATACTGATCAGATATTTTAAAGCATCATCCCCTCTGTTAACCCTTTTAAAAGATGATATTCGCATAACACTCGAATAGGTGTTTTTTTAAAGCAGAATAATAGTCAAAAGTAATTCTCGTATTGTGTCGTTGAAAAATCACTCTTCGCCGGAAATTTCGTTATATGTTTACGAGTAAATATAGTAGTTTTAAAGATGTACCACGAGCACATTTTTATTAGTTACGACTCGATGATAAACGGCATGTATGAAATTATTTGAGAAGCCCTGTATAGCCTTAGAACAGGCCTTAGATAAGCCTTAGAACAGGCCTAGGCCTAGTTAGGCGACTGTGTCAAACATTAAAAATAATGTCGCATCAATTTCTTGCTAACATCTTAATCAAATATGACATTAATTTTTTACTAGATGTATTACTAAAAATAAATATATAAATAAATAAATAAAATAGTCTGCGCACTGCTTTTTTTACACGGCTGTTAGGTTAGATTGTAATGTGGTCAGGGTTCATCTATATATATATATATATATATATATATATATATATATATATATATATATATATATATATATATATATATATATATATATATATATATATATATATATATATATATATATATATATATATATATATATATATATATATATATATATATATATATATATATATATATATAGAAATATTTGATAGTTTTGTGTATATATTCTTTTTAGAATTGATCAATAAGATGATTATAAAGTAAATAATTATAAAAGCCACTTACATCGTGACGAAGGATTCCCTTGATCGGATTCGGGAATGCTTTAGGTGTTAACGAGAATGATGAATGCCTCTCACTTGCGGAAAGAGGAGTAGGTTTAAGTTGGGCCCATTTTTCAACTAGTAAACGCTCACCCTTCATCCAATTATCTCAAAAATTAAGCTACAATCCTTCTTTATACGTAAACTCACTCAATTTCCTATTATTTCAGGGGAAATAACAAGACAAGACGAGCTACTTGACAGATGGAAGAATTTAAAATTTCGAATTTCGTTTTTTTATTTTCTAAAGGTGCGATATAAAGAAGCTGCGATCAATATTCAGCTGAAAACTTAAAACTAAAAGCGTGACATGCCCTCATATCAATGAAAGGAAGCAGTCAGCTCTTTCCTATTAGTTGGAAAGATTACCTTTAACCTAAATGGATTATTTACAATGAACGAAACATAAAATATGTAAAAATTCAATATTTTGAAATATTTGATAGTTTTGTGTATATATTCTTTTTAGAATTGATCAATAAGATGATTATAAAGTAAATAATTATAAAAGCCACTTACATCGTGACGAAGGATTCCCTTGATCGGATTCACAAATATATTCATATTGAATAGATTCACAAATCAAAGAATATATACACAAAACTATCAAATATTTCAAAATATTGAATTTTTACATATTTTATGTTTCGTTCATTGTAAATAATCCATTTAGGTTAAAGGTAATCTTTCCAACTAATAGGAAAGAGCTGACTGCTTCCTTTCATTGATATGAGGGCATGTCACGCTTTTAGTTTTAAGTTTTCAGCTGAATATTGATCGCAGCTTCTTTATATCGCACCTTTAGAAAATAAAAAAACGAAATTCGAAATTTTAAATTCTTCCATCTGTCAAGTAGCTCGTCTTGTCTTGTTATTTCCCCTGAAATAATAGGAAATTGAGTGAGTTTACGTATAAAGAAGGATTGTAGCTTAATTTTTGAGATAATTGGATGAAGGGTGAGCGTTTACTAGTTGAAAAATGGGCCCAACTTAAACCTACTCCTCTTTCCGCAAGTGAGAGGCATTCATCATTCTCGTTAACACCTAAAGCATTCCCGAATCCGATCAAGGGAATCCTTCGTCACGATGTAAGTGGCTTTTATAATTATTTACTTTATAATCATCTTATATATATATATATATATATATATATATATATATATATATATATATATATATATATATATATATATATATATATATATATATATATATATATATATATATATATATATATATATATATATATATATATATATATATATATATATATATATATATATATATATATATATATATATATATATATATATATATATATATATATATATATATATATATATATATATATATATATATATATATATATATATATATATATATATATATATATATATATATTATAATATATACTATATATATATATACATATATATATTATATATATATATTGTTATATTTGATAAGGTTTGTAAAGAAATCCGTTATATAGGATGATGTTTTCATTTAAAAGAAAATTAGTAAAAGCTACTTAAAAAGTAGCGAAGGAAATCCCAGCTTGTATTGGGAAATGCTTATGTTTGAATGAGATATACTTACGGATGTGCACGACTTTCGACGGTGCAATGTAAGTTTAAAGCGTCCTTTTGCAGTCGACTAACGATCACTATTCATCCATATATCTCATAAATAGGGCTTATCCTTATGCAACACAAAATGCCCTTCAATTGAGACGAATTAAGCGAAAAAATAAAAAAATTAAAACTATTGATCACTTCGGCAAAGCCGTTTTCCAAATGAAAGTGACATTACGAAATAATTCAAATTTCGAATGCTACCAACATTTAAAATATGATACAATTGGCTGAGTTTGTTATCAACGAGCCATTAAATCGAAATAAAAATAAAAAAACCTCCATATGCTCAATGAAATAAAAGAAGAAACTTCAATCTTAATTTCTGGCAGAGGAGTTTATAAAAAAGATTGTATAATGTTATCAAAATAGGGTAAACCTATATAAAATTGTGTAATATTAAAAAAAAATGTAAAGAAATATTGTAGAAAACAGTATAATATTGTAATATTTGATAAGGTTTGTAAAGAAATCCGAAAGAAAAAACTTCAATCTTAATTTCTGGCAGAGGAGTTTATAAAAAAGATTGTATAATGTTATCAAAATAGGGTAAACCTATATAAAATTGTATAATATTAAAAAAATGTAAAGAAATATTGTAGAAAACAGTATAATATTGTTATATTTGATAAGGTTTGTAAAGAAATCCGTTTATAGGATGAAATTTGAATTATTTCGTAATGTCACTTTCATTTGGAAAACGGCTTTGCCAAAGTGATCAATACTTTAATTTTTTTATTTTTTCGCTTAATTCGTCTCAATTGAAGGCATTTTGTGTTGCATAAGGATAAGCCCTATTTATGAGATATATGGATGAATAGTGATCGTTAGTCGACTGCAAAAGGACCTTTAAACTTACATTGCACCGTCGAATGTCGTGTTCATGTCAAATTATGACATAATCACGACATAAGCAAGGAATCCATCGATCACGCACCATAATTAATAGTGAGCTTTTTAAGTCTACCGATAATTTCCGCTGCATCGTTTGTTGCAAAACGATAGCTCCCTACTCCGACAGGGGGTCTCTCGATATCACAGCCGCTGCTGTGCGAATTCATCGATATGCAGTTTTGAAACAATCCACTCTATAGGAAATTGCATCGCTCGCGGGAAACGCGTTGGGCAAGTCGATCGTTGGGATTGTGTAGGTAGAGGTTTTACTATCCAATTTGTTGGGTAATGTTTTGATCGCTAATTTGATTGCTGGGGTGATTGAAACTTGCGGCTTTACTGAATTTGGTATAAAATTGTTTTTTAAAATATCGTATATAATAAACAAGGTGAGTGGTGTTCTCTTTCGTCCAACCAAACTTGGTTATTCTTGAATGTATCGATAAAAATAATATTAAATTAAATGAGGATGATCACAACGATGACAGTCATCTAAAATTCAATAGTATTTTTGCTGAATTACTTATTAATAAATTAATTTCCAGTCGTTTTGTTTCTAGAAAGAGAACGACAGGAAATTATGCTCGTATAATGACGAGCTTAGGTCTAGGTATGTGAGAGATAAAATTATAACATATTATAAGCTGCTGCAGGATTGCTAACATTGTAACATTAGAAATTGACAAAGTTAGCTTTTAAAATATATGATTATTTCCAAATTGGACTCCATGATTATTATTATTATTATCATTTTTTTTATTTGCGAGATCATTCAATGGCTTTGCCTTTCTATTATTTTATTTTTTTTATTTATAGATTTATACTCTTTTTTTCTTTTTTCTTTTTTTTTTGGATTTGGTATTTCTATTTTTGATATTTCTTAATGCCCTTTTTAATATTTAGACAATGTAATGGTTGATTTGGTATAGTTTATTGACTTTCAGATTTCTAACGTGATTTAATTTTATTTTTGCCAGATATATGATATGTTTAAAATATGAATATTATAAAAAATGTGTTTATTAATTGTAAGTTCTATACCCTCGCCTGGTTTTATTGGAATAAATAAACTTTGAACTTTGAACTTTGAACTTTGTTTAACATAGTGCGGATCCATAACTTTGCTAAAGGGGGAGCATTCAAAAAGTCAACATGCTTGCAGGCGATTCGTTTCTCGCGGTGAAATTTGATCATATCTCTACCTTACGCAAACAAATCAAATGGCTTCAACCTCTAGAAACCTTCATATTCTTACTCTGCTGCTCGATATACTCTAAGGAAATCAACCTCACTACCTTACCACATGGTCCCTTATCACAACTGTAGATATTGCTACTGAGCAATAAGTGCCCACCTATTTATTTACTTTGATTAACAATAGTTTTTACAACAAGTAGTTTTTACAACAAGTTATTACAACAACAACATTTTATATACGAGTTTAGTCTACACCCAAAGTATTAAGTCGATTGAATCCAAAGTATGTAAAATGTTATTAAATACAATGTATTAACTAATAAATAATTCAGACTATTCATTGATTATGATATTTTAATGATGGTATTATTCACCAAGATTCACAGTTGACATTGAATTACAGTATGTATGGCTGAGCGCTGCGCGCTCTCCGCCCTCTATCTCAAAAACAGTTAGGCGCATGAAAAATGTTTGTAACAAAATTTGTTCCCAAATTTAATGCTCTACGATTTTTTGATAGATGTTAACATAATTGTATCTATATAAACCTAGATAATAGCGGGAAACTGATTTTTGTGACCTTTGGTCTTGAATAACTGATGCAGACGCGAGATTTTATAAGACTTTTGAGACATCTTTTAGAACGCCAAGACGAAAGTGTATACGAGTTTCCTCGTACTAATAGTTGGTGAAATCCTGAGAGGTGGGGGGTTGTTATGTGGCAATATCCCCATTACCACTTTAAAATAATTTAAAAAAATATTTATAAATGAAACTTTTGCAATGACCGAAAGAAAATACCTAAATATTATTGAAAGTCATTTATAAACATTAAAATTTCACTTCTAAATGAAATCGCTGCCACAATATTCCATAACAAATAATACGAAACGCGAAACAAATTAAATTCTTAATCCCATGCATAAAACATTGCTGTATCACAAAACGAAGGAACATTTGATATAAATGCAAATTGAACATTCTTACTTTCAAATACAAATGATATGCATCTCGAATCCAGAATTAAATTTAAACTTTCAAATACCAAAAATACGATCTGAATTGACTATTTATGAATAGAGCAATGTTAATAAGCGATGGACTTAAATTAAACTAAAATGAACTTTGTTTATCTAACCGGTTTTAATTCATTATTTTTAATTTATTATGTTTAATGTAACTGCTGTATACTCGCCTAAAAAATAAAATAAATAAAATATATCACGGGGTATTTTTTAACGGCTGTAAGGTTAGTATCCTTAAAAGCATAGTGTGTTATCAATATTTTCCTATTATTTCCTATCTGTATTTCCTATTATCTCCTATATCATTTTTAACTTTTTGCTTGTCAAGGGAACAACTTGTCGTTTATCAGCCACGTGGGTGAAAAGTGAGTTCTTATTATTACACGACTGCCTAAAGGGAGTGATACGAATTCAGCATTTATCTATGTATTACGATTCTTTATTCTATCATAACTTCTAAACTCTTGAACCGATTTAGTAGTGGGTCATATTGTTAGCATCTTTTTGTCCTCCCGAGTGTCATAGGGTACCAATCGCGACCCTTGGCTTTCATATAAGGAGAAAGCAGCGTCTTTAATACAAAATGACCGGGTTACGCGGTGCGAGTTGACATTCATCATTTGACGGTTCAGATATTTTTTGTTCTTCCTCTTCGCGGCGTCAGGAAAATAGCGAAAACGGCGTCAGGAGTATCAAGAGAAATATTTGGAATATTAATTTAGCGAAATAAATTATACAAGTGTTTTATTATTACACCAAAAAATATTGCCGATTTTTGAATAACTCTTTTTGGTTCTTACGAATTTATTCCAATCCAACATTTTGAAAATTATAAAACCACGCAATTGTACTCGGAAAAAATCCGGTGTGTATTAATGATGAAAACCTGATTGTTTATTCTACCATAACTTCTCAGAGATTAAACCGATTTTGTTAGAGTGTGATATTGTTAGAATCGTTTTGTCACCGCGAGTGTCATAGGGTACCTAAACTGACCAAATGTCAAAAAATACCTGTCTAAATGTCAATATATTAACATAAATATACCTATCGTGTTTAGTGTCAAATGAAAGATCTGATTGAGTACATTCTGGAAATATACATCTCTCTATATGGATAAATACATAAACCATAAATATTAAAAAAAACAGTGATAAAAATAATTATAAATACAA
Source organism: Micropterix aruncella (assembly GCA_944548615.1). Classification (NCBI taxonomy): domain Eukaryota; kingdom Metazoa; phylum Arthropoda; class Insecta; order Lepidoptera; family Micropterigidae; genus Micropterix; species Micropterix aruncella. The sequence goes on along the minus strand of OX155964.1, from coordinate 15,628,564 downwards.
TAGTTTAGGTATTTTCTGTAACAGCAGTCGTGTTTTTTTATTATTTTTAATATTTTTACTCGGTAAATCTCTACTTAAAGAGTTATTCACTCATTCATTCAATAATGGGTGACAGTTACTCATGCGACTGGAAAGTGCAAAGCTGCATAAAATGCGGTTCATCTCTCCGATTTTAACGAGTCCGATCGTAAATATGCCATTAAATCAGAGAGTGTCGTTAACAATGCAAATGGAGGGTAGAAAGATGACATTTTTTCCCACGACAACGTCGTGATCGCCATCGATTGCGACAACACTTCCATCTATCGAGTCCCAGGCTTACCCTACCTTGTTTACGACACGACTTTATCGGCCAATTTAAATTTTTAATATAATTTACTAATCTGTGTAGCTCGTTGCTTCGATAGGTTCGGAAAATCACAATGTTATTTAAAGGGTTACGGGAAAGAACGATCAAAGTCAATTATTTTTTTCAATGAAGATCAGTTTTTAAGTGGTATTTAAATAAAATGTTTTTTTTGAAACTCAACCATATTTAGTTTACAGAAAAGATATATTTTTTCTCACTCAAACAAATTTTGGCTAAAGGACATATTTTATATTAGTACTTTTTAAAATGGGATTTCCAAAGTTTTCAAATAGTTTACATTAATCGAACTTCAACTTAACTCCGTTTGTTTTCATTAGTTCAATTTTCATTTGTTTTTGGTTCCTAATGGTTGCGTGTAGCTTAGGTGGTATTGGACAAAAATCTATGTCATCTGGCCTGCCCAACTCACGGTTTAACTCCTGTGTCGCTGTCAGCTTCTGCCATGGCTGTAATCCTGCAGTCGGAGTCGGTTGGGATCAGAAGATTGCGGATTCAGTAATTACCTCGGGCGGAACTAGGCAGTTGATTCACCATCCGGTTTGCTAGGTGTTGAATGCCCAGCTCGCAAATATTCAGAGAGGTGTGGAGACGTACGTTTCCAATGACAGCGAGGAGTAGTTGTCGGTCTGACGTTTTCAACCCTTGAATCGATCCGTCGACAACCCGATCCCGAGTGACCATGGCGGGCAATGGGCGTCCCGGTCCGAAAAATATTCAAACTGAAAAACCGCTTACGTCAAGTAGAGGCTGCGCAAGCGACTGCGAACCTGTGACCATGCCGGAGGACGGAGAAATACGACCAAATCTGAGCGTGAGGTTGGCTCGCTGGTTTCACATTCCAGTGCCTCGCGGTAAAGCGTCGGCTTCTTACGGGCATGTTGGCGGAGCTAGACTGTACTGTGTTGTCCCTGAGTCTCTGTGTCATCACCTCACGGCTGAAATAACGATATATATAGTTATAACAGCCTGAGGTGTCGGGTTCACCCGTTGTAGATGACAGCACCAAAGTATTTGTTTTCATTTGGCGAGCATTGTAGTTGCATGTTCGCCATGTATGTCATATACATATTATAACTAAATAAATATAACTATATATTACCATGTAATAAAATTAATTGCTAAAAAAAAGATCAATTGAAATGTATAAATACTAAAAATATTGACCTTAGAAAGTAGATTTACCTCTGCTATTATCCTACAATGTACGTCAGAAGGCGCGAATGTGCGGACGGGTCCATGACAAAACGAAGCACATAACGAAAACGCCAGCATTCGCCCCAAATTGCCAGATCGTAAACTACTGAAAGATCACTGGGGCTGGGGCAAAATGGGGGTCAGAGGGGGGGGGGGGGGGGTATAAACCCTTTAGTACCAACACAGTCTCTGAAAATTCGTCAGAAAAACATATTTTTGAATAATTTTGTGTTAACCTTCAATGCTACTGAATTGAACGGCTTAGTATTGGGTCCTTACCTATGAAGTTGCTGGTTTTATAAAGGAAATTTAAGGATAAAAACATTAATGAAAAAGATATATTTAATTAGTATAAATATTGACTCCTATTATCTATGCCGATTGGTCATTTCAATGGGAGTTGCTTAATTCCTCTGTTGTAAAACTCTCGCGGACAGGAACGAATGAAAGCTTTGAAGGCGTTTTTCACGGACTCTTCAAAGATAACTTTTTTCCATTGTAAAAAGTTATCTAAATCCTGAAAAAAAATAACTATATTGGAGGAAGACCTAGCAAGTGCGATGGGTTACCAAGAGTCTTCCAGCTGCAACTCTTGCCACTTTGCGACTGTTTGCAGTGAAATATGTGGTTATACGTTGTCATGCAGAAGCAGTGGCGGTGAGCGATTGACCAGGCTCGGTTATTTAATCACGAGCTTTTCCATCATTGTTTGGAGTACACATTTACGGTAACTGAATATATGGGCACCGGTATATGGGTTAGGTTTTTATTTTTATTATTTTTGTTTTTTAAGCTCCAGATATTTTCAAAAAAAAAGGTGGTATTCATAATATATTCTTCATTCTTAAAGGTCTCAATGAGCGGCCCCGGTGTCACTGTGATCAAAATAAGCCCGTGTATTTTCGGGTTAAATAACGGGTTCAAAGGTAAGCTCCATGTCGTCGGCGAATTTCCTACATCAGACACTATTGCGATGCTTTTATGGCCGCAATAAGCGACGAGCTACGAGTACGAATCACAATCACAAGTGATGAAACGTCGCGACGTTTTTAATTAGCGAATCATCGCAAGTCTTAAGACCATGTTGAATGACTTAAATGGAAGACCGTTAGGAGATATAAGAATTAAATAAATTAATGATTTCAAACTGAGCACTTCGAATGTCTACATAATGACTGTATATTTGATTTTCTTGTTTTTCACAGAATTGCGTGAGGCCTTCGAAGCCGAAGCCCAAGAAGTGAAGAAGCCACGACTCCTTTTAACTGCCGCAGTTCCAGTGAGTCCGGAAACCACTAAAGCCGGTTATGATGTGCCAGCTGTTGCCGGGTAAATGATTACATAAATAATTAATATTGTATATTTTTTAACATAATACTGGATGGTTGCGGTAGCATTAAGGATTGCCATTTGCCATTTCTTGATTTAAGGATTGTCAGGAACAGAAATCCGGATATAAACTTTTTACGGTAGCATTTTACGTAGCACAGCATTTTTTACATACAGCTCTGTCTTCACCGTATCAATATTCAGTCCAAGTACAAAGAAAATATTTTTATTTTATTTTATATAAGTAATGCAAATAATTAAAAAGTAAACAATTTCAGCTTAGGAATACTTTCAAAATTGAATCAAAAGCAGAAAAAAGAATACAATGCATAGTCTAGTGGCAACGTCACCTAACTAGGCCGCGACCTGTTCTAAGGTAAACATTATTTTTATAATGTGCTTGCACAAATACCGTGTTTATAAGAGTGGCATATATTCCATGTATGCACAAAAATGGAATTGCAAAACAATATTAAAAATGACTAAATACTTGATTAAATTAAATAATTAAATTAAAGTTAGAAGTGGAAAATTAAAATGACAGCAAATAAATTGAAATCATAAAAAAACAAAAAAAAACAAAACAATTTAAAATAGTAAAAATTAGAATAAGAATTTAAACAAAATAATCCTGCATTTTACTTATAACTAAGATAAAATAGTGTTAAAACTAAAACAAATTATCTCTTAATATACGTTAAAACAAAAGAATAATAATAATAATAATAAATAAAATAATAATAATAAAATAATACAATATAAGATGTCTGGGTTAGGTTATAATGTCCAGTATTTTTAAAATTCCTTGTCTTCCCTCTTTTACAAGCCAGTTTCTATGCAGCCTTTTAAAGTAGGTCTTATTTTGTGCTGATTTTATGTCGCCAGGAAGAGCATTGAAAAAGGTTTAAAAGATTAGGTTACAAAAGCAAGTGATACAACAATTTGATTACTTTCCGAAAAAACCCTGACATATGTACCAGCTCGGCGCAATTTGAATGTGAATAAAACATAACAAACCGATTTTTCTTGGCACACCCGCGCGAACACCCATTTCGTTCGCCCCTGCATAATACGCCAAACCGAAGGCGCCACGAGTCGAATTCAAAGCGACACGCCGAACATAGAGGCACACGCGTTTGCCGGACCGTATTTTTTTTCGCGTTTACCGGACTCAAAACGTATTTTTTTGTGAAATACGAGAGTTGTGTTTACCCCATATTTTATTTTTGCCATTACGGATTACTATATTGCCATAGCCTGAAAAACGGATTAAACCTTAAAATTCGGGGCATCTGGCAGCCTTAATAGGATTGCAATCCAAATAGCAGCCTATGAATTGAGCTACGCGAAATCATTACATTTATTATTTTGTTAAATTATTACCCTACTGTATAGTTTTTGATTAATAATTATTTAATGTAAGTTTAATGTTATGTTAACATGATTTAAGATACATATTTTTCTGATTTCATGTTGTAACAGTACTTTTGTTTTATGACCAGGTAGTCAATTTTACAGCATAACAATGTTTTTCAATATTTTATTTTTTAAATAATTTCATGGACATTTTAAATATTTATTTCATTACCCTTGGATGCTTTTAAATTTTACTTCGATTATTTATTAGACTCTTAGTGTAGTTTTGATTAAATTTGATTGATAATTTTTCACTGGTTACTGTGAATAATTTTTTTTAAATACCAATTTAAATTATTATTATCATGAATAGTAATAATAACTGCTATTATTAGTGTAATTATTCTGATATGTTGTCTTGCGGACATACAGCAAGGTAAAAATATAATAAGCTATAAGCACATATAGTTTTCTTTGGTAATAAACATTTACTTGTAATTGTACGCACTGTGGACAAATTTTATTGAACTTTTTTATACTAAAACATTTTTACTTCTCATACACTATTATACAATATGGATCTATCTATCCATCTATTGAAATATCTGTTTTATTTCTCTAAATATGTCAATCTATTTTTTAGTGGTATAATTGTACAAGTTTGTAGCGACCGCATGACAAATATGATAACGTTTTGTTATTCATCGGTAAATATTTAAGCGTATACTCAAATACAAAGTTTATTGGCTTCCAAAATATGATGACAGTAATATTTTATACTATATTCGATTACACGTATTTTGAATTCGTTGATATAGTTATTAGACATCATCATTTAGATTGTTTTTTTAAAATGCTGTTGTAATTTTTGAGTTTGTATTTGAATTCAAATTTCCATTTGAAAGCATTGATCACAAATGATGTAAGCAAATCGAATACATAAACAGTAAAAAGTATGTCCATAAGACGATTGGTACGAAACTCTGAAATACAGATGGGATAATATGTCCAGTAACTGGGTAAATATACATTAGGACAAAAAGTACCCTAGAACAAGTAAGAAACAGTTTAGCCACAAATAAAATATTGATAAAACTAAGCAGGAATCAATATGCATATTTACAAAATTATACAACGGTAGACAAATTTGAATCCCTGGAAGAAACATAAATAATGCTCTACTTTTCCTGTAAATGAAGACCGCTGATCCAGTCAAGGAGCCGAAATTTAGGACAAGTAGGACCCGAGCCTAATCTAATAAATCAAGAATAATAGAGTTTAAATTTTTATAAATGACAATATATAAGCAAAATATAAGCAAACGTGGCATAAAATAGGTTATTTGGTCCCGGAAGCCTATAGTTACATAGATTTACATCGGTCAATGATGTCGCATCTTACAGTAGTTTTTTTCTATCCACAGTTACCTTGACTTCATCAACTTGATGGCTTACGACTTCCATGGAAAATGGGAGAGAGAGACAGGCCACAACGCTCCCCTGTATGCCCCATCGTCAGACTCGGAATGGAGGAAGCAACTATCCGTCGATAACGCTGCTCGTCTTTGGACCAAACTCGGAACGCCCAAGGAGAAACTCATCATAGGTTCGGACTTTATTGCTTGTTTTTATTGTTCTGAAGCTAAAATCTCAGAGAATAATTAATTAGGAGTATGAAAACGAAACAACTGCGTATTTTTTTAGGCATGCCAACATACGGAAGAACATTCACTCTCGCTAACAGCGATCAATTCAAAGTCAACTCACCTGCAACAGGAGGGGGAAAAGCTGGCGAATACACCAAGGAGGCTGGATTCTTAGCTTATTATGAAGTAAGTTTATAACATACTATAACAAAATTGCTAAATACCTGTTGAAATGAAAGGAATATAAAGTAAAGCTATCTTTATTGTACCAGTATAGATGTGAACAAAAGCAAAAATATTGATATACAAAATCTACCCTAGGATGTATCGGCTCCGTGCAATTTTCTAAACGTTAAACATAGTATACATATATCGCTATAGCTCGATCCAAAATAGTATGATGTAACTCAAATTCCTTTTAATTCCGCCGGAATTTTAGACAAAGCGAGAAAGTGTGTGAGCTCTACATGCCAACAGTAGGAAAGAAAGAGATAAAATTCTTCTCGAACTCCTTGAGATCACCTCGCTCTTAGCTGATTATTAATTGTATTGGATTTAAGGGTTTTGCTTAAATCGCCAAAACCACGAATATTTCGAAGAGAAAGTCGATTTTTATCGAATGACAGCGATGCGATGACAGCTCACGTGTTCACTGTTCATGCCTATCTTCAGTGGAAATCAAGAAAGAAAAACGATGATGTAGAAAAGAGCTGAAAAAGGGAGAAGTTGAGTGAAATTCGGGGAAAAAGGGGAAAGAGTCGACGGGGATGTAGTTTGGAAATGTGTGGAAAACAGTTAAGTGTTGAAATCTATTTTTAGACTAATATATACACGTTTTTTAAAAAATGTATAATAAAAGTTCGCCTAAAATATTTTATTCTATATCTGTGCCTATTCCTTAATTTATATATAGCGAATTGCACCCCCCCCCCCCTGCACCCCCCCCCCCCCCCCTCCCCTAAAGTCCTCTGGCATGAAACGTCATTTAGGTTCGGCCATTTATAGTGCAAAACCAGTTTACTATACTCAGTGGCGACGCTAGGCGTCGGCGACGTCGGCGGCCGCCGACGGCCTCGCACCTGAGGGGGCCTCGCAAAAGTTTTACAAATTATTTAAATTTTATTTGTGGAGAAAAGTACTTTTGAAATTCAGTGTCAATTTAAAGAAAAAAGAACAGCCAGGAAAAAACGAATGTTCGACTATGAACATATTTATGAACCTATTCAATCTTTTGAAATTCATTACAGAGTTAACTTTTTTAACGCAATGATAGATGCTATTATAGTCGAAACCGAATGTCGATTTAAAGCGCTCAATGAATATTTTGAACAATTTGGTTTTATTTATGATATCAGTTATTTGAAATCGATATCAAAAGAGGACCTTCTCAAGCATTGTAACGATTTAGGTACAATACTGCGGGAAGGCGACGGCGATAACAATGACATACAGCCTTTCGAGCTATATGAAGAGCTACAGCTTTTAAAAGAGAATTCACTTGACTCTGTCAACGACGCGAAACAGCTCATTCAGTACATTTTAGAAAATAATTTGCAAGAAATATATCCAAATGTTTACATAGCAATTAGAATCATGATCACAGTTCCCGTCAGTACAGCTTCCGCTGAGAGAAGCTTTTCAAAGTTAACATGGATTAAGACCTACTTGAGAAGCATGATGACCCAAAAGAGACTATCTGCGTTATCAATTCTATCAATTGAAGCTAAAATAGCGGCTAGTATTAGCTATACAGTGGTTCCCAAAGTGGGTGCCGCGGCACCCTGGGGTGCCACGGAGAGAGATCAGGGGTGCCGCGAGGCGCCCTTGATGTCTCTACTAAAATTTCTCTGTCTCTATCATACAAATATTTTATGGAATGGAAAATCACCCGCGTGGCCGGTCCGCGCCGCGCTCTGGGTACGGATTGGGTGGGATGCACAGGAGAGAGGATGCGCGAGTGTCGCCGCGCTGGCAGCGTCCTTCCTCACCCCGCCCGCGCCGAGTCAGTACGGAATATTCTAGTGTTCGGGAAGTCGCGTCGTCAAAGTATCTCGTGAGTCTTGTTCTTATTGAATAGACAGCTGTACCTACTAACATTTCCTAAAAATGGATAGATTTTTGATAAACAAAACCAATAGTGCAAGTACCTACTGCTGATCGTGCGTCGACAAGTGGCGAGCGAGGAAAGAAGCGGAAATGCCGCAAATACGAAGACAGCTATTTGGATTTCGGCTTCACTTCGATAGAAGTCAACGATGAAGAAAGACAGCAGTGTGTGCTCTGTTCAAAAGTTCTGTCATCCGAGAGCATGAACCCAAGTAAATTAAAGCGGCACCTTGAAAAAACGCATCCCAACATGGTCGACAAACCAAATCATTTTTTTAGTAGAAAATTGAAAGATTTGACGGAGTTTTGGGTATCAGTCGAAAATGAGTATCCGATTCTAAGTGCAAAAGCTGTAAGAGTCCTCATTCCCTTTGCGACTTCATATCTGTGCGAAGCTGGATTTTCAGCGGTTGCTGTTATAAAGAGCAAATATCGCTCGAAAATAAATGTGGAAACAGAAATGAGAGTAGCTGTATCAAGCCTTATTCCCAGATTACAAAAATTGTGCAATAAGCAGCAGGCTCACCCGTCGCACTAAACACACACACCTCAAGAGTATGTGGAAGGTTTTTGTAATTATATTTGCATTTTTGTATTTTCACGTATGTTTTCCTACCAATAAATGTACTTGTTCATTTTAGAGTTGTATTAGATCCTTACCTGGTTTCTTCTTCATAGACGTACAAATATGAAATATAGCTATCACAGATAGATATTATATGACTAGGGTGCCGTGAGAAAATTAAAATTTTCTAAGTGTGCCACGGCTTGGAAAAGTTTGGGAACCCCTGAGCTATGACATAATCCTGAAAAAGTTCAGTGAGGCCAAAAGCCGAAAAATTCGTCTATTTTAATTTCTATTTGTGTAATTTTTAACATCATTTCATTAGCAATAAAACTCGTTCACTCATACATTAGTTTCACTATAATTCGGCTCATGTAATCTAACGTTTTCTTTTTGACTGGGAAATAAAAAAGGCCTCGCGAACCTAATTTCGCCGACGTCCAAGTGTGGTCTAGCGCCGCCACTGACTATACTTACCTTTTCACTCAACACATTGAGTTTCATTCACGAGTAGCAGATATAGCTATAGCACGAGTAGCAGATATAGCAGATAACATGGGAGATTCACAGTTTTTCAAAACTGGCAGGCTCGTTGACGTTTGCAAAAGAGCTGAATGTAACTTAAGGAAACCATAATATCATATTTTTGGGCGTATAAATTTCATAGTCCGGCTTCACCGCATTTTCTACCTTTTTCACTAGGTGACATAAAATGACGATTTTGAGCGCGCTCTAGCGGCGGTTTGGAACATTGTAGGAATTAATTCGATAGTCGTAAATTGTAGAAAAATTCATCCATTTTAATTTTAAATACATTATCAAATAATGCATCATTAGTGAGTTATAAGGGAGAAACTAAAATAAGTGCAAAAGATGCGGGTTTTCGCTATTCCTGAAGTTAGCTCACCTTTAGCGAGGTAGCAAAGTTGAAAATCAGATTCAGCGACCCAAAATACATATCAAACCGTTGAGAAAAACTTCCAGAGTTATTCCCTGACAAAAACCCAATATGCTCGAACTAACAGTGTTCAAATTCAAATTCATTGTGTTGTAAATCCCTTCACTGTATTGTGGTACGAAATGGTTAACGGTCGATACCATGTAAGCATGCATCAATGTTAGCGTGAATTTATTATTTATCATTTTTATTTTATTTTTAAAGAAAAGCACATTTTTCACGGCAGTACATTGTAAGTTTTTAACATTAGAGGCCTAAATATAAATAATAGCAATATAGAAAGCTCCGCAGACCACATTTTTTTTTAAATCAACGCCGCCTAACCAGACCACATTTTTTTTTAAATCAACGCCGCCTAACTAGGCCTAGACCCGTACTAAGGCAAGCGTACCAAGTAGACAGTGGCTTGTGCATACTTTAGACTAATTAATTAAAAAAATATGCTACTTATCAAATAATATTAAAAATTAACTAATAATAATAAACACTGTAATTTGAGTGTAGTGTGATGTAACTGTAGTGTAGTGTAGTGTGAAGTAACTGTAGCTGTAGTGTGCTGGAAAATTAACATTCCATAAATGGTGAAATAATCAAATTGAATAATAATAATATAATGTTGTAATAAATACAAAAAATATAAATAATAATAAAAATGAATCGAAATAAATGGAAAAATTATATCGCAATAAATAGTTAAAGAATCAAATTTATATAATCCGAGGATACAATTATATATAAAATATCCATGTCACAAGTTAAAATATATTTCAATATAATTTAATTAAAAAAAGAACAAAAACAGAAGAACAGCGATTTAACAAAATAATAATAATATTAATGCATTTTATTTATGAAATTGCTTCTCTGAGATATTATATTCTCCCTGAAAAATACCAGAAGTTATCGCATTCTAGCTCGGTAAAGTTATCATAGCCATATTTACGTTTAAGTAAAGGCAAATGAGCGATTGCTAAGCGGTGTAACCAGTGGCGGATTTGCAGTCTTGGCCGCCCCAGGCCCCATGCCATGTATCAGGTACCAGCCGCCCCTTTCTCAGCACCCATCATATAGATTACATAATGAATATAATTTTTTGCCAACTTTTATCGAAATCGATTCAACATCAGTTAAGTATAATAGCTGCCAGTTTGTATTTTTTCGAGCATTCAGGGATAATTGAACATTTTAATAAAACATTTCAGACGGTGTTAGGTTTTATTTATTTAAATAACTAAAGGTTATTCTCATACAAGATATAATAAGTGTTTTAATTGTAAAACAAATTCGTGTTACAAAACTCGTCTGCACTTAAGCGCAGCAAAATCATTAATCAAATCTTTGCAATGTAATTTCCTTAAAAAAATAGCTGTAACAGTGGAGTGATTGAAAAGGTTTAATAGATTGAGACTACTAAATTTGGAATTGTGAATCCCCTGACCTTCCCGAATCATGACCGAATTTTAGAAATACTCTTGACCACAACAGTGTAATATAGTATTATGCAGACGACGCCATTTTTGACAATAAATGACTTATTTGCAGTAATTTTACGACAGATTTGTTAAAATACCTTAATATTTCAATTAGGTTAGGAAGAAGAAATTGATGAATTCTAAAGCTAAATTGTTTTATGAAGTGGACATATTTAGAAGTATGTGCTAGGCTATTGACGTACATATTTCGTGAATGGATAATTCGTTCATATTGCATATTCTGCTTAAAAAGGTAATCTCCTTGGATTTGGCGTCTTGCCAGAAAAAAAATTTATGCATATTTTCTTCTCTGTGTACCCTTAGTTTTATGCAATGCATCAAATCACTTGACTCATACGAGTTACACAAAATTTGGCAAAAGGCCCAGGTATTCACGATGGTTTTATTATTAGATAAAAATTAAGACAGAATATACTTGTGCAATATTATTTGGCGGAGATTCTCCTTTTATATCCTTGAGTGCTCCTTATATATCTCCTTATATATCCTTGGCGGAGATTCTCCTTATTCTCCTTATATATCCTTATATTCTCCTTATATCTCCTTATATATCCTTATGTCAATCTTTTTTTAAGCTATTGCATAGCTTTTATCGCGGGCCTAGGCCAGCGCGACGACCGAATGAAGAAATTTCTTAACGAAAATTAATGATTTTAAACTGATAATTACGTCTAAACGAGTACTGCTTACGATTCGAAAAAAATACATGTTAAACAAGAACATTTTCCTAATATTCTTAGCTTTGAATATTTTAGATTTTGTTTATATTACATAGTGTAATTAATTTGTGAAATTAGGTCTAACCGAACACAAAAACGACTACTACGCAAATACTATCTAGCATATTATTATGAAACCTGCACCATTTTAAAGATAATTTAATTATCTATCTTTTTATCTACGATTTTTTCGAATAATCCGGTTTTTTTGCTTTATCAAATAAAAAATTCGATATCGAAATTCGACTCGAAATTCGATTCGGCTGCTACCGCAGCCGCAAATGATTCGGAATAATTTCAACGTTTTCCGATAGAGCGCAGTTATCTGATATCAGAAAAAATAAAATAAATAAATAATTATAATTGCACAAGTTGTTAAAAATGCTATGCAATAGCTTTATCGCGGCAGTCCCCGAGTGCCACACGTATTTTTTACTCTATCTGAGTCCCATTGTACAATACAGGATTCACTTCGATTTAAAGAAATACTACCAATTAGAGTTGGTATGCCTCATCAACACCCTTCTAAATCCTCGAAATATGTATATTCATGCTTATATCGAGCCAAAAGTAAAAACCTTTTTATTGCTGGTATTATGCAAACCTTTTTTGACTGGATCGGAAAGCTTCTTCTCGTGCTATAGGTTGGTATCTCGACCTATGCCAACGGTTTGTTATTTTGGAAAAGCATAAAAAGACATATCAAATTATAGAGTATCAACTCCAAATTCACTAACAGACTAGTTTGTTATAGGCAGGGACGGATATACAAGGATATTTCAACCTAGGTTATATGACCTAGATCGTTGATTGTTTGACCCTGGTTACAAATGTAACCAAAGACCGAATTCGCGCAAAGTCGCGTAATAACATCCAGAGAGCTCGAGGTTACAGCTCTTCACATGGCGCTTTTGCATGACCTTGTATAATAGGAGCTTTGAAATTGTCATCTTCTACGGGCGAACCTGCCACCCCAGGAAAATATAACGATATCATATAATTTTTCAACCGTGTGGTAAACATAGAGACTTAGGGACGACACAGACCACTGTCTAACTATCCCAACATACCTAACGTGATAGTCTAACGCCTTACCGCGAGGCACTGGGAAGTGAAACCAGCGGGCAGCCTCGGCCCTCACTACCAGAGTTGACCGTCCGTCTGGACGGACGAAGTACCACCCATGGTTTGCAGAAATGAAAATTTTGCTTTCGGGATTTCAAAGGGAGAGATCTATAAAACCAATCCATTGATAACAGCCTGACAGACTTCTGGGACAAATTTGTTGACTGCATGTTTCTAAATAAAATATATATATTGCAGGATTGTAAAACTATCATCCGTAGCTAAAAATCGTAATGTTAATGCCAATTTATCTTCGGTCGATATAGGTTTTCGGAATTTCGTTTCTTTTCTTTATATTGCCGGTCCAACCAAATTGTACAAATATTCAAAATTAGATGAAGACATTCGCATGAGATTTTTATAATATCCACTTATTTCTTGAGATTTAAGATCCAATAACAATGTATTCTTACGTCTTTTCTTATAAAGATCACATTCCCAAAACCGAAGTAGCCTTTTATAGTCGTGAAGGACATAATTAATTAAATTGTATGCCGCACTACCTACTAATTCTAGAGACGACAAGTTTGCTCAACGTTCGAATGAAAATTCGTAGTCGATGCGCGCACCGTTTCCATTTGAGCAGTTGCAGATGCGCGGAGCAGAGTTGATGCACGAACCTAATGGATACCTACCTTGAGCTTGCCAAAAGCGAGTGAATCGGGCCAAATCTGGGTTCATGGTTCAATCCTGCATTTAGATGCTATTATGCTTCCCAGGTACCTAAACCACTTCACTTTTTCTGGTCGACCAAACTACAAAGCTCCCCCTTTCTTTCTCTCTCTCACACACATACTCTATCTTTTGTTCTGGGGTTGGTAATTCTGCTGTATGAGAGAACATTCCTCAGTTCCAGTTTTGATTTTTTCCTATATTTGTTCTCAAAATCCACAGATCTGTGAAATGTTGCTAAATGGTGCCGCTTACGTTTGGGACGAAGAGATGAAAGTGCCTTACTTGATCCATGGTGATCAGTGGGTGGGCTTTGATGACGAGAGGTCAATCAGAAACAAAATGAGATGGATCAAGGACAACGGCTACGGTGGCGCTATGGCCTGGACCGTAGACATGGACGACTTCAGCGGCAAGATCTGCGGCGGCAATGTCAAATATCCCCTCATCGGTGCCATGAGGTAGGTGGAAATCTAGCTGTAAATTTCAGATCCTCAATATACATGCATCTCCTTTAAACTGGATGTATATATTCGCCATCGAGGATTAATGAACACAGGAGCAATCCTTTTCGATAATTCTTTTACTGTTATTCTATTCCATTATCATACGTTTTACGGCTATAACATTGATTTTAACTTCCTGGTCTTCTCTCAGTTTATCCTGCTATGAAAATAGATCATATTAAGCGGCGCACAAATTGGCACCCCTAGGGCAGCTCTCCTTCACTGCAAGATGTAGCTAAAACTTGTAGCGAAATAGCTTCTCATAGCAGGGTGATGGATAGCCCCTTGGTAGATGAAATCCCACTAACATTCATCTTGGGACATCTTCCCAAATCCGGCTAGATACTGTATTTTGGTTAAATAACGATATTCTTGGTTTTATAATGGACATAGAGCTACACAGTGGTGTTCACAGTCCAGCAGTTCAATCTAGCAGCGGCGTAGAAGGCAAAGGAAATCTAAACCTCTTTATGTTCTAGTCACCTCATGTCTGCGAGGTAATACAGAAGGTGATACTCGCATGAATGGTCGCCTACGCCAGTAAAAGTTATGGGTTCTCTCTCTCTCTCTCTCTCTCTCTCTCTCTCTCTCTCTCTCTCTCTCTCTCTCTCTCTCTCTCTCTCTCTCTCTCTCTCTCTCTCTCTCTTTCTCTCTCTCTCTCTCTCTCGCTCTCTCGCTCTCTCCTCTCTCGCTCTCTCTCTCTCTCTC